>CP092886.1:133183676-133313267 GCA_030710605.1 Cordylochernes scorpioides | reverse complement strand
AAATGAAAAATAAAAATCAGGTAAAAGTTTCTTTTGATTTTGGTTTTGCAAGCTTTCTTGCAATATATATTGATTTTTAACGGGCAAAATCTTTATGTACAATCTCTAAATGATCTTTATACAAAATAATTGAAAAAAAAATTATTGGCATGTGCTCTCAAATATTTTTGTATAAAGATGATTTAGAGATTGTACATAAAGTATTAGCCCGTTGAAGAGCAGTATATTTGCTCGAAATATTGCAAATTCAAAATTAAAATAAACTTTTCACCCGATTTTTATTTTTCCTTTTTCAAATAATTTCTGGGTAACTATTGCTCGCATAAATATATTATTTATTTATTTACATTAGGACCTCCTATTGGAGATATCTTCGAAAAATGAATAATATCGGTCTCTAATGAAGAGGTGGTTCAGGTTGGGATGGTATTTGATGTTAGAGAGGGGTTGTCGTATTTTTATTTTTTCAATACTCTGTGTGAAAGCTAGATTTTGAATAGGAACTAACCGGTAGGTGGTTGCAGGTGGATTAACCTAAAAAGGTTTTGTTTGGTATTCCTACTTTTTTTCTTTTCTTGCTAAATGCAATAAATAATTCTTTTGTTGCTTTAAAGAGAGTTGTAATTATTTAAAATACTACAGGGGTTTCTAGTTGTGATATTGGATGGGATTTGATTTTAAACAAGGTGGTTTCTAATTGTAGAATGTGATAGTATTTTTTATTTTATAAAGGTGTTCGCTCATGGAATATTTTGTACTATTGGTAACATATTTAATTTCTAGAATAGAAAGAACCAGATATTAAATTAGTTTAAAAGAAGAGAAATCCATAGCTAAATCTTTGTATAAAAGCCATAAATTACTATCGAAACTATTATAGACGCGTATAATTCTTTTTGAAAATAAACAATTTATACTGTCCTATCTGCAATGGAAAAATTAATGGGAGGGCTTGGCTCATCAGTGGTGAACCCTCCAGTCCAAGCCAGACCTTCCCATTAAATTTTCCATTTCAGTAAGGACAGAAGGAATTGATTATTTTCAAAAAAAGAATCATACGCATCTATAATAGTTTCAAATTTTCATAACAGATGGCGCGCCAATGCATCATAAATTACTTTATTTGCCAATATTTAAATTGACAGCGAATGAAATCTTATTATGGTAATAAAAAAATATATTTGTTTAGTATAAATAGAGATAATAATATGAGATATAATAATAATGTAAATATATATATTTTTACGATATATTATGTGATTTATATAAATATATCATAAACTCTACAAACATAAAAACTATATGTTTATACTTAGAATGGGGATAAAGTCAATTCCACGAAGTTTACAGGATAAAACATAAATAAAGCTAGTCTCCTGATCCCTCCACTTAAGTAGCCGTTGAAAGACGGGACGAGAGCACTTATTCAATTTATCTAATTAGAAGGTAGATACTTAACGATGAGGAACTTTGTGGCAGAAATATAGAAGGATGAGGGTTCAAATCTAATGCTGGACGGTTTATCACTATTGATCCAATGTCCTAATATCACAAGGGATTGGAGTTTATGCTTCCTAGGCATTCCTTCCTTTCTTTCTCCAAATCTCTCAGGGAAATTAATTTTTCAGACGGATTCTTTCTTCTAATAAATATATCGGCCGACCGAACAAATGCAATAAGCATTTATTTTACCTTCCGGGAACAATTTGAACTGGATTGTTTTCTTCTCTCCCGCTCTAGTTCTCATACAAGTTGGGGTATAATTGTTGGATCATATTGTTGGTCGTAGAAACAGCAGGCGATTCTATTTTATTTTTTAAATCTATATAATATAATAATATATTAATATATTACACTTATAGCTATAATGGCAGAAATATTATTGTTGTACCTATGTTCAATATCTCTCTCTAATATTTATTGATTAAATATCATATTGATATAAGATATATTATTTATATATATATTTGTTAAATATCATTTTACCATATTACAATATCATAATACTAACTATAATTAGAAGGAGAAATAAATCATATATTGGACATGTTGATTATAACCTATTTGTTAGATGCCAAAATCAATGTTAAATATCAATAATTATACATGAAGGGACAAAAGTCGATATAGTTGGACATTTCCTATATATCTATAGTTTTTTTTTCAGATTTAAATATCATATATATGTATATCAATCACATTTCTTTTGATTTCATGTCTAATGTGTATATATTTAATGATGTTTTAACGAAAATCGAAATTTTATCAAAATTAAATTGGCGAAACTGTTAGGAAGGTTCTCCACTGATGAGCCAGGCACACTCAATAGTTTTAAAATCACTTAAAGGATGTTTTATTCGGTATAATATAAAATATTTACTCGCTAAATATTTTGAATTTTAATTAACAGATGGCGTGTGCTATCTATTGTTGTATTTAATGCTATAATACGTCATCCAATATCATATAGAGAATTTTAGTGATTAGCATCAGATATATTTTAAATGAAAATATCATTTTAGTATATAAATCATAGCCTTCAGTGTTTCAATCAAAGTTAATATTGCGCATATATATGATGATAAAAAAGAGCATTAGCATTATAAAGTGTCTTTAAAAATTAGAATCAACATATCTAGAGCTATGCATCACAATTCAGAAATTTCAGCTTTTATTAATTTGTATTTGTGGCTATATATATGTATGTATATATACAAATAAGTAAATACACGTGTATTTTATATAGAAATATTGATAATTTGCTTTATTCATGAATATTTTATGATATTTGCTGGTTCTATTGAGTACATTGGTACTAAATGATATTGGTATTCAGTCGTAGAAAATCTTGAAAATATAAATAAAAACAGTTTAGATCAGAATTAGCTTTAATTATGCTTATGGAATATAAAATACATAATTTGATAAAGTAATACATGTTTTAAGGCGAATAGAATAAGGAAGATAAAAGAGTATATTTACATAATTACAAAAGGTTTGAGCTGACCCGGCCAACGGGAAACAACAACAGATTTATATAGGGAAAGTCGTGACATCTGATGGTAGATATTAACAGAGTAATTTGTTCTAGGATTTATAATCTCAAAATTTAAAATATAAATTTTATATAACAAATATATATTCAGAAAAAGGCATCTCCTTATCGTGCAACTGAAAGTTGCTGATGGCTTGCGCCATCTATCGGAATAAATATCAACTATTCTCGTTGATTTTTAATTATTCCAGAATTGGCCAAATACCCATTCTTGATTAATCAAGAAAAGCTAACCACTTTTCACAATATATATATCCGTTACTACATATATATATACTCGTATATATATTCGTTATAATATAAACATATTTGATCTTATTTTTTTATTCACAAAATAGATAAATATTTTGACATCCTATATTTAGTGCGTTATGTTTAATACTAGTCTGCAATTTCAAATATCAGCAATTCACGATACTAAATATTATTATAAAATTGCACTATATATTATAGTTTTTAGTTTATTCACAAAATAAATCTATATTTAGATTAGATATTTAAAGCTCTACATATTTAATTCAGTAATTTCCACTTTCATCTCTATATATTCTGCTAGCCTTATGCTATGGATTAATTTAATAACGTGATTTGTGTATTTTCCAAATGTATAAATCCACTGACACCGTGCCTTAAAGAGACCTACGACGCTAGGTGAGTATAGCCGGGCCATCAATATGCTGTCGTCGTGCCGCGAGGACATTCCCCAAGATTCCAATGAGGAGAGAAGAGATTTCTCTCTCTTCTAATCCTCTCGGTAAAGAGAATAAATTAGGCGCGCGCTCTCCCCGATGGAATATCATGTCGGAGTCAATATATCAGCAGCTGCAGGGAGGGCTGCTAGCCATGTCATGAGCATCATTAATTGTGGCTATTATCGCGCCCAAGGAATGCCCAATCTCGGGGATGAAACTTTAACGAACCTTTCTCTAAATGGATTACCCTTCGTTTATTATTCAGTAAAGAATTACTTCACGTCTCAAACAATTAGAATCCAAGGATTGGTACGTGGTTGGACTACTGGGTATGAATGGGGAGAAAGAGAGAGAAACATTATGAAGATTAATTACTCGTGTATTATATCTATCGGGCCGTGTAATCTCATGATTTAACACTCTTTTTACATTGTTCTACCTTCTACAGAATTACCTTTTGTATATTCCTCGATTTTTTTACAATTTTAATATAAACTCACACGTTCTACCTAAAATTGAAAATTTTAGGGGGAAGTAATTTAAATTATTTACATATAGATATAAAATATAGATAAATAATAAATTAATATGTTATTTATAATATAATTTATATGAGAAAGTACATTTTAAAAAGTATTTCAATACATTGGATGAACGCATTTTGGATTTTAAAAAATGTTATTCTTATTGCCTTCGCTACTTCAACAATCGGCTTTGGCAAAAAATATAGTTTGGTAAAGACGGACGTGCTGCGTGTTTGTTGAAATATCGAAGGCAATAAATAATCGTTATAGATCCAAAATGATCCTCTTGAAATAGTTGTAATGATCAGCTATAACAATCTGTTGGATTAAATCTCTGGGAAGATTCAGTACAGCGATGAGCCAAACATTCCCAAATAGGTTTCATCTTCTGTTCATTAATTGTAAAGAATCTATCCATATGTTATGTAAACAACACTGACCAATTCCAACATCGCCTTACCAATGGTTATAGGCTTCAATTTCATGAAAGTAGCTTTTACTAAGCCAACAAAATCAAATTCTCAAATCACCCAAATCATTGTGGAAATTCTCAAAATTATTATCTTTATTTCCTTAATTGTAGAAATTTGTCTTATGTTTTTATATTAAAGTAGCGAAGAATAATTCCATACACTCAACAAGATGATACTCCTAAAATGATAGCAACGACTCTTATCATCGAAAGATCTCACGTTATAATATAGTTTTAGAAAAAATAGATATTCCTTCCTACAATTTTAAATAAATTTTCTCCAGAAATTCTTAATAATTTCAAATCAAATATAACGATGTAGCTACCACAGATACTGAATTTTGATCTATGAGAATTCCAATAGGTTTATAACTCCTTCAATAGTCAAACATAAAAGAACAATATTCTTCTTTGGTCATGTGCAAGTAGAACGTACATATTATAATGGTGTCGTCTAGAGATTAAACGTTCACAAACATCAACTCTTATATTCCTAATCATTTATATTATTAATATTTAGAATAATTAAATATTTTTTTTTATTTCAATGACATATTGAAATTTGATTTCAGCATTGCTAAAACATATCTCCCCGTTTTTTCTTCAATCCATCATTCAAAGATTTTCAAATTAGAGGAGTATATGTATTAACTTATAAATATCATTTATTATTTATATTATTCTAAGAGATAAGAGAGAATATTTGATTTAACTTGTGAAAAATTTAATTAATTCGTATGCTTGTATATATATATTGCATATTGGAGATCAATTGACCTGATGAAGCCCGACTCGGTGAAAAGGCTGGTCGTTTTAAACAATCAAAAGAAACTATTTGAAAATTGTTTCTTCGTTTATTAAATATAAATCATTATGATAATATTTTAACTACGAGAATATGCTATACTATTTTTATATGAATATATATATATAAACAATAAATATTAGTTCAAATATGAGAGAGATAAATATTTCCCTATATGTAGAATTATATTGCTGAAAAACTTGATGAAATGGAAGGAGCTCCTATATAAAATAATCATTGGTATTATTTCCTTATTTACTAGTTTTTATTTATTCTGATTGAAGAGAGAAAAAGAGAGCTTTATGTACTCTTCTTTTACTTTAAATTGTTTGAAAATTGAAAATTCTGCGCCATATATTAGAAAAACATTTCTACTATTTTTCATAAATTCGTAGAAAACCATATTTAAAAATAGTGAAACATTTTCAATTTCGATTAATAGAAAACGAGCTATGATTCTTCAAAATTGAGAGTAAATAATGAAAGAAAATTCCTACTTAAGCTCTGTGGAATATGAGGTTTTAGAAGTAAATTGCAAAATATTGAGGAGACCTGAAGTTTATGTGTACTAAGTCTCTTTGATCTTCATTTGGTGTTGTGGTAGACTTTAGGTAGATGAGTCTATGTAACGTTTATCTGATGTTGTGATACTATGGTAGAACGTTAGCTAGGTTGAGTATATTCACTGTTTATCTGGTATATACTATGGTGAAAGGTTGGATAGTTAAGTCTTATTTTTGTTGTTGTGATACTATGGTGAAACGTTATCTAGGTTGAGCCTATTTACCGTTTATCTGGTATGTACTATGGTAAAACGTTGGATAGATTAAGTCTCTTCACCGTGTATTTTTTTTTTGCTGTAATGCTATGGTAGAACGTTAGCTAGGTTGAGTCTATTTATTGTTTTTATGGTATAAACTATGGTAAAACGTTGGATATATTAAGTTTCTTCATCGTTTATTCTTTATGTTGTGATACTATGGCAGAACGTTAGCTAGGTTGAGTCTATTTACCGTTTATCTGGTATATACTATGGTAAAACGTTGGATAGATTGTCTCTTCACAGTTTATTCTTGTTGTTGTGATACTATGATGGAACCCTAGCTAGGTTAAGCCTATTTACTCTTTATATGGCATATACATACTATGGTAAAGCGTTGAAAAAATATCTTTACCGTTTATTTAGTAAATACTATAGTAAAACGTTAGGCAGATTAAGTCTCTCTGCCGTTTATCTGGGGTTGTGATTCTATAGAGATTACCATTGTTAATTACATCTATTGTAAATACTTATTGTATATATTTTTCTATCATAGAGAGAGATTACCTTAGGAACTAATGTGATATGAAAAATTGCCATTTTACACTCGCGTATTTAAACGATTACATTTTGAAATGTAAACTGTGTATCAGAGTGAAACCAGATTCTCCACACCACCCTGTTCTGCCATTGATCCTGCTATCGATTATGTCTTCTAAATTGTGAACGTGTCCATGTGGCGGCGCCCGGCCGTGTAATGGATTAACAATACGGCAACGTTGCCTTGGGTTGCATTTACTAACGCCCGAGGGAGATTGCATGTATACTGAACCTTATTTATCGACAGGTTTTTAAACAGCATATCAATTTGACAAGTAGCCAAAGGTGATTCAGAATATGCGAGTTTTATAAATATAATTTTGAAATATAAAAAGTGTATATAAAAATGAATTTGATGATTGAAAACTGGAGTAGATTTCGGGTTTTGTCTCTCTCTAGAGCTTAAAAATAATTTCTAAAAGTTCATAATTTTAGCAAAATTCAGTTGAAAAATTAATTCAATGCACCATTCAAGTCTTTCCATTTTTATAAAAATCAAGATAGCGCAGTATTTGAAATTATTTTTTTACGCAAATTATTGATGTGATTAACATTTCAGTAGTCTTTCCCTAAAGATGAGTTTATAGAAATGTTTCATCTGTGAAGAAAACTACCCGTTTTTATCGTGAAGATTATCGCATAATAGCAAATCTAGTAAAACTTCTATTACATATCCATAATTCTAATTTGTTAATATATAGGGTTTGAAAAAAAAACTGATATAATATTTTATAATCAAAAAAGAATTTTCTGGTCATATGAATGAAATATAAGAGGTCACCTAATCAAATAAATTTAAACAACACACAAACGTGTTTTTATTTTTTTATTCATTCCAAAATGAAAATATTGTCAAAACCCTTGCTTCATAAAGTTGTAAGTAATGTTCATTTATATAATACTTTGTGATTATTTCATACCTGGGGCTTCTTTACATTTTAATCTACCGATTTATGTAGAAAAAGTAAATTTCTATATTAATATAGCATCTAAATATCATTATTATCCAAAGTTAACATATATTAATAGGAATAATATAGATTTAATTTCAATTCTTTGTAAAACATAAGAAACATTCATATATTATAAGAAACTTATCTCCTGAGTATTTTATCCTTGCCACGCAAACATTCATATAACAATTTATAAATACTAACTTATAATAATCTAATATTTTAGACATATTCTGGAAGGGGAACCGGTCTATAAAAAGAAAAGACACCTCTCCCATCAAAATAGACGTAAGAGTAATGTGCCATCTATTGACCGTCTCTGTGTGCTAGAAGACTCGGGTCTGTAACGAAGCCACAAGAACAATTTTGGAAATTTCATTGCTCAACTAGAGACCATGGTTTCGGATTATGTTTGTCGGAAAAGATGGCATTTCTTTATGGATCAATACCCTTCCGGCAAACCTTTAATCGATATTTTGGTTCTAAAATAATCATAGCTTCTTTCCCAGGTAAATACCACTTTGCCAAATTCTGAAGTTTTAATGAACTCCTTGTGTTTTTCTTGGGAAATTAAAGCTCACCCTAACTGCCGCAGTCACGATCTGCCAAATCTCGTGTTGTGACTTTTCCAACGACCGAGTCTGCTATTTCTAGAGACGGTCAATAGATGGCGTATAGTTTCTGTCTAGCTAGACTTGGGAGAGTATTTTATTTTTATTAATCGAATAATTTTATATAAATTAATGGACAAAACTTAAAGTGTGTAAAGTATTTTATTATGTCGTGTGTCATCTGTATATATTTTTTAAAGGAGACGGAGACAATTTTGTTCACATTTGGTTATCTCGTGTGTGTGTATTCAATAAAGGTCACTGTGTATCAAATATCTTTCAGAGTTATTGTCTGAATCTAGATAAACATGCTGAAAGGTACAACTTCCTTAAGGTTTTGTCCATGTGTGTATATTATATATTACCTACGAGTATATATCTCTATATATGTGTATTCTCCAAGGTAATTCTGAAATATATAAACTTTTGGTAAAATTAACTTAAATTATGTCTATGTGTAATTTACTTTATTTTCTTTTGGAAGGGTAGAGAGTAATTGGCTATACAGAAATAGCCTATGTCTTTATTTTCTATTTTGTATAACTGTCTTAATTGTTTTCATTTATCTATTTATCCCTTAGGGCATTTTATTCCTATTTATCTTAAGTGGTTTTCTTTGTCTCTATGTCCCTTAGGGTATTTCAATTATATATTACTTTAAAGTATTTTTATTGCTAAAAGCGATAAGAACGCACTCCTGTGTGGTGTGTGTGAAATAGAATTTAAATGGTTCGATATAAATAACTTGATTTCAGCGGATGCGGTCCAATCAAATCTACTGAAGAAAGGATTTAAGAAAAGTTTGGAAATAAATTTGGTAAAATATCGGATTCCAATACCCCTGCACAACCACATCCTTCTAATCACTGCCTAGAACCAGCGCTTTGCTCCAGCTATTAATTCGAGAAATAAAAAATAATTTTAAATATTTTTAAACGGAGAAAAGAAATTTCGTTATAAATAAATATGGCGCCGGAGTAAAAGTCTCCAATAGAAAAAGAGAACGAACACAAAATCGATATGAACATCCATCTTCTTTGAAAATATTTTGAAGATGTTTAGACGTAAAGATTTTTTTTTTAATTGCGAAGAAAATTGTATTTCCTGTGTGATTGCGCAACTGAATGTTATCGAAGGTTTGCGCCATCTATCCGGGGAAATGTGACTGAGCGTTGGTTTATTCCAATTGCAGGCGCAAGCCACCAGCAACACTTTCAGCTTCTTTCCCACACAATCAGGATAGATGAGACTTCTCAATTTAAACCATCCTAATCAGGTATATCACTTTTATTCTTTGTTTAACATTGCGAATAATTGTTTGAGAAGGTTGTGCGGGAAGATTTTCACCTTTTTATCAAAAGAAAGAGTAGAAACCGTCTCCTATTTACATTATAAACGGATGTTTAATACAAATATAAAATCAAATAATGTATCCGAAAAAGATAAAGAAAATTAAAATTGAAGATGTAAATAATTAGATGATCACTTGGTAGTCATTCGATAGAATTATAGGAAAATGAAATATTTTCATGATGCGAATAATTTTAAATATTAAATTGTAAGATTTTAAAATTAAAATAAATATTGAAAAGAGAGAGAAGATCCTTAAAATGATTACTCTCTCTCATAAGTTGAAAAATATTAATCATTATATCGCACTTTAAACAATAAATAAATTAAGTTAGATCACTGCATATATGATTGCGGTTAAATTAAGTAGCTGGTATAATAAGAAAATCTATTAATTAAGTGAGAATTTGACGTATGTGTAATCACTGTCAAATTAAGCAGGTATGCTATTAGAAAATCTATTAATTAAGTGAGGATTCTACCTGGATGATAACTGTTGAATTAAACTAATATAATATGAAAATTCTATTAATTAAGTTAGGACTCAGCCTAGAAGATAACTGTCAAATTAAAATGAGCTATCAGCAAATAAATTGGTGGTTATATTTGCCCTGCTCTATCTAGGGATTCTACGTCACACCGCGAGGTTAAGTTGGGGAGGAGAGGTCATCTGTGTGAGATCTCTATATTTCAGGGCCCACGTCTGACAGACTGAGAACTTCAAGGGAAATCCTTCACACCACCTAAGAGGAAAACTTTGATGAAATTATGTAACAAACTTCAAGGTTTGGGAGAGAGAAAGAAACTGCTTCCTCATTGATCACCCTCTTTTAAAGAATGTTATTGACTTTGGTGATTTAAGAAAATAATTAATGAGAGAGAATTGAAATTTAATTTAAGAGAAACATTTGACAATGAAGAAAATTAATCTTCTTGTTGCAGATTAATTGCGCAGGGCAGCTACAAAGGCGCTATAATTGGGATTCTAACCTTGGATCCCTATCTGGAGGTCGGTGTCACAACCTCGACCTTGGGGGCGTCTGACCGAGATCTTTGAAGATACGACAGCCAAATTCTAGGTCAATTATGAGATATATATTCATTACATTGGTAATGGTTACTTCAGTGGGTCTCGTAGATAAGCCAGAAAAATGTTTAAAAGATATATGATATACCCGTTGGATTGATAAAGTTTGTTTTAGAGGTCAAAAATACAATCATCATTTCTACAAACACTTTACATTGACCTGGTATTTTATTATATAGTTGAATGAAAATGTAGAATTATTGTATCTCACGATATTTCTTCCACTTTAAACAAATTACACCAACATCTCTTGTTCATAGAGAAAGAGATAGTGATAGTATGACCCGGTAAGGACATCACTATACATTGAAAAAGTAAAATGTCCACAATTACCATTTGCTGCGCAGAGAATAAACTTTAAAAGTGTTTTGTTTTCAATTTTAAATTAATATTTAAATTTTGTTTGTTTTATTTAGTCTTAATAAACAAAATTAAACTAAATTGAGAGAGAAAACGTTAAAGATTTCCGTGATAACGTTTGTATGTGAATATGAAGCTATGTGAATCAATATTAATGATGATGAACTAAAATCTCATGTTTTAATTAACAATCTTTTATGTATATGCAATTAAATATCCGTATAAACTAATATTCCAATAAATATTATAAATTGTGCGAAGTTTTTTCAAATCAATATTAAATTAAATGCTAATAAACGGCATGTGGAGTTATAATGATAAATAGTGTATATATATAACGCGCAGGTGTAAATACTTGTGTATTAAAAATATAGGGCAAACTATTTACAATATCAATGTAATTATAGCTTAAAAAACGAATCAATTTAAGAT
The DNA here is from genome assembly GCA_030710605.1 of Cordylochernes scorpioides. NCBI lineage: Eukaryota > Metazoa > Arthropoda > Arachnida > Pseudoscorpiones > Chernetidae > Cordylochernes > Cordylochernes scorpioides. The sequence goes on along the minus strand of CP092886.1, from coordinate 133,301,566 downwards.
CAAAATTGATTATGAATTTCTTATATAGGCAAGTAATTGTAAGAACAGAGGAGTGTGAAATTCGAGAGAGAGATTGAGATTGAAACTGATTTTTACATTGTCCATATAAGATTATATAATGATAAATATATGAATAAATAGATATAATATATAAAATAATTGATAAATATACATATATATATATATATATATATATATATATATATTTAAATATATACAAATCGTCATTGGTGGCGCCTACCTCGGGAAAGACTCCGCCACCAATGGACTGCAGAGAGAGAGAGAATTTGTGCAAAATATAAAAATAAAAAATATTATCGAAACCTGCAAATTATAGTGTAGAAATCAAAGCCAATGTTAGGAATGTAAGGACAGGTAGTGTGAGCCAGAAATAAATAGTGCATGGAGCGCCGATAAAAGTAGACGGCCATCACTGCAGCTCTTGAGTCATAAAATCAGCACAAGCGACTGGCCCCGGATAAAGGTGTACATAAACCTGAGATATATGCACTTCTTTCTCCCAATCACTTTTCTGCCTTACTGAAATAGGAACAAAACTTTACTGGCGAATCCAATTCATTATTTACGACATATAAATTTCTATTTGTTCTTCCATTTTTTTTTATTTGGATGAAGCTGACAAATTGATTTAAAACTTTCACAAAAAATAAATCGGGTATATATTTTGTAATAAACCTTTCTTTTATGCATCAATTTCTTTACAATTGGGAAACTATTGCGTATTGAATTTACAATAATAAATGAACCTATAGTAAATATATATATAATGTATTTTGAGATTATTTTATGATCTGATATGATTACTAGATCCCATCAATTTGAAATATAAATTATTTTTGAAGAATAGTTATATTTTTCTCTATATCATATACAATTTGAGATTTACGATAATGTACTAAATAACGATGAAACCTTCACAAAGATAAAAAATTAAGAGATAATTTAATAAATGAGCAGAAAAAGAAAGATTTAAATTTCTTTGACGTATTCATAACCTAGGGCAAAGATTTCTTTCAAATCCAAGGAGGGGTTAGAAGAATAAATATGAATTTCAAAGCTGCATCTCCTCGGTCAATATGTCATTCTGGATCCCGGAAGAATTTGGCCGGCTTGATGAAGTAAAGCTGAGATCTATTTACTGCTATTGGTTTATCGCCTTTCTTGTAAATAATGACTGGATTCTGGTGTAATTTATATATGTGTGGGGTACTTGAATATTTATGTAGATATTGATGAATGGCTCCCATTATGAATATATTTGTTATCATAATCAAACATTTAGCATCTATAGACAGCACACTTCGCATTATTGAAATTAAAGTACAAGGTTTTTGATATATCCATTTTATCAGATAATTAACTGCTAATGTATATTCTTGTAATTTCTTATGATTGTGTTTGTGTTTATCAACGTGTGTTGCTTCTCAATTTGAAATAAAATATTAAAAATTCACAATATTGTTATATATATATTGTGTGCTATGTGTATATATTTTTAACGTTTTTAGAGTTAAAAGTATAATTTAGCTAAAATTTCATTATAAATATTTATTTTAATTAGATAATATTTATTATCCAATTATCATCATTATATCTGTGTGTGTGTTTGAGATACTCCATTATATGGTTTAGATATTACTCCATGTAATGACTCTAATTCGGCATAATTAATTTATAATTCAGAAAATAAATAACTTACTTCGAAAAATCCTAAGAAATGTCTTAAAAGTCTTTGATTCGTAAAAAAATAGAGATTTTAGAAATTTAGAGGCCCCAGCAAAGGCGTGACAGTATGGTCCAATCACGCTTTACAGAGCGAAGACATGAAAAGTGCGACCTTTGCATCGATGGAGGACACTCCGGCTATAAGAAGAGCCTAGTAAGGTAAAATGTTTTTTTTTTCTTTCAAGTTAGAAAATTATTTCAATTGGTCAAATTAACCTTAAGAAAATATTACGTAAATGAAAGTTGGTTTAGGTTTAAAAAGGAGATATCGCCGCACTGGACAATCTCATTTTTAGGGCCGTGCTAATGTATTCTAGGCTGTAACATTCCTTGTCACTTCTAACCTCTGGAGTGGTTTCTATTTACAATTCATTTTTATGGTCATATATCTATAGTTTTCATGAGGGAAAGTCATTGTACTTTATAGAGATAAGTGGTGTAAATGGGATATATATTCCATAAGTGAGAAGACACAATAAATTTATAGAGAGAGGTATTGTAAGATGTATACGAGGAGAAGGTGAATGTTGATAAACACAAAGTAACGTAAACAGCGTGAGCTAAGACCCCCAAGTGAAAAGAAGGAATGCGCCAAGGTCCGTCAGTCCACCGGACAACAAAGTTATTGAACGCTTTCTAGAATCGATGCCTCGAGAAAAATGGCCGATGTGAATGTTTACAACTGGACGCTGTCTGTACTACCGATTACAAACTACCGATCATTATTGATTAGTCGCTCGACATGTTCTGGATCGACGGGACGAATGGAAAATGTCCAATGGAAATTCTGAAGTTTTCAACCTCTTTTTCTAACCTCAATGTTTCTAGGTATGTATTTATGTAAACCCTTGCATTATATTAAAGTTGTTGAGATTTGACGTTTTCACATAGCCATTTACTAATGTTTGGTTCGTAAATCTATAAAAGTATTCACACATTTAAATTATTATATAGAAAACTAAGACTCGTTTTTAATCTGAGAAGTGTGCAGTTTACACAATAAATTATAGCAATGCTCATAGAGAGGCATTATTTATATATAGTTACTTGTTGTCATAATTGACCTAGTCTATGTGAAAAGTATACAAATAAGTAAATTTAGTATAGATAAATCAACTAAAGATAGACCTAGGCCTCAATATTAGTCAATCATACCGGCTGGTCAATAGGGAGAGAAAGAGAAACAATTTCAATTCAAGCTTATACATTATCAAATAAACAGATGAGGAAATTTGGTATAGAGGAACCAAGTAAATACCAATATATATAAATAATTAAAATCAAAGTAACTCAATTTTGGCCTATTAAACGTATTTGGCCTAATGAGATAAGGTCTGAAATCAACTTAAGTTTAGGCTTATATTTATAGAAGTAAACTGATAAGAAATGTTTGTATAAATGAACCTAGTAAATACCAATATATAAATACATAAAACCCCAATAGAGACTAAGGCCTCGCTATTGGTCGATTATCCAACTTGTCAATAGAGAAGGCCTGAAATCAACACAATTTCAAGATTTTATTTATCGAAGTAAAAGGATATAAGGAAATTTGGTATAAAGGAATCAAGTAAATACCTATAAGTATAAATATAGAGGACCCAAATGTAGACCTAGGCATCCATATTGGCCTATTATACCGGCTGGTCAATAGAGAGAAGGCTCAAAATTAACGCTAATTAAAAAGTTGCAGGGAATTGAAGGAGGAGAGGTCTAAATTGGGGCACGGAGATAAAAACCCAATCGAGGCGCAGCATTAAATGTAAACAAAAACAGGCGTCGGATTTAATTAACTGAGGATTTATTTGATTGCACAGCATTATTATCTGGCGACCACATTTGTAGAGCTCATTTCCATATTTAAATTAAAATATTGCTAATATTTGCCCCCGCACTGTTAATAGATCTTCCAAGTGCGTTTTAAATAATACTAATTAGCATTAAATTGTTCTTTTTACTGATCCTACTTGTGACGTTTATATCAATGGGATTAAAGCTTTTTTCATGTGTCAGTGCTAGCTTGGAATTATACTTTCATCTTCTTTAATTGCATTAATAGACGTCCAAATTTAAAATAAAATTGTTAGAGTCATATATTGTTCTACAGAATGTGATTCCCATTGTTTACGATATATAGAAAAAGAATATATATATATTAGATAGTAAAATAAATATATTGGATTGAATAAAAGATTTATTTGCCCATATTTCGGCTGGCTGAACGCCAACCTTTATCGAGGCATTACATTTTTGTATACACAAACTCATATATATATATATATATTTAAAAAAGATGCATATATTGGATTTTTTAATGAATTTATTATTCCAATATTTCGAGGGGCAACTCGCCTCTCTTTATCTCTCTTTATTGACCATCTACAATTTCCCTCCACAAATATTATTTGCCATATATATATAATATCAATAAAGAGAGAAAAGAAATTCACATTTTAATTAATTTATAAAATAAGGTATAATAATATTATGCTACAGAGTTACATAATATTTTATAAAATATTTACTATTATTTTTACCATATAGAAAAATCATGGCAACTTAAGTGGAACAGCATATACTGTAAGTGCACAAAATATCTACGCACATAAAAGTTGTTCATTTTTGGCTACACGTTACCCAGATTTATCACTTGAACTCAATGCTGAATTCAGATATAATACATAATCCATGTTCATTCAAAAATGTAAAATTATATAAATAAAGAGCCTACAGGTGTTCTCTAACACTAAGAATATCTTTATAATAGCGCTATCCATCAACTGCTTATAAGTTATTTTCCATTATTTACCCAATATATCAATATATGGGAGTGACAGCAATGATTTATTTATATATCCCTTTTATAATCTATTATATATATAAAAGAGTAATTCACGTTTACCACAATAAGTTTGTTTATTAATATATTTATTATCAACAAGCATTCGAGTTAAACTATTCTTCGAAAAGCGCTTTCGTTTAGACTAGCTCTATAGCTATAATGGTTGGCAAATAGTGATGTAACTCGAAATTTTGAAAATTATGATAATATTCACACACAAAGCTTTATTAAGACCACCGGTCTTATACAGATTCACCACAGGAAAAGATGAATCATAGATGGAGCTCTTGTACTCCAGGCAGTGCAGCACCCAACAACAGCCTCCTGGTCCAACGCATGTCCAATGGCCATTATGATAATATTAAAAAAAAAAACTTACTTCGGAGGAATCACCACGTGAATCACCTTTTTAAAATTGACCATCTACAATTTCCCTCCACAAATATTATTTGCCATATATATATAATATCAATAAAGAGAGAAAAGAAATTCACATTTTAATTAATTTATAAAATAAGGTATAATAATATTATGCTACAGAGTTACATAATATTTTATAAAATATTTACTATTATTTTTACCACATATTAAGATAGAATAGTACTAGAAAAAGTAAAATTCATTTTCACTATAATTTATATTTCATTATATATATAACAAAGAGCAATATAGAAAATTTCTAATATCTGAGAGAATATATATATGTCTGTTATATATATACTTAATTAATTTTTTATATTCGATTCTTTTATGAAAATTAATTATTTATTATATATAAGTGAAATAAAAAGGTTCTCAGTGCAGATTATCTTCCTTGAAATATTATTTTTCAATAATACACACTGTAGTACAATAAATAGCTCTGTTTAAAGATAGAAATAACATTCGAGCTTGAAAATATAATTGCTTGCGCAATATCACTTGTGAGTTTTCAAATCGAAATGATTCTCCATTATTTACAACATCTAAGGATAGTTTGTAAAAATCCACCATTCTATTTTCCATTATAATCTTTTTAAACTTTTATAAATAGATTTTCATTTTTTATTTCCACCAAATTTCTCTTAATGCCTTTCTATAATTTAGAAATAAGGTATAATTTTGAAGAAGGAGTAAAAGTTTACATCGACGAGTTTCTTTTATTAATGCTGTATAATCGGCAAGCTTTCGGACTTTGACGTCCTTCAACATTCAACAGGCAACTATCCAAGAAACTAGAAGATAATATATATGTTATATAAAGGTACTATTTAAAATGTTATATAAAGGTATTATTTAAAATGTTATATTGAAAATTTTATTTAAAAATATATTTCATAGATACAAATATTCTGTTAAATCGACCGCCAGAGGTCACGCTTACCCTATATAAAACCGATTGTTGTTGTTTCACGTGGTCGGCTCAAAACATTTGTACATTATATAAATAAGCTTTTCATTTTTTTTATTCTTACGCCTTAAGCCAGGCAGTACTTTAATCGAATTATGTTCTTATATATTACTCTAGCTCAAATAAAACAATCTCTGATCAAAACCATTATTATTTTTATTTCAAGATTATTCAACCACGACTGCACCGCCATAGCTTAATCCTCAAGATAACCAAAATCAAGATAATCTCACAATTCCAAAATCAACATAAAATTTCATCTCTACTTTCTTTATATAAGATATATATGTTGAAGGACGTCATAGTCCGAAAGCTTGCCTATCATACAGCACAAATAAAAGAAACACGAGGGGTATAGAGAATGAACAATCAATCTAATTGATATGAAGCACCAAAACTTAAGATCTTATACTTCCTTATTTAGCATAAATAACAGGTATTGGTCCACATATATAATACTTATTACGCAAAGGTACAAATAGGATTATATATAGAAACTACGGGGCCGTTAGGACTGATCCATGTAGATTGGTGATGTGAGTTATTACGGAGCAGCATTTTTACCATCTACAGACAAGGGATTTATTTCATTGTCTGATGAAGCTGACTTTTCTGTTTATAGGTTGACACACACTGTTGACTTATTTGAATTTAGCCGTATATTCTTGTAGTTTTATTCCTTCTTCAAGATGCTGTCTGGTGATTCCTTCCCTTGTAGTTTATAATTGTTTTCATCATAATAAATAACTTATTCATCATGACCTTTTACTTTCCTAATTTTTCTACGTAATAAAATATAGTAGGAAGAAGATAAATTGAATGACTGACATATACATCAATTGAAACAATCGATATATATATTAAATATTTTTTATATTGAAAAATAATCAACAATAAGGGCTATAACATGTTCACGCAAAGCTCCGGCAGTTTTTTACGCATCATATATTTAACAGAAGAATATAATTATAATATTAAATTAATATTATAATTATATTATAATATTTATATTATTATTATTATATTAAATTAATTTTATATTCTTTGGCTAGATATATGATGCGTAAAATCTGCCGAAGCTTTGCGTGAACATTGTTATAGCCCTTTATTGTTAATTATTATTTAATTTCAAATATATTTATTCTCTTTAATTTTCCTTTACTAATATATTTTTGTCCTTTTTCTATATTAACAATTTTATAACATTACTTAAGTTATCAATTCAAAGACTAGTTAGAATCATAAAAACCTTTTTTTAAGTTATGATATTTATTTATTAGAAATATGCATATATAAAAGAAAAATAAATAAAATATAATATATATATTTATTGCGGTTATATATATACTTAACACAAAATTTAAATAAGAGATAATTCCTACGTATGTCTTACAAAGCGACAGTGGCGCACCTGCTCACATGTTTTAGTGTAAACACAAATATCCTTGATGAAGATAGACGAGTTGACCCTCGAAATATTCAAAGAATGAAAACATTTCAAACCCAATATATACATATTTTCCGAATATAATTATTATTATGGAGTGTTGCTCAATCTTCAAACATATACAGTAGAACTTGGATAATTCGAACTTCTTTAATTCGAAAACCTCTTTAATTCGAATATTTGTCTTGGTCCCTAGAATTTCCTATATAAATAATTTAACATCTTTAATTCGAATTTTTGGATAATTCGAATTTTTTTATGGTCCCTTAGGGTTCGAATTATCCAAGTTCGACTGTATTTAGAAAGAGATAATTATTTTCAAAAAACTAAAATATGGACACGTTTGAAGTCAAAAATATAAAACTCATTTTATGAAGAAAAAAAAGTTTCAGATGAATGAATCGATGGTTATAGAGTATAACCAGACGAAAAATAATATATTTATTGGCAAACTATTTTTTTACTTTCTTCACTCTTTATTAATTATTCCGCTTCGAACTTATTAATTTTCAATTAGAAATATAAAGGAATAATTGAGTGTCCCACCCGCGCGACTCTCTCAATTAGATGTCTAATTAAATTTCTATTAAATGGGAAAACCATGAACCGTTTTTTGCCACGCATGTCGTTTTGTTAATATATTTATGGCGAAATTGTTATTGAATATTTCAGATTCTTTTATATCGCGCGACAGGATAGATTGCTATAAATATTCAAAGAATCATTGAAAAAAGCTGGAATATATCATTGGGAGGTACTGTGGGATAACATGGCAGATAGGCCCTAGTAAATAGTATTGAGTGGAAAGGTTATTCCTACTTAAAATTAGCTCACATACACAATCATATATGATCTTTAAAAAGGTCACCGCTCCAGTCCAAATAGACGCTTAAACTAGGTGTCATTTATCGACCTAATCAGAAAACTAACAAACTGGAGTCAATGACAACCTAGCTTTGACAATTTTTTTTTGCCTTTGTGTCATCGATCCGATTCATATAGTCTACGGAAACGGTCAATAGATGACGCTCAGGTTTAGCCTCTTTTTAGGCGGAGATATGACCACATTCTTTCAATAGATAAATCAAATTCCTCTCGTAAATTTCAACTATATATATGATGAGATATTTATCAACGATAGAATTCATGTACCAAACAGAGGAACATCTTTCCTTCCTTGAATTATATTAAAATAATGTACTTCACAATTATAAATGCTTTCTCCTTATTGCATTATCCTTTTGATAACTCATATGTATGAATGTTTATTAAAAATGCGAAAACTTATTCAAACATTTATATTATTTAATTTTTGATTCAAATTATAAATGGTGTAGTTTCAAGTCGAATAATCATTAAAATAAAGGCATTAATTGACTTTAATTATTAATTGGTAATTCTAGGGACGGAGAATTGGCGCACAATTTCTCTAATCATTTAATTGCCATCTTAGACATAATCGGATTTCTTAACCGATTGGTTGGTATCAGGATTAGCGGCAACTTGAGATTTAATTATGAAACAATCTCTCTTCTAATTAATGATCAAAACCAAGAAGATCTAACAGCTCCAATATTATCGTATATAACATTTTATTTACTATAAACCTTTACCTGTAATTGTGGACAGCGGTGTTTTGTGATCTCATCGTTTGCTCCATTAGAACGATATTTTATATCTATAAACTCTGCCAATAAGTTAAAAAGGATAAATAAAATGGTCAATAATAGAATTAATTAATAACATTATATGTTGAACAATTCTACAAATCTATAAAATAATGTTATATATATATATATATAAAAATTGATTATAATATGAAAAAATCATATATAATTATCATTATTTTATATATATAAAAAAGCTATATATAATTACAATGATAATAACTTAATTAATTTATGTTTGAGCAATATTTTCAGATTATTCTTAAAAGTTCAAATAAAATTTATGCAAAAGATAATATTAAGTTTAATAATAATTTATGGATGTTTGTTGGAGCATTTTTTGCTGCGACAATAAATTTGAGTTGTTTGCAAAAGAGATGATAATTAAAATGTATTTTTTACTTGTTAATAAATGTAACGTAATTTATTATTCTGCTGGTAATTTGTCTCGGAAAATACGTTGAGACAAATATATTAAGCGCTATTCCGTGAAATTTCATTTTGAAATATAAATTAAACATATGTAAATAAAGTAAATCTAATTTCGTTTTATCTTAAAATGTGTTTAATCACAATTTACAATATCCCGTTTAAGTTGGAAAAATGTAAAAGTTATAATGAAGGATTTAGATGGCATTTATTGTTTAATGCTTGTTAGCTAGACATTGATAATCATACTTTTTATATATAAATATACTCTTTTTTATTCTTTATAAAAATTTTTATTCGATTTTTAGAAAATAAAGATAATTTCTTTATAAAGTTCGTATATATTTGCGTATAAAAATAAGGTAAATTAAAAGCGTACTAACAAACGAAAAGTGTACTATCAATTTTCTACTATAATAAATATATATATATATATTTATATATATATAAGGATTATAAATATATATTTTTCAAAAAATGGGTTTCTTTCTATAAATATTATTAGAAATGCTAGCTACCAAGCGAAAAATCCCTCTTTAACAGACTTAAATAATTTACAAATTTTATTAATTAAAAAAATAAATTTAAATATTATAATTATATTTACTTTTCACAATTAAGCCCTAAAGGTTAATATAATTAATATTTATTAATAAAACTTTGTCTATAATAAAGACGAAACTTATTTCAAGAAATTCGTGGAAAAAAAACTTAAGGAAGTTATACCTTTAGCATGTACCTCGGGATTCAGACAATAACTCTGAAAGATATTTGATAAACAGTTATCTTTATTGAAGATACACGAGATAACCAAGTGTGAAAAAAAATTGCTTCTGTCTCCTTAAAAAATACAGAAGACCGGCGAAATTAATAACTTTCTACTTCCTTTAGTTTTCTCCGTGAGTGTATATATAGTATTCGTGTTTTTTCAATGGACATATTTAAATATGCTCTAATTGTAAAAACAGAGTTAAGATGCAACATATAAGGTTTAGAACTGAAATGTTGATACGTATAGGGAGAAAAATATCAATATTCACTGTCAAATCATATCACTATCATATCAACTATCTGTGAGATATTAAACATTGCCGGATTTAAAGTAAGTTATCTTTTTTTAAATTATGGTAGTTTATTAATAAACTATATGATAGCCTGTTCTTAGTAATCTATTGAAAGAGAAACCATCTTTGTAAAATCAAAATCAGTTGATCAAGTCGTCGAAATAAAAATATGAATGATTCAATACGATTTGAAACGATAAGAGAGTGTCCTTATTGAATAATGCTTGGCTATCTTTTGGGCCAAAAGTGCTCTTCAACTCTTACCATATTATAACGAACGAATTTAGCAAATACCGACGATTATATATTATTTTAAAACAAAACAAATATCATAAAGATAGATGCCTAGCCGGCATTCATATTTATTTATTTACAAAAAGTTTTTGTCGAAACGTTGAGAAAATAAAAAACTCCAACTGGCCGAAGTGTCTATTTTTCATATAAAAGACAAAAATCAGGTTACAATTTATCACCGTCATCAGAACAAAATAATAGAACGTTATTTTCTATTGTTAGAGCCTCCAAACTACGTAATTATTCTTATTACATCCATAGCAACTAATAATTCTTACATGGTTAAATACTGAAGTATATCGTGTGGTAGCTAAAATTATTCCTGCGAAGCCTATCCTAATATTGTTTATTATTAAAAATATATTTTAATAAGGACTCTCAAAATGTTTTCTTTTCATTTAATCAAGGTGTGCAAAATGAAATTTTATATAAAAAATTGGGAAAATATTTATCAAGCGCTTGATAGAAAAAAAGCAACAAAGAATGTGGTATATAAAAATGACGCAAAAAAAGTCTTCAAGGTTGAAACCTGCGTCGTTTAAAATTTAATTAATAACTAAGGTAAATAGGGGAGGTAGATTTTTTGGCTTGGGTAATTCTAAGTAAAAACAACAACAAGCTTATAATTCGTTGTTAAATTGAAGAATTAACAAATATTTTGAAAAATAATAAACTTTCCTTAGTTCTCCTACAATTTTTTCTCCTAAGCGAGGCGAGTTTGATAAATCAATTCTCCCCCAGTAAGCCCCTGCTATAGATCCGCCACCAGAAAAGTTTGCTAGAATTTTTTTGATAAGGAACACTTTTTAAGTTTCGAAACATATTCTTAGAGTTAGCGGCTTGCTCAGCGCTTAGGATCAAACTAGGTGAGAAAGAATGGCCTGCTTGGAATAAACCAAGTATAATAAGACGTGAATAACTTTATTTGGTTTTATTGCGGGAAGACATTAGGTTATTAAACAATAAATAGCTTTTATATCAATATGAAAAAAAATTAGAAAGATAATGGCATAATGTATAAATGAAGATGATAACATTTATATATGAAGGTAGTGGAACTAAACGTTGACGAGTACTGTTTTTGATATTAATAATTACCGTACAAGAGTTGATATAACTATTTAGTAAAATATTAATGGCCGTTATTATTTTATCTGACGAATGAACATTATATATATTATATATGTGCAAAATTAATGCATCATACCACGAACACCAATTTTGCAAAGCGAAACAAAGTAAGTCAATCTGTATATATTGGATTCTGACTATGGCCCTCATCAGTATTAAGACGGCTTATATTTTGAGATATTAATACTAAAATCCTATAGTGTGATTTTAAAATGATACAGTGGAGCATTTTTGGCATTCGGAAAATGTCAATAACGATTCTCACCACAAAAATACTATTTCTTAGCCTCTTGAGAGAAAAAAATGATATTGGCCAAATGTGCCAAAGTGATATTTTAACTTATAAAGTGGAAGGGCCGATCTTAATCCAGAATTCATTGTGAAGGTGGAAGGATGATGGCCATGTGTAATAAGAAAAGTCACAGCTCTCTTTTAACAAATACCTGGATTTTGTAAAAATAAAATCTTATCTAATCAAAATGCTTATGTTAGGTTCAAATATGACAAATCACAGATGCTGTTTCTCATTCATTTGTGTGATTCTAGGTATACTGCTCGCTGCAAATCCATCCTAATATGAAAGAGGACTTTCCCTTATAGTTGTGATGCTTTTAAATGTAGATGAGACAAACATTAGGTCTCAGCGTTTGAAGGGTTCACCAATAATGAGCCAGGGCCTCCCATTATTCTATCATTGCAGTAAGGCATTTTAAAATAAACATACGCGTCAAAAATAGTTTAAAATATTTTATAACAGATGGCGCGTTAATGAATCATAACACATATATGTGAAGAGCAAGCGGGAAACTCTTCGCATTGTTTTCCTTCTAAAATCCTTAATAAATGGAGTACCTTGGATCAGGGCAAGGTCTTACAACAGACGATCGCTATAGATCTATCGACTAGGAGAAGCTTGTTTTGAAACGTATCAAACTGATATAAACAATATGACACATACATTTTTCCTAATTGAAATATAGTTATAAATAATTATTTATGATAAGTAAATAAGAAGATTTGCAAAATATTTTTATTTTTATTTTTAATTTAATTTAATTATAAATAAAAAGAAACAATTTTTGAGAATATTTTTGTTGATTAAACATTACTTATGTATATTGGTTCAAATATCATCCAGCAATTGAAAGTAATATTTCTTTAAAATGAAAGTCACATTGGCCTTAGAATCTTTCATTTTTTTTAACGTTTCGACAAAATTATTTTATGTGTGTGTGGTCTCCTCAGGAAAAAACTAAAATAAAACCTTCCGGGAGGCGTTTATAAATGGATATAATAATCACATGAATATAAATACATTTATAACGTCTATACAAAATATTTTAATTTTTTAACGAGAACAAAATGATTTTTAAAAATGTCGGAAAAATAGAAACTTTATTTGTCGAAGTGTGTTTTATATATAAGAGAATGCAGGCAAGGTAGCATTTATCTTCAAGATAATAAAGTAATATTGTTAATTTATCTGATTTTTTTTAATTCGGGTAAAAGTTATCAGTCTAATGTCCTTCAATAAAGGTAAAAGCAAATTAGTCTCGTGTCATTTAATATGGATAAAAGCAATACAATAAAAATCACAGGATATTCTGCTTCAAGTTTCGAATAAAAATTCAATTATTCGATTGGTGGGGTGGTTTGAAAGGAGAATATCTGATTCCAGAGTAAATAAAAAAGGTTTGACCACATTAGGGAATTAAAAATCTCTATAGCATTGTGTATGGAATCGCGACGTAGTTCTCCATATCTCTCATGCACAGAGGTTCTTCTCCTATTAACCACGCCACACCAACAGTTGTAGGAGAGTAGTGGGTGGTCGTCAGAGATCGGCAACCATATAATACTCCAATCAGGGCTCTACAGAAGTGAACTAGCTTCCATCACTCAATAAACTACGAATTCCCACAAAATATGCTAACTACATAATTAAAAGAAAGTTTAACACTCACTGAATTTCGAAATATTTAAAATATTTGTTTTTAATGAAACTGCACTATGCATACTGTAATATACCTTATAATAATATTATAATATACTCTGTTTAATTAATTTATTTTTAAATTATTGGATTTAGCAGCACTGTAGTTGTTGTTGTTGTTGTGAATATATTCAAAAGTGTATATATATAATTAAAAAGATATATAATTAATTTTTTTTTTATTTGGTAAAGCATATTTATATATTTAATCGAAGGAACATTACACTAACTACAGATTAAAAGAATGTTTAACACTCACTGAATTTCGAAATAGTTCAACTATTTGTTTATAATGGAACTGCACTATGCATAGAGAGCATTACCACTCACTTGATATCTTTCTTAGAAAATTATTAAACCTATTAAACAATTTCACATTCCTAATATAGGTTTTGATACAAATTGTTAGAACAACACAGTTTCAAGAACGGGAATTTTTTTAGCGTGTAAACGGTCACAATATTTAAGTCATTTATATAATTTCAAAATCTGTAAGATACTGATTCACTAGGCTTAATTTTATAATCATTAATCCACCGAAATTATTATAGTTAGGGACTCGAGATATATATAAAAATATATATATTTTTAAATCCATAAATTTAAGTGAACTTACTTATATATAAAATTATGCAGATTATGTAGAAAACCTTTTGCAATTTGAACTATTTTAATTACCAAAATTCTTGTATCTCCAAAGATAATTTAATATTTCATGGTTATATTAAATTTCGATTTTTAAAAATCATATTAGATATTGAAAGCAACCAAAATAAAATATTTCTTTAAAACACTATTATTGAAATTTTTAAACCCTTATATAATATTATAGAACTCATATATAAGTCAGTATGTGTAAGTGGAGTATATTCTAAAACCTTTATCGGTATTTAGTGAAGCCTATTTACTCGGGATAAAAGTAAGCCTTGTTTACAACGGCAGAAACTCGCCAGTTTCCGGCTATTTGCCAGTTGTTTCCTCTGGCAATGTGGCTGACCATCCGTTAGCATGTTGTGTTCTTCTTCCGTCCACAAACCTTCTCTTGTAGCAAACAGTCATTTCTTATTGTGGTTTCTAGAGAGATATTTGCCGCTTTTTTTTCTTTTAGAAATATTCAGTGTGAATATATTATATAGAAAGGTAAATATAAACGTTTTTGAAATGTTAAATGTTATAATGTATATAAAGTATGATACACACATAAGCGCACCATCTATTTTTCCAAGAGTCTAACATCAGTATCATAATAAAAGGAAAACCTAAAATGCAATATAACAGTGGTAAGGTATATTAAACTGGCTAAAGCTCTGGGAGGGTTCATTACTGACGAGCCAGGCCCTCCCATTAATTTTTCATTGCAGTAAGGGCAGTAGAAAATTGTTTAATTTTTTAAAGAATCATACGCGTCTATAGAGTGTAAATACAACATTGACAAGGGCAAATATATGTATTGTAGTTGGAGAAATTGCACCAGAGCCAAGTTTAGATTTAAATTTGCCAATAACTCCGACATAATGATCCGAGGTAGGTGGCCATTTCTTAGCTGTCACCTTCGGCGCGTCCCTCGGCCAGATTTATCACCATTACCACCAAATGTAATCACCCTGCATTAATTACTCACCAACATCTCTAGCTAATTAATATGGCGAACTTCATCCATATTGGGATTACCATAGCCAATCATCTTGGAGCAAATAACATTCGCAGAGAGAGAGTTGGAGTATTCCTTACTTCGCCCGAGCTACTAAGATAGTTCAATAAAGACATTTTGCTATTTTACATCTATTGCAATGATGCATTAGCGCGCCATCTGTTATGAAAATTCGAAACTATTATAGACGCGTATGAGTCTTTTAAAAATAAAACAATTTTTACTGCCTTTACTGCAATGGAAAAATTAATGAGAGGGCCTGGCTCATCAGTGGCGAACCCTACCAGCGGTTTCGCCAGTTTAATCTACCATACCATAGTTTTATTGCATTTTTCGATCTTCCTTTTATATTGATACTGATGCACCTATTATATTTTCATTCACCTATATTTTAGGTTGAGTTTACAATAAAAATCGTTATTCATTCCATGGTAAATATTAACTATGCAAATATTGTTCTTTTATTTTCAATCTTAATTTTACCATTACTTATTTTATATGTAAAGGCTCTCCTTATGTTGATCTGACCTATGCGCGAGAATATAGTAGAAATTATTTTACATTTGCGGCAAAAACAAAATAATAGAATTATAGAATTTCTCGATGGTGCCCCTTTTGAACTAAAGAAAAACGTTCCTCTTTATAACTCAAGAAGAGCATCCCCGAAAAAATAATTCTTCAGTAATTATTTATTTTAATTTGCGGTGTCGCCTTATTCTTTCGAAATCGTCAAATCCAGCAATTATCTTGCTCATGAATTAAGCAATATGATGAACAACAAAACAATTACTTTGTTCACATCAAGGTAAAGTTTTCTGTTTCCAATATATCCATGCTGCCACAAGAATAAACCAATATTAGGATTAGATGTTCTTACAGAAAATAGAAATCCAAGTTTACAGGCGTCATTGGAATTGTTTCAAAGCTTACATGAGAGAGAATGGGCAATAATAGATTCACGAACAAGGAAGGATGGAGACATAATCCTATTATTTGCTGGGCTAACAATATAAACCTTTACATTTCTCAAATCGAAAACTATTTCTCCCTCAACAGAATTTCTAATGACATTTACAAAAAAACATATAATATCTTTGAAAATTTATTTCAAATTATACCCTAGACTTTTTCTTTATTGAAAGTTCATTATATTAGTTTGTTTTTTAAAATAAATATTTAATTATCTATTTCGAAGTCGCAATAAATGCGATATTGATTCGGAAAGGCAAATAAAAAGTTGAGTCTATTTGATGGCGGAAAACTTAAAATTAGTTTCAAATCTATTCTATGAAAGTTTAATTGAATATAGATATATTGAGATATCTTTCATATATCGATAGTATATATATTTTTAAATATGTAACTTTGAACATATTTCAACTTGTAGAGGGCAAACACATTATTTCTTGTACCGTACAATTTTAACCAGCACTATTTGTAAACTGCATACTTGTAACCTTTAGACAATACTATCATACCTATACTGATGATACTTATACCATAAAATTGTAACGTTTAAAAATGATCTACTTATGCCGTATGTTTGGGAAGTATAAAACAGTGCTACTTGTTCTATTGTTATATATGTATATACCTGTAACGTATAAACAGAACTACTTGTACTTGGGAAGTATAAAACAGTGCTACTTGTTCTATTGTTATATAGATGTATATACCTGTAACGTATAAACAGAACTACTTGTACTTGGGAAGTATAAAAGAGTGCTACTTGTTCTATTGTTATATATGTATATACTTGTAACGTATAAACAGAACTACTTGTACTTGGGAAGTATAAAAGAGTGCTACTTGTTCTATTGTTATATATGTATATACTTGTAACGTATAAACAGAACTACTTGTACTTGGGAAGTATAAAACAGTGCTACTTGTTCTATTGTTATATATGTATATACTTGTAACGTATAAGCAGAACTACTTGTACTTGGGAAGTATAAAAGAGGGCTACTTGTTCTATTGTTATATAGATGTATATACCTGTAACGTATAAACAGAACTACTTGTACTTGGGAAGTATAAAAGAGTGCTACTTGTTCTATTGTTATATATGTATATACTTGTAACGTATAAACAGAACTATACTTGTACCGTATTATTGTAAGGTATAGGCTGTACTGCTTGTTGTGCTTTATAAACAAGCACTACTATAATAATAATCTTAATTTCAGTACACGCAGGAACAAAGGCCTGAAAGAAATCAGTATTAAAAGAGAAAGAGGCTATTTACTAAAAAAAAAAAACGTTATGTTTATAGAAATTCCTCACAGTGTTCACGTACGCAGCTCGGTTCAAGCTCATGAAACCAATTGTTATCATAGTAATCATCATGAAGATTACAGTATGTCAGGTTTATATTCAAGCATTGATGGATTTCTTCAACCAGGAGAGAGCAGAAGCTTCAATTTCCAGTCTTTATCCCGCGTCGTGGGACTCTTGTAACTTCTTGTGACTAAACATTGCCCCTTGTTGTAACCTATGAGCAGTACTGTATATTTCATCGTAAAAACAGCACTATTTGTTGTATCCCTGCCCAGAAGTACAACCCCTCCTCTACGTGGCGGGCGGGAGATGCCCTGTAGGGCGAAGTACGGTGTCGTGAGTCCCGAGCCGCTACGGTGACCGTGAAGGCCTACGGGGAACTCTGAAATGTGGCTGACTAACGGGTTAATGGCATCTCCCCCCCCCCCCTCTTTCACATGGTGGACAAGACACCACCTGTTGTATCATATAAACAGTACTTTTTATCTATCATATAACAATATTGTTGTATCGTATGAACAGTACTCTTTGGTGTATCATATAAACAGTATTACTTGTTGTATCGTATAACATTACTATTTGGTGTATCATATAAACAGTATTACTTGTTGTATCGTATAACCTTACTATTTGGTGTATCATATAAACAGTATTACTTGTTGTATCGTATAACCTTACTATTTGGTGTATCATATAAACAGTATCGTTGTATCGTATAAACAATACGAATTGGTGTATCGTATAAACAGTACTACTTGTTGTATCATATAAACAGTATCGTTGTATCGTATACACAATACGAATTGGTGTATCGTATAAACAGTACTACTTGTTGTATCGTATAAACAGTATTATACGGTGTATCGAAAATAAACAATGCTAGTTGTTTTATCGTATGAACAAAACATGGCTACCCCTTGACGTAATGTAAACCAAAACATTAGTTTGGAGTAGACAGTTTTTTTCTAAAAATCATATTTATTTAATATAATAATTCAAAATGTGAGAGAAATCAGCCATATATCATTGCGTTTGCTTATGAGTGCTAGAAAACCCTTCATTTAAAAAAAAATAGTGTCAATATTTGAAAAATAAACATTTTTAATAATAAAAAAATAGAAATATCGAATTATCTGTCTGATTAAAATAATGATTAATTATTAAACTGGAGAGTTCTGCGTTATTTTTAATGAATAACATCTGGTGTAGGAGTGGAAGCTTGCAAAATCGTTATTTTGTTTATTTATAGAATACTCAATTATATTTTGATCTTTCGGTATATTTTATTTCTGTAAACGCTATCAGGTAAAAATATGAAATTTTTTATTTTGTAAATTTTGATGGATAAATGAAATAAAGATTGATTAAGATTCTAACGTTCCAATCACTTGAACGATGCTGTCGTTGTTGCAGCCGATTATTTGCACCTTTTGTTTTGGCATTCAAGTTTATAATTGAGATATTTAATAAATTATAAATATGATATTAATATTCAAATAAACCGAAGTACATTGTTTAAAAGACATATTTTATCCATATTCGGATCGGGAAGATGTTGATGTTCAATTTTACATGTGTAGGAATACATCGCTTTAATGGAATTTCGGATTAAGGGGGATGTCAATGTTTACTTTTAATTTTACTGAACCGGCTTGTTTTTTCTTGGCGATTTGATCTTATTTTAACCTGCTATGTTTTACGGGTGGCTTTAATTTCCAAGTGAACATTATAGATATTGCGTTTGAAGCTTCACTAAAAGTTTCCGCACCCGTTTACGGAGTTGGCTTCACATTTGCACAAGTATATATTTACTAGCCGTAAAAAATGTAAATGTAGCCATTATATTGTTAACATTCACATAGGAGAACGAATTGTATCTAAATATAATGAAAACGTGATTAATTTATTTCAAACCTGAGATATATTTATTGTAATTTTAAAATCTATGTCAATAGAATTAAATACAAATATATTCGCAATTTAAATCGTTATAAAACCAAGGCTCAAGTTTAAGAAATGTGAAAGTTAACCATAAAAGACTTTAATCTCAATATGCACAAATAAAGTATTCATATGCTAGAACAGCAAACAATGGTTGACAATAAGGACGTTAAAACCTACTTTTTAATTGATGCTTAAAATTTATTTGCGCGTTCTGCGCAGAGAGATCAAAAGATACATTTTAGTGATCCATTTTATTGCTGCTTTCTTAATTTATTTATTTAAAAGAAGAGATAACCCTACTGTGTAAATATAGATACATTAATTTAATAATTGTAATTATTTTTGATATCATTTAGGTTTATTGAAACATCCATAAATGGATGAATAAACCTTGCGCGTAAAAGGTACACAAAGGGATTATACATTTATTTGCAAAATGTGTAAAATAGGTAAATGGGCCTTAGTGTTAATCGGGAGCATTAGGATAATGGAAGCCTGGGAAGTCGAAAAGATGATTAAGGATTTGAAAAGACGATGGCGGCCCATTGATGTGGCGTCTTCTTAAAAGGAACCTGACTGGTTGTGTTAGGTTGTTGAATGAAGGTCGAAGGAAGGGCGGATAATTGTCGGCGCTTAACTATGGCAGGAGCTCCTTGTTGCCGTCCTCCAGGCAGAGTCGGCAATGGAATTTTGGTGTAAAAATAATTTATAACGTGGAATAGGTTGCTATATATTCCTCCTTCATCTCTCTCCTACTGACTTTATTTAAATAAAACTACGGTTTGAAAAAACTATAGCCTTTTAAAACCTACTTTTCTGTGTTAGTCATGCGGATTTTCAAGAATTCTAAAAGATGTTAACTATAGTTTCTTTTATATTGTATTCATTATAACGAACCTCTCTTTTTCTCTCTTTCTCTCACACAGATTTTTTGTCTACTTATACTACCAATTCTATAGCTCATAATAAAAGCTTAGGACATCATTGTTAAAGGGAAAACAAGATGACAAGAATACACAGTGGTTGTTATATCTCTCTATAAAGCTTATACACTTATATAGCTGATTACAAAATCATTTATTGAGACTTTTCACCAACGTTTGCTTTTGCCTTTTTTTTTGGTGTTGAAATTATCGATGAAAATAACGTTATAAATTAATGGAACTAATTATGTTAGGGTATAAATTAAATTGAGCAGTGAGAAGATAGACAAAACACAAGTTGACATGTGATAATTAGCAAATGGTGCCCACATTCAACAAGGTACGTTTGAGTTTGGCCTTTGCAACATGCCGCAATTGAGAGGATCGGACCCAAAGAGCCGACTAATGGATGTGTGAAAAGCCCACGGTGTCGGTCCGATAACGTTCTATGGAATAATGACGTTAAAACAAAGTTAGCTCAATGAATTGGCTGTCGTCCCTAAGGCCATTTTAACTCGCGCGTTCGAGGTAAACTAAGTTCGTCTATTTAAATTGAAATTGCCCCAAGGGGAAAAGAGAAGAAGTTTACAAAGAATTAATAGGTGTTTCTCCTTCGAGACCTATTCTAAACCTATTTATAATACTTTTCCAATGGACGCAAGTTTATATGAACTTTCTATACTTGACAAATCTTCCGTCATTTAGTAAATTCAGACGCTTGTACATGCATAATTGAATAAGAATATAGTTACTCCAATTGTTCAGGGTGTGTGTTTGGCATTGTATCTAGCTAATTAGTTTCTTTCCATTATTTACCTCCTCGTAGCGACATATCGGTCTAATTATAATGGCGCTAGCCCGGAGGTATTCAAATTATTCACGTCATGAACTTGGCCATTCTGGAAGCTGGATAATGGCTGTTCCTTAATGTGACTTGTGGAGAATAATTATCTCCATCACCACACATTTATAGAATATTTATTCATCTAGAATATAAACATTTTCCTTTCCTGCTCCTATTATATGGGAGTTCTCTATGCATTGAAAAGAGAGAATATGTCTTTCGCTATTAACTGATTGCGTTAAATAATGTTCAAGTTTATTTGTGAAATGATAGAGAACAGTACTTAACCATTTCTCTGGCAACAGTTTAAAGTCATATAGAATTTTGACCACACGTGGTTAACAAATTAATAGAAATTAATAGAAATATTTGGTTTGATAAAGCCTCTCCAAGCATATTATTTTTATTATTTATGAAATACTAAAATAAATATAGAATTAATTTTATTGTGGTAAAATTGTAACAAAACTTTGGAAGTTTTGACAAATTTGTGTATAGCGACACACCAAAATAATTCGATAAGTAAACCTGCATTACAACACCAAATATAGGAACGAGCTACTATATATGGTATATAATGCCTTACTACTTCACGAAATTATATAACATTTAATTTACGATAAAGTATATAAAATTTTGAAAAACTACGCAAATATATTCTTATTAAGCTATAGAAAAAAGCCGATTTCATATTGGCATTTTTCAACAGGGGTAATAGCCAAATTTAAGTAAATATATATTCAAGAACGAGAGAATATATCTTCATTTGAATAAAGCTGATATTTCTAAGTATTCAAAATGTTAGTATTTACATAAAACATCACCTTGTCAAAAACAAGAATGTAGGTAAACATAGATAATTTTTAATAAAAAATGCATTTTAAATCAAGGGTTTAAAAATAGAAAATGCATTGTATAGGTATGTATCTTCAATACTATTAATTTTTCCATTGCAGTAAGGGCAGTAGAAATTGTTTATTTTTAAAAACAATCATACGTGTCTAAAATATTTTCGAATTTAATTATATATATATATATAAGGTAACAACATAAAGTTGCGGGAGGATGTTATTAGTGTACCAGAAGTGGCACCTATTCTTTCAAAATGCATTAAAACATTGCATTTAGGTTTATCATCCCAGTACAGAACGTATTCGTAGTAATAAAGAATGATCCACAATATCAGTATGTATTGGTGAAGCCCATAGTACGAAACCATGGTATACAGGTTGGCCTTTTGTATGGAATTACGAATATTGGTGTTATGGCTCATTATTTACCACCACTATGACACGACGTGATTATCACAGCTACTTTATATAAACGACATAATGGCAGTTCTATGACACGTCAGCTACGTTAGTGTGCCGTCACAACGTCACTTCTATAGCAGGGGATAGCTACAATGAGATGACATAACGTTGCAGATCCATAACACTGCTCAGCCATCAGAGAAATTATTGAGACAATTAGCAACAAATTGTAATGTTATATTCTACACATAGATAAATTCACATATTTACTACTTCAATTCAATTTATTAAATGTACACCAATAATGGATTGAGTTGCCATTTTAAATAAAATAATTTTAATAAGATAAATTCAAATTTTAAAAAATGCACACGTTTGTAATTACCTATATATTGCTAGGGATGTTTAATGAATGCAAACATCGCCGATCAATTAAGCCAAGGGCAGGACAATAAAATCGGGTCATTAGTGCAAAGGAAATAACTGTAATTAATCAATCAAAACGATCCTACATAACTACTTAATTGATAGAGAGAGATACCGTAAATTAGGGAACAATTTAAAATGTTACCGATATTTATTTGCATTTATTAGTATGAATTAATTGATATGTATGTCGAGAGAGATTTATTATATTTCATTTCTTCAATCTGTAAATGTTACTTATATAGAGATAAACAATTTTAAATTCTTAAGATAATTCTGAAAGGTAACGGAATGGTATTTGAGTTTCTCCTTTAAGACATTGAAAAGAGAGAGGACAAATATTACCGTTGCGCTAATACTGTATTATCATCAGTATGTCCTAGAAGTATGCATCTAAATGCTAAACATACTATCAATCTTTGCCCTTGTACTTATAAAATACTGAGAGAGAAAATTTTAAAGTATAAAAAAAGGTTGCAGAGAGCGTAATCATTCTCTATATTTTTGTAATCATTGAAATCCGCAACCATACAATATAAGATTATTCATTTCTTTGTTGTTTTTGTGTGTGTTGTGTTGCGTGTTGTTCCGTGTATTGTGTGTGTGCTGTGTTGTATGTTGTGTTGTGTGTTGTATGTTGTGTTGTGTGTTGCGTGTGTTCTGTGCTGTATGTTGTGTTGTGTGTGTGCTGTGTTGTATGTTGTGGTGGGTGTTGTTTGTGTGCTGTGTTGTATGTTGTGTTGGGTGTTGATTATGTGCTGTGTTGTATGTTGTGTTGGGCGTTGTTTGTGTGCTGTGTTGTATGTTGTGTCGTGCTGATATTGGGTGTTGTGTGTGAATATTATTAGAGATAAAAGATGCATAACGACTGATACAAATCATAGATATACACGATTTAAATGATTTGTAATAATAGCAGTTATATATAAATACAATATCATCCCGATCTGTCACTATACTTTACAGAAGCATAATTCCTATAAAAAGCTCTCATCCGATATATGTGTACAATATAGATGGAAATAATAAAAAGTACCAATTAAAGAATATATTTATTTAGTCATTATTTTATTATACTTTAAAGATTACAATTGACAAAATATTGAAAGTATATTCTTTCTGACATTTAACCTCCATTATCTCTGTATAGACAATTCCTTAGAAGATATATCTCTATAAATCTATAATATGATGCACATTAGCGCGCCATCTGTTATGAAAATTTGAAACTATTATAGACGCGTATGATTCTTTTAAAAATAAAATAATTTTTCCATTACAGTAAGGGCAGTATAAATTATTTTATTTATAAAAGAATTATACGCGTCTATAATAGTTTCGAATTTTCAAATCTATAATTGTTACATCAATACAAAATAGAATAAAAAGAAATGTTCTATGTAAAATATCATTGCTTTTTAAAGGTTTACATAGTCCAAATGATGGAATTAGAAAACACAGACAGAGTTTGGGGAACAAATTCAACTAAAGGTCGATTCTCTATTCATCGACATAACGGCTCAAATAAAATACTCTAGAGGAATTATTACTTCATAGCTTCCTACGTCTATCCGAGATAACTACAGATTTGGCCTGCCTCTTCTTATTAAATATAGCGAACACCTTCCAAGATGAATTGAATTACGCGATTTCATTAGATATAAATAGACGCCACGATTAAACTACGTGTGTGTAGATTGATTGAGAGAGAATGCGAAAGATTAGTTTTGTTTGTTTATTTGTTTCCCATTGACTATTGCTATATATAATTATGGATATTAGATTGTTAAGGATATTCAATTAATTGTATAGTATAGCTATTTTCAAACTAGATTAAAAGTTAAAATGACCGGCGCGATAAGTCTATTTCTTTATTTTATAATAAATATATAACTAATAAAAAGTTGGTTTTTGAAACACATTCTAACTTTTGGTGTAAATACTATTTTATCATACATATATGTATAAAAACAAGTTAATTTTAAAATATTTAAAATCTGAAACATTTTTTCTCTGCGTAATGAAATTGGCAAATATTAAAATTTCCCCGCGAAAATGTAATACATTTCACATTATTATTCGCAGGGTATAAATTGGATTGTAGTTAGGTAATTGGTTGATTCTAGTGAATCATGGTTATGTGTGTGATGGAGAAATGTGCAAATTTGACATGATCACTGGTCGGAAGACAAATATGTCATCAAATCGCTGGCCAGACTTATATTTCTTATTTATTAGATACAACGTAAATGGAAACTCTTTGTTGTATTTTATATTTAGAACATTCAAACATTTTCAAGAAGAATTGTGTAAAAAGAATATATGGAATTATGTATTACAAATATTGTTATCAGTAACCTAGCAACATAGTAAAAATGGTATACTATAAATATTGGAAAAAGACAATGCACTATATATATATATATTTGTGAAAAAAAAAATTACTGGCAATGTGTTTCTTTTCAATAATCACATCAAATATTATCTCTACAGACCTTTCTGCAATGCTATAAGCTATAGAATGAGAGGGCTTGGCTCATCAGTGGTGAACCCTCTCAGCGGGTACGCCAAGCCCTGTCATTTAATAGCTTATATCATTGCAGTAAGGTCTGAAGAGATCATATTTGATGATATTATTGAAAATAAACACATTGCCAGTAAATTTATTTGTTACAAATTTTCTCGATAAATGGCATTTGAATTTATATATATATATAGTTGGCTTAAAGTGGTTCTAATTAGATATATTTTAGGATAAATATGTGTGTGAAAAATATTCAATAGAAAATAAGATAGATTTTTTAAAAGTTTTTCTAAGGGTCAAGTTTGATCAACTCTGAAGGCTAGTCGGACGTTGCCCATAGCCGATCTAGAGCCAACCCGGAGAATGGAGAGGTAGTTTTTACTTAAACTAAACAACACTTCCGTCGTAGCAGATAGAGTAGTTGCACCTGTGCCAGAGAGAACAGGTAGTCCAACACGGCTGTATAATTTGTAAGTGCAAAGTCGAACTGTATTTCACATTCCAAGCTATTTAATTTACCTGAGGTAACATTAATCTCAATTTCTACCAACTTTGATTATAATAGACTGGTTCTCTCTCTAAGAATCCTTTCTTGGGATGAAAGTGAAGATATAATGAGTCGAATAATCAATAGAGACATTTTTCAAAAACAAATATATTTTCACTTTCCTAAAAATAATTTTAATAATTTATTTGGAATTTTTTATACATCACATTTATAATATTTTTTAAAGAGATAGATATAACTACGTTTTTTATTGTGAAAAAAAATATTATCATATTGTTTTAGGAGAGAAAATGTGTAGGCGTAGCCCTCACCCTTGTAAGGCAAACTCAATATATTCACAAATCTTTTTATTTGTATGTCGGGCGAAGCGAATTTATTGTATTCCCCAGTGTAATAGTGAGCAAGCAATAAAATCGATTTTGCCGAATAGCTGTTTTGGTTGATTTCTTTAATATGGAAATAGGTTGGATTTAGTATGACTTTCAACATAGCCGCAATAAATTTCATCAATTCAATTATCTTTTCATCAAGGAAGGAACGAATTATTGTCCAATTACCATTTTTCATTCAGTTGAATGTCTTTGGTGTTTGTATAAATCCGAGCCAAGGTCCAAAAGGTCATCAATAAAGGACTGACTCACCGTGGACGTCGAGGTGTACCCAGGTGCCGTTGCGCGGAGACTCCGGCGGGCGGTTGAGGAAGTACACCTTGCACTCGTACCAGCCCTGGTCGCTCTCCCGCACTCCGGTGAGGTTGAGCGAGGCCCGGCCAGCAAGCGAAACCCGGTTCTCGTAGTTCTCTCCGGCGTGGGGCGGGTATCCGTCGTACCATATGTAGATGGGGATCTTCACCCCTTGCTTCTGCCATTGTACCACGTACGGTACGGGATTACCCTCGGGGAAGTCGAAGCCGCATTTCAAGGTGACGTCTTCCCCCAATATTGCCGTTATTTTTTCTGGCTCTTTCCCTGGGGGCACAAACAATAGTTGGTCAGCACTACAGAAAGAAGTAAATATCGAATAGTAAAACAACGTTATAAATAAAATATAATTTTGAACTTTGCCAACTTTTGGAATTTTTCGGACGTTAAGGTCAATTACGTGAAAATACGATGATATTTGACATGATCAAAAGGATATCTATGTTAAATTATATCTGCATCTACTCACATTCTGATTTTCTTGTTTCCAAAGAGCTAGACGGTCTTATAGATTCAACGTGAATCTTAAAAAAAAGCGTTTTATTATTTGATTAATTACAATAAAGATGGCGCAACGATAGCTGCATTAAACAAAACGATACCTTACATACCTATCACACCTTTATAGTTTATCGACCGATTTACTAACTTTCTTGATAACCGAAAAATTGGATATTATATATCTTACTTTCTCACCCTATCATTAAATAATAACATTTATTTGAGGTTTTGAGAAAAATAACATTATAAATTTTATAAATGATATTTTTAGAATAGAGTGGATAGAAACTTGATTGCGGAACTTGGTGCTACCAGCGCGTCCGGTCTTCCTATATATTTAAATAAAAATATTATATTATATATTTTTAAATATATAAATAAAAATATAAATTTATATATATATTATATAAAATTTAATTTCGTGTTATTTAAATAACACATTATATATACAATCCCAAAATGTTCTCTCTTTTTACTCAGTAGAAAATAATTTATTTCATGTCCCCATTCGATTTTATTATTGAAAATAGTTTTATTTAAAAAAGTTGAGGATATAGTCAAAATTACATTTTAAATAAAAGTCAAATATAGATGTAAAGGTATTTGAAATTTCAATAAATATATTGGAGAAAAGATATATAAAACCAATATCAGAGTTTTCAAAAGATTTAAAGATATTTTAGTAAAATAAAATATAAAATTTATCCAATAGAGAGAAGGAAAAATATATATAAGGATTTCCAAGCCAAGAATTTAAATAATAATTGTATAAAATGGATCATACCATTTTAAATTATAGCTTAATATTATATTGCACCAAGAAATGCCATTTGGCACAGCGATGCAGCTTATAAATCTTTTAAATGTGACAATGCCAAATTACGCTTGAAAAGTTCCAAGCTTTGAGACATAGAAACGAATTCTTTCTATTTTTATATAAAATCATGCGAGAAAATATGCTTTATGATAATTTATTTTATATAATTAAAAAGATTCTATCAAAGTTATTTTATGAAATTATTTATATTTAATGATAGTATAAAATGAAGAATAAAGGAGATATTTATTTGAAAATAATAATAATAATCCTATAATAGTTTAGCTTATTTTTACTTGCGAAAATGGATTTTGCATGCAATATACACTAAGTAATTAATTCTAAATATAAAAATTGAACACATATATATATATATAGAAAGTGTTAAATTCCTATATAAATCTAAGTGTGCTAACTAAACCAAAAGAAATGAAGTGTACTGGCCGTTGGGAATTCCATAACGCCCAGATCAATCCAAGTAATCAATTTATTGGAGACAAATTATCTTGGTGAACGCGCGCTGAATTTTGATTGGTTTTTTTTACATGTTTAGCATTCCAATTAAAAGAGCTTAAGAATTTTGGACATAATTTATGTTTCAACCTATCAATATTGGAATGGCAAATGCCTGAATAACAATAGCTAACATAGAAACGGAAAATTTATTATCATCTAATATCAATGAACTTCTCACAATGTATCGAAATATTGAATATATATTAATTATCATTTTTAACTTTCATATAAAATATAAAACTGGCTATTTATAGTTATTCTAGTTGGGAAGTAATTCTGCCTTATTTCATTTTGAGAATGCAGAATATAAATATGTTAGGTTTTCGTGGCCGTGTGGTTATAATGAATATCGTACTGATGGGTAATGAACTACCCAGACTCTTTGATCTGTACGAGTTATTGGATTTTTACGGATATTGGAGCATCCAGACAACTTTGCCCTTGGTATATGCACACATGAATAGCGGGCTTTCGGAAAGAACGTCTGTACGAATCATTTATGGAAGCCGAAATAAGATTTCACTACGAAGCTGAAGAACGTGAATCATCGCGCCGCCTTAGTCGCCCGACCTAGACTGTTGTCAACTGAAGGACGTCCTAGCAAGCCAAATGGCGCTATTCAACATTAATTTTATTCCCATATGATGAACCATTTCTATAGCTCAAGGTTTGTTTATTAATCCATGATTCTAGGTGTAATTTCTTCTATTACCATAGTATATATATTGCTAAAAACCCTGAAAATAATTTAAATTAATTTAAAATATTTGTATATATAGACATATTGACTAATCGTTTGAAAATATTTTTATTCAAGCAAATATATGCTTTTTTATTACCTAAATATTGACCAACATAAATGAATTTGTCTAGGCTATTGTTGTGTCGCATACTCTTTTATATGAATTCGCGCTTTCTGCCTTAGAAATATCAACAACCTTCATTGCTTGGTTGTATTTGAAAAGGAAAAGACGCGTTACCTCTAATATATTGCATCCTCCCATTATCTTACAATATGTGTTGATATTCAAATGTGAGTCAAAGATGATATTTTCAAAAGAATTTCATTTTTTTTTCTTTTCAAAACACATTCCAATAGAATACGTTGTTTCATTGCCTTGCAAATATATTTGGTTGTCGTGAAATTTAAAACACTCACATCTTATTGTATACATTTCTCACATTTACCGTATTCACAATTCAAAAACCATTCTATTCCTATATTAATGTAAACACACATTTATAAATAACCGACAAGAATAAATAGAGAGAGCGCACAAGAGTGTGTGTGTTCACATAAATAAATTCTATCCAAAGACAAAGAGAGTAAAAAAAAGTAGAGAGCGAAATGTAACAAAAAATCATTAGTACTAAGCACGCAGGATGGTTTTATTTATTTAAAGGGGAATTAATGTTGTAGTAATAAATCTATCGAGTGGGCCCACCAAATTAAATCAGATCCTGCCAGTAAATAAAGAATCCACCTTCAATAGCAATACATATTTGACTCCGCCTTGGGCATTGTTTCCTCCAACCTACCGCAATAAATCTGTAATGAAGATTCCACAGTTAATAAAGTCAATTTAATTAGAAATGTTTTCATTTCTCAAAACAAATACATTCTTATTATATTTATCAGAAAATGTTCTATTTATTGATAAAAATGCTATATATTCAAATAAAATGTGTTTTTAAGGATTTATTTAGATAAAATTTATACAAATTTTTAAAAAATTGCTTTGCTTTTTTATTATAGTTTTATTTATATTTGATATATATATATAGGCTGTGGTTATGTTTGAATAATTGAGTGATTTGAATTTTTGCTATAGCAAATTCGAGTGTATATTCACTAAAAAACAAAACAATATGCTATGATATTTTAAGACTATTCGAATTTATATACGATAAATATATAGTATATTTGAATATACTTTCTTGGTTTAAATATATGATTTACATACATACTAATTTTGAAAGCTATGTCCAGACCGTTCAAATAAGAATTCAAAGAGGATAGGTAGTCTTCTAACAGACCAAATATATAAACTGAACGCTGATCAAATTCTATTCCTGAGTATTGGCTGAATGCCCGTTTTGGATTTATAAAAGAAAGCCAACCACTTACGCATTTCAGGCTGTTGGCTTTTTTCAGCGTCGTAAAGGCTGTACGATTCGGACCCAACAACACAAGTCTAGACGCTTTTTTTATGAAAAAAAAATGAAACGGGTGTGTTTTAAAGTCATATATGCATGTGAGTACGTTTAAACATAAAGTTATATTGATGAGAAGGGTGTTTGAAGAAAATTCGGAATAAAAATGTAATCATTGTTTAGTTCGTATTCATTTTGATTAATGGCGCTTTGTCATTTTTAAATGCATGGCCAGGTCAGTTTTGGAAAATTCGGACAAACCTAAACCTGTATATTATGTTTTCGGTCTTGAACTCTCATCAGTACAGCTTTTATTTCATAATATCTTACTAGAGGAGTTATCAAATCGGCCGAATTAGCTGAAGGGAGTTAAGCTGATGAAGTAGCATGGTCCGATTTCAGGCTAGAATACAACATAGTTTCAGGAAGACGATATTTACGTGCCAAAGAGGCATTTCTCCCTTTGATTATGTATCAGAACAATGCGCATTAAGGTATACAGGTTAGTTTCATATCTGAAATTGCCAAAGCTAGTATTGTCGCTCATTCCTTATCATCTCCGTAAAGGTTTTTACTGGAATGATGAACATTTAAACAATTTTTCTTTTTGGATACTTATTCAGATCAAATATGATACATGAAACATAGAGTATAATCATTGAAACTGGTCAATGAAAAAGGAAACCGATAAAATAGATGAAAAAGAACGTATTTTATTTATAATTAAAAAGTACTTTTCCATAGTAGAAATAGTAGATTACTGTTAAAAATAAAAAGAATGAGAACATTGAATATTTTTATTATCTACCTTTAAATGCTTAACTCAAATTGAAATATAAATGGAAATTTTGCCCGGGAGGATAGAGATCTATAAAAATAATAGTGAACACATCTCACGTCAAAATATAGTTTAAAAATGAAATATTTCTTTCTTCTTCGTATTAGATACATAATAAAACACGGCATTTTATAGTATTTATATTTTATTGATGAGGTATATAATGATAAAGGTAATCAGCATGGTATTGATGCCTATCTGTAAAGAAAATTTAAATATTAAGAATTCAAAACTATATTTTTCTTTTGTTAAAAAAAAATGGAAACTTCGTTAATATCAAATAAAGTATTTTCTCTCCCTCGTTGTCTTACATCTTTAATTATTCTCTTTACATCTTGATAATCTTTTTGTCATTAAACTTAATGGTTTTCTTTGATAGTTTGATATGAATTAATTAAAAAAATTTGAAAACTCTTTTGAGATAAAGAAAAAAACTTATAATTAAAGGCTATAATTTTATCGTGATATTTTTTTCTGTTCTCAAACATCTCTCTCTCTCTCTCGAGTTATTTAATTATAGTTTCTAGATTTACCGAATTAAATACATTATATGATTCGATAATGTATTTAAATATATTATAGAATGTTTCTTGGCTATGAAAAGTATTTTTTTATGAAATATTATTTGAAATTAAAAAAGAGATGAATTTTTTAAAATTTATATCATATATCAACATAATTATTATTTCGTAAGGGAATTCATCATAGCGCTAAAAATACTTTATCTCTATAAACAGTTCTAAATGTTTTCAATGTAAATGCTCTTTGTTATATATATACACACGCTGTTGGGTTTGAATTTTCTTTATTTAGCAAGAAATTGGGTTGGCCAAATATCACAAAATAAGTAAAATCAACGTTTAATTGATTTTTGTTCAACTAGATGGCGCTCTGCTATTTGAAATTCTCATATGACGGCCAGGATATGCCTTTTCAAATATATATTAAAACCAAAAGAGAAATCACTCCCTTTATTATTGTCCTTCCGCAAATTTATGCTATATACATATGGAAAATTTTATAAATGAAGAGATTTCCGATATGTTATTGATATAAGGCAATAGCTTGCTATAATATTTTAGATCATCATTATATGTAAGGACCAGTCAACAATTGAATGACTTTGAGAGGTAGTATAAAGCCAGTTCAATTTCTATCTTACTACCTATGTAAATAACACAAGATGATTATTACCTTACCCAATTGGGATAATCTGTATGGGGCAAGTCCCTAATAAAGACTTTTGTGTGTGTGTGATATGTTATTGATATATTAATTTAATGGGATATTTTGGCCTGACTTTAATTCCTCAGCATGTGAAACTTACAAATAATATACTTTGTACATTTATGCCTGAAATATACTTTAAGCTATTTTATAAATATACACATATATTTTTATATGTTTTTCAATGAAATATAAAGTATATATATAAAGTACAAGTATATATATGTCGTAATTATATATATACTTTCAAAAATATTAATGTTTTATATGTTTGCATTATGTTTAATCCTATTAAAGTTATAATGGAAAATTTACTCCAAATGTATTCAAATAAGCAACCATTAGATATTAATTTTATTCCTTTGATGTATATATCTCTGTTTCACAAAATGAATTTTCAAATAGAGAGGACCTTCAGGCACCTAAAATAATCAAAAATACGTGACATCACCGTTCCTTTAAAAAATGCTCATTCTTTATTACCACCGAAGAGATTTTTACTTGGGTGATGAATACAATGCATTGTTTTAAAGCAAAATTGAAAGGAGTGTGCTTCTTTTTTGGCACACACACACATATATATATTAAAAATAAAGTAAGCATATACTGACAAGGAGCACATGTACTTGCCTGGTCAGGATGTGCCTACTTTTTTTTTAATATCAACACCTGATATTTTTATTTTTTATTTTTTCTATTGTTTTTTCATATATATATTTATTACAAACAAAAAAGGCATATCCTGACCACTCACATGAACATTTTAGATGTTATCTAGTGGAACAAAAACGCACCCGGTCCGTATGTCCATGTTCTCTTCAGTGAGGAGTTAGTCTAGTCAATGATTTGCTACGAGTCTTTATCTGGAGAGAACCTATACCTGATTTCAACCCACTGGCATCAAAGAAAGAGTGCATTTCATCTGAGGGATTCTCATGGTCTAGACAAGCTTTATTCCCAACAGGCGTACATTACTCCTGATGTTGGAGGAAGACACATTGTCGGTTCAAAGATATACGAACGAAATTCAAAACCTCCCTGTTAGATATTTTAGATTGTCTTTAGCCCCACTTTATTTTACGCGTGTAACATTTGTACACATGGGGCAGTGCTCGTCAATGATTTCTTCAAGAGTGAGGATATGCCGAGAAATGATTGGTTAGCAGATCCCCGGACGTTATTCCAGTATAAGATGTCTGAGAAGCCTTAAGGGAAGGCATTGAAGCTCAGCTTTCTCATCCCAGGACCTCCCTTCGGATAAGAGGGAATATAAGTAGAATATGTTCATTTGGGCGAAATTGGATTTATTGCTCCAAGACCATCTCCACAACCTTTTAAACTGCATGAAAGGTTGTTCTAAGAGTTGTATAGTTGTTAGGAGAAATGTACGTACTCTTAATTGAACCCTGCTTCTTGAATATATGCTGCATGCATTTCGCATATATTTAGAAAATTTGTAATATTTCCTTTCTTTTAATCCACAGACCTATTTTTATTACCGATATAAAAAGTATTTTATTATTTTATGCTTAATTCACACACAATTTTCGAAAATTTCAATTTTTATTTGAAGCAAACATATCTATTTGTACTTAGAAATCAAATATTTTATGCATTATTTGTATTAAATCTCTCTAAGAAATGAGAATAACCTAATATATAAATTATAAAAAAAATAATTTAGAAATATATAACCCTAGGACCGTGAGTACAAAACATCAGAAGAATACTATAAATTAACATCATTAAAAGCTCTCATTTTAATATATGTTAAACTAATTAAATATATAGTAATATAATAACATTATATGTTAGAGACTAGCCATGGACATTATATATGTAATAAAATGGAAATAAAGAGCGCTATATAGTCCAGCAATGAGGGCTATAGAAAATAAAAAGGCAGCCGAGCCAGGTGGGTGGGTTGGCAGCAATAAATAAAGTGGCGTCGGACCTCGTGAAACCGTTCCAAAATGAGCGACATCACGAAAATGTCAGTAAGCCCATTTAGTCCCGCTGGATTTACGATATACCGCCATTTTTACATACTTTATTCCACACTCTATGTAGCCTTCCTTGCTCCTTATACCAGGCTCATTTATTTATTTATATTAGCGATTTTTATTATGAATCGATATTTATACTAGTTTATATTGTGATTGAGAGAAGATATCTTAAATTTACACATTCCCCGTTTATATTATTTATATTTTTAAAATAGATAAATAATATTATGAATATATATAGATTCACATGCATATTTTAATAATTTAGAATTTATAATATAAAGTTTTGTGGTAAGATGATATATTTTCCTGAACCAAAGGTGACACCTCTCCCTTTAAAAATGCATTAGAGCAATGTATTTTAGGATAACACCCCAGTACAATAGCGATGTTGTAAACGACTGAGCCACACAAAACACCAAATTTCAAAAATTCTGAAAAAAGCCAGCCTGTATACTTTGGTTACCAGCTTAAACATATTTTTGGTCAATTCGACCGATTTCATAATCCCTCTCATAGGATGTTATGAAATCGAAGCCGCCCCTGTACTAGTGAGGGCCATAGTCTGAAACCATGGGCTTTTTGTCTGAATTTACCAAAACCTGTGCTTTGTGGCTCAATCGTTATCATAACTTAGTAAAGTTTTTTAATACGGTGATAAGCATAATGTATCATTCTATTGTATAATAAAGGGAGATGTGCCTCTTTAGGTACATAATATAATTATGTACCTAAAAATACACCTCTCCCTTTTAAATGCATCAGAACGATCCATTATGCTTATCATCGTAGAAAAAAAATATATATGAGGAAAATCTACATACTCATAGCATGTTATTTTGATATGGAAGTGTTTTTTTTTTTGCTTATCCCTAGTACACGTGGTACAGGCCATGATAATCATGGTGGGTAGTTAGCGACTGCTTTTTACTGTAAGCGCACCACATGTCTACACATGTGAAAGCAGTTCGACTTTGCACTTACAAATGTGCCAGAGCCTCGTTTGGTTACTTGCACTCGCTGGTGGGGTTGGACTTTTGCAAAAATCGGGGGGCCATTGGAGTATTTTTTTTTTTTTTTAACAGAAAAAAGTGTCCAATGCGGGGATCGAACCCGGGTCGTAGTGGTCGTAAACCAAACGGTTTAACCAGCCTTCCACCGACCCCCCGATATGGAAGTGTTCTTAGAACCAATATAAAAATACGAATTTACATAAATCCCATATATATTTATTATTACCCATTGCTATTATACTCTCATACCTGTATGAATCACACACACACAAAAGCCTTTATTAGGGATTTGCCGCATACAGATTCTCCCAATTAGATAAGGTAATAATCATCTTGTGTTATTTACATAGGTAGTGAAATAGAAATTGAACTGGCTTTACTCTTCGTCTCAAAGTCATTCAATTGTTGACTGGTCCTTACATAATGATGATCTAAAATATTTATAGTAAGCTATTGCCTTAGATTTGTTTACTGATATTTTTGAAAGCAATACGTAGGATGAAGTGTTGGTACATTTAAATTTTTGGTATAGGGCCTTCCTTTCTGCATCAAGGGCTGTACAATTAAACAGGTAATGGGGGAGTTATTCAGTAATTTCCTTTTCACATATACCTGTATGAATCAGGATAGCATATGATTATATTTTCTCTAGCACCTACTATCAAATATTTACTATCGATTATTTACAAATGCTTTATTACCAAATTTACTGGCTTACTAGAACGCTGCTGAATAATTGACAATTTTACACCACATTTACTAATAGTGCCATAAATATATCAGGAGACATATCTTTTAATAAGTTATTTATATATAGATATTTATTTGCAGAGCACGCTTATATAAAATTCAATTTCATATCAATCTCTATTTTCATTTACTCTTTCTTCAGCTAATAGAAAGGCAAACGGTAGATTAGGTTTTAAATAGCAGACGATTATATATAAAAACACTCTAACAAATATTTACTCTTAATTATTTATAAATAAATTACATTTAATGTAAGGAACACAATATTTTCTGTGGTGTTTCCACATAGTAAACACTTAATGTAATATACAAGGGCAAAACATTAAAGGAGTTTACATTTATATATAATAAGATCAATTAGGAAAGCTTCCAAAAGGCAATTATAGGAAATGTCTTTTCAAAACTTACTTTATAAAAGAGTTCTCTTTATATAATAAACATTTTTTCGATAATTTATTTAGTTAGTTGAGCAAAAAACATGTTTTATATCTCTAAAATTCTTCTATATTATTTTAATTTGTCAATTAATTCAAATATTTGCTTGTTTATATTAATCAATCCCAAATTACATAAACATTTTATGAAATATTTTATGTAATTTTCGGTAAGGATGGAGGTGGGGGGGTCTGTTTGTTGAGGAGTCTTCATTCATCAGCATCTATGCATTTTGAGCAGATATTATGAAACCAGTGAATTTTTTATTGAGGCACTTTTTAGATCTGGATCTTAAAAACATTCTATTTTTCAAAAATAAATCAACTTACTGCGATGGAGAAATAAGCGAAGACCTGGCTCATCAGTGATGGATCTTATCAGCGGTTTCATCCGTTTCTTAGGTTTGGGATACAATGTTTAATATTATCAATATGGTGTAAAGGCTAAATTCTGGCATAATCAAATCACTTTAGAAAATGCCTCGAAAAATATACATTTTTGATATCCATATTGCATATATCCACGGCGAAAACAACTCAAAAGAAAACTCTTAAAATCAATGGAAGATTTACAATTGACAACAGCAAGACAATGTACTATAAGCCTTTACTTTGACACATCGCTCGAAGAAAGCAAGAATTTGTGAATCTTTATAACGAATGCCTATATCAGAAAATACATATAGAAATTGGTTTACCAGATTAAATAATGCTTGAACTTATTCATCCCCTGTAATAAAAGACGAAAAATATCTTTCATTATCAAAGGAAACCTTTGACTATTTTCCTGAAAAGTTTATGATTGAATCTGATTCTCACCCATTTAAAAATAGCGCAAGTGAAAATATGAAAAATTAAAATATACAAAGATAAATCGACATTATTTTCAAATGCTCACAAGGACATTAAAACACAGTTTTCTTGAAAATATTCTACATTTTTATTTTCGGAGAATGTGCCATGAAAGGTAAATTAATCTAGATTAAATTTAAATTTGGCTAAAACTAGTGCTGTGGCTTAATCAGTGATCTGAATATATGTACATTGTGACATCTAGCTCCATCACAAAAGCCAAGAGAACGTGGGTGGTAGATAAGGAAGTGCTAACTACCCCAGGGGGGGCCGTGGGAGTACTCGTAAAAGGGGTGGGATGAGGAAGAGAGAGACAGAAGGAAAGGGACATTATGGTGACGGAAGTCTACGGCAAGAAGCCTGTGTGTAGGGCGAAATACTTCGCAGGAGTGAGATTCACTGCAACAAAGAATCCTTCGAGCGAGATTGAAGCTAACTTCCACTTATAGTGCACTCCTTCCAGTTCGCATCGATGTAATAAAGCTCCTACACTTGTATCCCTTCACAAACTCATGTCATCGTTGTAATGTACTAACGAAAAAGAATACAAACGGCGTTTGGGCCCGACGCAATAAATTGTTCTGCACAAAGAATAATGAAGAAATTCATTGCTTTAATACCTTCAACAAAAAGGAGAAGTTCCTTTTTGCACAAATCTATCTTTTTATAATACCCATGAAGAAATTTATACTGATCGAGAGGGTTTTTTCCAATATTATATATATTAAAAATATAAAAGGCATATCCTGACAACTCATGTGAGCACTTTAGATAGCAGAGCGCCATCTAGTGGAATAAAAATAAACTAAACGTTGTGATTTGAGTTTATATCATAATATATTTTGCTAACCTATTTCTTGATAAATAAAAAAAGCCCAAAATCGCGATTGACCAAATATTATTATTCAAACCTATATAACAACATGAAGTTGTTTTCATTCCACAATGGTGCTCTGCCATCTAAAAATGCTCATGTGAGGGGGTCAGGAAATGCCTATTTTATTATATATAAATACCCGTTATAAAGGAATATACTATTTTATTGTATAGATTATGTAATAAAAGGGGAAAATCCTTCTATAACAATATATATATAGGAAGTCAGCATTGAATTGTTACACTAGGCTTATCTCTTTAGATCACTCTATAAAATGGGGCGATTCAATTAAATAGCTCCATAGCTCCGAGAACGTCTGTAAACTTTTAAATCGCAAACAAGCATTAAATTCTTCGTTAAATTTAAAAGTCCTTTCAGAAATGGAAGAAAACACACAGCGCAAAAAGCATCATTTGAAGGACTCTCCGGAAAACCTAAAAATCTCAAAAGTAAAATTAATTCTATTTCGTTTGAATTGCAAAGAAGGCTGAGAGATAAACTACACGGTAAAAGATTAGAACTTTCTTCCCTCTCAAGCCGGAAAATAAAATATTTAACATATCTGGTTTTTACTTTTCCAAATATTCTCTTTCTCCTTTATATAAATAGATTTTTTATTTTCTATTAAATATTCGAAAGGTTTATACACTAAGACTAATTAGTAATTTTACTGCTGACTTTAAAACCAATTAATAAAATAAAAATAGAAGTTTGTTTAGTATTTATTCCTTTACTCGTATATTTTCTTAATATTTTTATTTCTTTTCAAACTTAAATTAGTATACTCGTTTATCATCCTTTTATGTATTAAAAAGCGTATCAAAATCTTTTTAAAGGCTGTTTTTATAATGATTCTCTTATAAATAATATATATACCAAATGTATATATATATTAATAAATGTATATATCAAAAAAATAATATTTTACTATTTTCTTTAGCGATTAATAAATTATGTATTTGAATTTATAGCGCACTCTATTATATCATATATTTTCTCGAGTAAAAATAATATATTAAAAGGAAACCTCAGCGTCGTCACCATTTCTTAACGCACTGTATCAGGAGAAGGAAGTTGCTACAAACGGATCAACTCCTATTGGGCTGGAAGCTCAGTAAGAATCTTCAGTCGTCTGCCTAGAAATAGAAGCTTTGTTGTCGATATTGTTGCGTCCTCTGCAGCCGATTCCTTCCCAGGAGCCTCTCATAGCACAGCTGGTTAATGGTTCTATTAAAATACTCTTTCCCACCCATTGCCTTTAGATAATACTTAATTAATTTCAAGAAACCTTTGCGTGTGTTTCCGTATATTCTTTTCTAATAGTTATATAGAGATGAATATATTCTCTCTAAATATAAACAATTATGAATATAAAAATATATATCGTGTGTATTGCATATATAATGCGTATTTGAAGCAATAAACACATTTATTAATTAAATCGAAATACCTATTTTTTTTACGTTTAAAATATTATGTTTTCCTTTTTGTATCCTTTTAAAATGTATAATATAACCATTTTTTCACCTTGTAAATTTTAATTTTGATTTATTAATTATTTTCATAGTAAATACATCGAATAAATGCTTTTATATTTTATAGAATATCCTAAAACCTCTCATTTATACAAAAAATTCCGTAGGAGCGCCCGCTTATCACAACGGGGGCGTGCACTCATCACGTGAGCGGGAGCTTCGAAAGAAAATATTCTTTCTATAGCCAATAATGTGTTTGTTTTTTTTTTATATTTCTACTATGCTTAAAAGATAAAGTTATAATCCTATTACTCGCCCATTGCCGTTTTATTTGCAAAAAAAAAAAACTTTTTTCAAATCGTTGCCAATAGTTTTGCGAAAAGAATGTCGTCCATATATATTTATGGGTTTAAGAAATATATATATATATATATAATCATGGGCAAAACTTAAGAAAGTTGTACATTTTAGCATGAAAATCGGGCATCAGACAATAATTCTGAAATATTTTGTATGCACAGTGACCTTTTTTAAAGACAAACGAGATAACCAAGCGTGAACAAAATTGCCTCTGTCTCCTTAAAAAAAAAAAAAAAAAAAAAAAAAACAGACGACCGGGGACATCAAAGACATTGCACTTCGATAAGTTTTGTCCATGAGTACATATACAAAGTATTCCCTTCATATTTTTGTTACATTAAATTAATCAAAGACGTATTGTATCAAAGACGCTTATAGTCTATATATATCTGAAGTATATAAGAACGCTAAATTAAACGTATATAAAGAGGCCTTTTCCTAATAAAAAACTCCATTTATATATAAAGTGTTTGGAGAACTTCTCCAAACTGAGGTATATATACCTCATCATCCAATATAAGCACCACAACTTTCTCTCCTCCCATCACCTTGTAAATTGAATATGATATTTCTTTATAAGTGAATAACAGAAAGTATATAATTACAGGAACTACACACTATTCGTAAATCTATACACAATTTGAATATATGGGCTCGTTTGTTAGCGCACGTTTTGTTTCAAATAAAAAATAATAATTTAAACCAGACACATATTTTAAAGATATTATACTTATTTAAGTTATTATAAATATTATATTGAAATTGTTGGAATAGATTGTGTGAGATTATACTAATATATGTATTACCTATAGAATTTTGTTTCTTAGATGACACCCATTGTTTTATTCGAATCATATTTTGATGCGTTATTCTGTCAGTTTCGTAGCTATAAGTGAATCCTGGGAATGTGTTGATTGATATCAATCAAAATCCCACATATAAGTTTATTATTGATCATATTCATACATTGGACAAGCTCTTTAGGAAAATGAGAATTTAAAATATAGTACAATGCCCCTATACTGCAGTATATTTTCTTTTATTCATTTTTGTCTATTAATCTGGTTACGCTCTTTAGGAGAATATAAAGATCTCGAAGTAAATATCCGAAAGAATTAAAATAGAGAACATATATTACACTCTCTCTCTTAATTTTGATTCTCTGAACGCACAAAAATACTTTACAAGAATTTTATCATTCATTCGAAATGAAAGAGGTAATAAAAATATTACGCAGGCGTTTTATTTTTACAATCGTCAAATGTTGAGCAATTATAATAAAATGCTGTCGCAACTCTTTTATAGCCATGCAATTTCAATGGCTCGGTACCCATTGACCTGGAACTACACATACATATTAAGTTCATTTTTCTCTATGCATCTCCACAGTTTTAGCACTAATTCTCTTGTTCAACTTTAGCAGAAAAATGATTTTATACGATTTGGTTCGAAATCAGGAAACATTTCACTGTATAGCACGTCCCTATACGCAATAATTTGTTTCATTGATTCAAATAAATTTAAAAATATTTGCAGAGTTTCTTTATTTAGATGTCGGGAGGCAAGCTTTCGCGCGGTCAGGCTTCATCACGATGCCAGTTTTTGCTGCCATGTTTGTGCTTAGACTAAGAAAGTTAATTCTAAATAGGTAGAGATTGCCACCTCTCTCTCCCCAACTGAGAAAATTGATGTTCTAAGAGCAATAAATGTAAATTGAATAGATATAAATTTTCTCTGAATAAATGATATAGTTGATACACAATATATGTAACAAATGTAAACAAAGCTGAGATTTTTGATACTGATTAGGTAACAAAAGTAGATCTAACTGAGAGGGGTTGATGCTGATTAAATAAGAAATGTAGGTCTTAGTGATAAGGTCGGTGCTGATTAGGTATTAAATGTAGGTCTAACTGAGATGGTCAGTGCTGATTAGGTATTAAATGTAGGTCTAACTGAGATGGTCAGTGCTGATTAGGTATTAAATGTAGGTCTAACTGAGATGGTCAGTGCTGATTAGGTATTAAATGTAGGTCTAACTGAGATGGTCAGTGCTGATTAGGTATTAAATGTAGGTCTAACTGAGATGGTCAGTGCTGATTAGGTATTAAATGTAGATGTAACTGAGATAGTCGATGCTATTAGATAAGAAATGATGGTCTAACTGAGATGGTCGATGCTGATTAGGTATTAAATGTAGGTCTAACTGAGATGGTCAGTGCTGATTAGGTATTAAATGTAGGTCTAACTGAGATGGTCAGTGCTGAATAGGTATTAAATCTAGATGTAACTGAGATAGTCTATGCTATTAGATAAGAAATGATGGTCTAACTGAGATGGTCGATGCTGATTAGGTATTAAATGTAGGTCTAACTGAGATGGTCGGTGCTGATTAGGTATTAAATGTATATGTAACTGAGATAGTCGATGTTGATTAAATAAGAAATGATGGTCTAACTGAGATGGTCGGTGCTGATTAGATAAGAAATGTAGGTCTAACTGGGATAATCAATCCTGATTAGATAAGAAACGATGGTCTAACAGAGATTGTTGATATTTACTATATAAGAAATGTAGGTCTAACTGGAATAATAGATGCTGATTAGATAAGAAATGATGGTCTAACAGAGATTGTTGATGCTGATTAGATAAGAAATGTAGGTCTAACTGGGATAGTCGTTGCTGATTAGGCAATGAATGTAAGTCTGAGATGGGGGTCGATTCTGATTAGGTATAACAAATGTATGTCTAAATGATATAAACATTAGTTAGCAATTCTAACCAAATGCTAAGGTTAATTCTAAACGCAAAATACTGATTAAATGATTTTTAAACTTTCAAAATTTCCTTGAAGCTAGACTTATTTAAAAAATAAAAATTGTAAGGGCAAAACATTTTTGAATAAACAATATTAAATATTATATATATATATAAAATAATCCTAATTTAAATATTTACGAGAGGAAATAATTATATTATTTTAGAATTGCTTATTGTTAGGTAAATTTTGGATTTGCTTTCTGAATCAACCCGCTCGTATATATAATATATTAAGACGAATAAAATATTCAGGAGAAGATCGCATAAAGGAAAGAAATTGGAATTTGAATACATTGCATATATCCAAATATATTCAATTTTGTATATTTACATCTATATATCCTATTGTTGTTTTCACACTTTCCTATTTTCTTTACTTTATTTCCAACTAAATTTTAATATATATGCGCATGGAGTATCCCGGGAATATTTGTCACGCGCGGATAGAAATTACACTATAGCTCCTTGTGTGGAACCTGGAGTGAAATAATTTTAGTATAGGTTCGACATTTTATTTACTAGAATATGGGGATAAATACATCAATTATAAATAATGAAAAATACCTTATTTCTTTGTTTCTGAATTGAACAATCCATATTTTATGTAACAATTTTTTTAGAGTTAATAAATTTTATATATTAATTAGAAATTTTAAATATATACTAAAAAAAAAAGGTTTGAATAAAAATTACAAAATGAGAACAAAAGCGATATTATTACTTTTGCAGCATTTGGATTAATTACGAAAATATTCGTTCAGTTGTTATTATATATATATAGAATGATATTATTTATCTTATACAAAGATTATTAATTTCATAGCAAAATGTTAATCAGCATGTTTCTTTCG
Organism: Cordylochernes scorpioides; assembly: GCA_030710605.1. Lineage (NCBI taxonomy): Eukaryota > Metazoa > Arthropoda > Arachnida > Pseudoscorpiones > Chernetidae > Cordylochernes > Cordylochernes scorpioides. The sequence goes on along the minus strand of CP092886.1, from coordinate 133,257,018 downwards.
TTGTCTCCCTCTTCTTTCAAGTTTATTGTTTTGTGTAATTATTATATCGTTTTATCTTGAAGTTTGTCGTCACTATAGAGAAGGCGTCCTGTCATCGGTAACGCTTAGAGTTCCGTTAAGATATGATGGTCTTTCTTTAATGTCTTCAATGTATGATAGACATAGAGAGTGAGACATATTCTACGATAATAGGAAACGTTATTGCGCTTTTCTCAGTAGTGTTTAATTTACTATCATATAGAGATATCTCATCAGTGAAATAATCAAATTAATCTTTTACAAGTAAATAAAATATATAAGCTCTCTCTCTCTCATTACTAAAATATACTTAAAAGTAAAGAATTAAGTATGTTAGGTCTGTTACATATGGCTAAGATATATAAGCATTGTTCATTGTATTTTGCTTAAACGATTAGATTCTTAGTGTAATAAAACAATAATTAATTATTAATACGATTCTATACCTAAATGAAATACTTTAAATATGCTCGTAAAGTGTGAAATACAGATAAAAAAAATATTTTTTTTTTGTGGTGGTGACCTTAATCACAAGAACGCTATGATCATCATTAAGGGTAGTAAGCGACTTCCTTTACTCTGAATGCACCACATTTGGAGAGTGTAGTTCGACTTAGCACTTACAAGTTTTCCAGAGTCCTGTTTGTTTACTTGCACTCACTGGTGGGCTTGGACTTTTGCAAGAATTGCCCCTCGATCTTTAGTAATAGTTTAATCCCAATGTATTAATATGGATAGCATATAGAGTCTAATTATCAAGAAGACATCTACCTAGTACACAATAGCAGGACGACCTCTCAGTAATATATCATATCAGGACACCTTGCACGGTATATACCCCCGAGGTAACTTTTTATTATAGTGTATGCTATAGCGGAGAAACATACCGTGTTACGATAATATCTGTAATATGTCAATGAGAGATAGCATGTTAAAATGTCGTAGCAGGTATAAATCTCGTAGTATGTCACATCAGTGAAGCCTTCCAGTAGTATGCCACATCAGGGAAGCCTTTCGTAGTATGCCACAGAAGAGAAGCTTGCTCGTAGTATACCATAGCAGAGATGACTCCTGTAGTATTCCACAGCAGGTATGATTCCCGTAGTACTACACAGCAGGAAAGCCTTCCCGTAGCATGTTACAAAAGGTACGCCTGCCTGTAGTGTGCCACAGCAAAGATGCCTCCCGTAGTATGTCACAGACGGGATGCTTGCCCGTAGTATGCCACTGCAGGGAAGTCTGCCCATAGTGCGTCACAGGAAAGATGTTCCTCGTAGTTAGCAAGAGCAGGGATGTCTCCCTTAATATGCCACATCAGGGAAGCCTGTCTGTAGTATGCCACATCAGGGAAGCCTGGTTGTAGTATGCCACAACAAGGATAACTCCCGCAGTATTCCACAGCAGGGATGACTCCCGCAGTATTCCACAGCAGGAATGACTCCCGTAGTACGACACAGCAGGAATGACTCCCGCAGTATTCCACAGCAGGGAAGCCTGCCCGTAGCATGCTACAAAAGGTATGCTTGCTTGTAGTATGCCACAGCAAGGATGCCTCCCGTAGTATGCCACAGACGGGATGCTTGCCCGTAGTATGCCACAGAAGGAAGGATTGGCCGTAGTATGCCACAGAAGGAAGGATTGGCCGTAGTATTTCACAGAAGAAATGTCCACGTAGTATGCCACAGACGGGATACCTGCCCGTAGTATGACACAGATGGAAGGCTTGCTCGTAGTATTTCACAGCAGATATGTCTTCACGTAGTATGCCACAGACGGGATGCTTGCCCGTAGTATGCGACAGATGGAAGGCTTGCCCGTAGTATTTCACAGAGATGTCTTCACGTAGTATGCCACAGACGGGATGCTTGCCCGTAGTATGTCACAGAAGGAAGGATTGCCTGTAGTATTTCACAGAGGAGATGTCTTCATGTAGTATGCCACAGACGGAAGGCTTGCAGGTAGTATTTCACAGCAGAGATATCTTCATGTAGTATGACACTTCAGGAAGGCTTGCTCATAGTGCGCCACAACAGGGACGTCTCTCGTATTAAGAAAACGATATCAAAGTGTAACAGTGTCAAAAAAATTCATTACAGATATATTCGTGCATTTCTGTAAAAACCTTGAAAATATTTCTCCCAAAAGATATTGCTTAAATATTATATAAGGAATATAAATATATGCATTTTTATATACAAATTGACTGTGTTCATGGTTACATCAATAAGTTCATAAAATATTAAAATTTAGTACATAGCTATAAACAAATACTCTAAATATATCACATTTATTTCTTAAATATATATTCTTAAATTAATTTTAAAAATTAAAATTTCCATTTCCAGAAAAAGCAACTTATTTTGCACTCAATAGAAACATTTTTTCAACTGATGTTTATCAGATGAATGCCCATGAAAGGAAATAACAATAGGAAACGGATTGATCACAACTGAAGGAAGATTCCTTTCTTAAATAGGAACTTAGAGTAATGTCTTAACTTGGAACACTCTCCATATTTCACATGACATTTGACATTTACAAATTAAAATTCTTGGAATAAACTAGCAGACACAATATTTAACAAATGAGGCGCATTATTTATAAATATATTATAAATATAGATAACACCCCGCAATGTTTTATGATTTAATTTTAGTTATTTTCATTAATAAGAGATGGTTCTACAATGGATATAATGGAGCTTTCAATCTTCTGCACTGAAAAGGCATTCTCCCACACTGTCCTATGTATCTAGGCCCTTGAGATGTATTTGCTAGACAGATACGTTGTCTTTCAGATCATTTATATTCGATCATATTTAAATCTTATTTTCCAAGACAAAAACAAATCTGTTATATATATTTAATAAATAATATATAAAACAATATAATGCGGCTTATGGTTGTAAAACGACGTTTGACAAATTTTACCGCAAATGTTTATTTGAACTAAAAATCGTAATTTATTTTAAGGATAAATAACGACTATTTCTATCTTTAGGGATGAAGTATGAAAGGATGAATTGTGAAGAGTAATAATGAACGGAAAAATAAAAGTGTCCATATAATAACTTTCAAAATAATAATTAAAATATTTTTATTCTTCAACAATTTATAATATATATATAATTTTTAAATATATAAATCATATAAAAATATATAATATATAAATTATATAAAACATATAATATATATATAAATTAATAATTATTATATCATTATATATATAATATATATAAAATAAAAATAATATTTATAATATTAAAACTTTTTTTGGTCAAAACATTTATAAAATAAAAAATGAGTATATGTATATATCATTTGTATGAATAATTCTATGAAGTATAAAGAGACTGGGAGGAAACAAAAAGAGGATATTGGGGTTGAAAACAAGCAAGTCGGCTGTTAGGAAGGATATTGCAGCGCTTTGAAGACGACCAACCATTACAAACCAATACATTGAGCGGTACACGCAATGGATGGCCTTCGCAAGATAATAAGTGCTCGTGTCAGCAAAAGATCGCGAAACCCATTTAAATCGCAGACGACAAAAAGTTGGGCCATTTCCTTTTTGTTTTATCGCAGAAGCCGGCCCGATAAGACAATGGCTTTTCCGGAAAGTCTTTTGTTAGAAACAAAAGCTCGGAAAAGATTACCAAAATAAGATGTTTAACTGGCCTCGAGGCATCGGTGTGGATAGCTAAGCTTCTTACATTAACCCCAAAATGGATTAAAATTTGTTTACTCCCACACACTTTTATTAATTTTTTGTATTATTCTTGTTATATGTTCAATTATTTATACATTTTACCTATATAGAAGTTATATAAAGTTTTTTTAATATATAGTTTTACTTTTGCCTATATATATATAGATTTATTTATAATTGGGAATTTTTTACATGGAAAAATATTTTATATAAATTATTTTTTTATATATGTGATATATATATATATTAAGAAAAAGGTTATATATATATGTATTTTTAAACTAAGCATTTACGCAAAGAACTGGTTATATATCATATTCACCTTAAAATTTTTTTTTTTTTTATATTTTATATAATATATTTTTCTCTAAATTTGAGAAAACATTTTAAAAGAGTTACCTATTGAAGCAAATGAATTCATGGTCTCAAGAGAACTGCCAGTTTTAAAGAAATTGACAGCAGATTATATATAATAGAGAATAGTTTTTAGCTATTGAAAAGAATTGCAGAAGCTCACGATCTTCATCAGTTATATGTGTATGTAAATTGCACTGTAATTTATAAATAATCTCAATTGTTTTCCAAATTATTTATTAAAAACGGGGAGAGTAAAATTTGAACATATAGAAAGGCTTTTTGTCCATAAAATTGATAATGATTTTGTCTAATTTTAAGTCCTATATAAACATACTTTAGCTTTATTGACATCCTATAACGCGATGTCCTAAACTCAGGGATATTTGCGTCAATACATTTCTTTACATCATAACACATTGGTTATATACAAGGAGAAAAAATAAAAACATACAAAAGCAATTCCATCAACATTTTCTTGCCTCTCTTTCTTATTTCAAAAGATAGTTGTATATATATCTAAAAAATTGATTAAAATTTTTATATGGTCTTTCTAATCTAGGAATAAGGTAGCTGTCAAACACACTAGGTAAAGTATCTCGTGAGAGACCAGTTAAAAAAAATAGATAAACCCTGGATGTCGTCTCCTTTCAGAGATTTTTTCATGTCAGGCCAAGCCCTGTGGAGTCTTTACACCGAAACAGAATTCACGATGAGAGGTAGTCACTAGAGGAGACCAGGTTCCGCCATGTAGTTCAGCTAGAGTCTCTCATGGCAAACTTCACTATACTATACTATAGTTCACTATACTATACTATACTATAGGTGTGTATATATTAAAATGTGCGTACCAGAGAACATCTATCGTTACCGAGATAAAGCAAGAGGGGGAGAAACATCTACCACAAGGGTCACACATGATTTATATGGTTAAAATGAATATGTACACATAGGGATATATATAAATGTATACATGTATGTTGGTTTATAATTTTGTTTTCAAAGAGTTTATATATATATATATGTGCTTTTGGTCAGGATATGTCTTCTTTATTTTTAATATATATATATATATATATGTCATAATTTGCCTAATGCCCAAGAGATATAATTTCTTTTCGTCATAATTAGTATGTTAAATTGTAAATACAAATTCATCATATATAAATCTGTACAAAATAAACGTGGGAGCCAGCGCGCGCGGGCGAATGCTACGGCACACTGCCGCGTGCGCGCGCTCACGAGTGTGGAACAAATTTTTTTTCGAAGCTTACATTCACAACGGTTGCGCCCTTCCATTCGACCACGACGGATACGACATATATATATATATATATATATGAAGGGGAGAAGTCCGATCACACCTGTCCCCCCTGGACCTTTGGAATATATGACCAAATTCTGGTCCGTTTCTAAGGTGACTAACGTGGCAACAGCCTTTATTTTCCAATGAAAAGAACACCTACCCACATATTCTCATGCCCAGAAATGACCGCAGCCTTGAAGAAAATTGACATGGACCCAGAGCAGCAGTTTTACACTTCCAAGATAGAGGACATCGCGACTGCTATGATAGAGATGCATGGAGACATCTGAGACTCTTAATTGGACGAGACAACAACAACAACGTTATATATATCGTGGTATGTTTCTGTATGGTATTTAAGTACCCAAGCGACACACAATAGACGTTTCTTTAAAATAGAAAAAATATAAATCCATATTTACCCATACACAGAATGGGACACATTAGAATGAACGAATAGTGTTATCATCTAATAGTTTGAATTAGATAAATTAATTTGATTAAAGTATTTAATTGTAAAAATAACATTGTAAGCAACATGTTGCCCACATGCGATTATTTAAAGGATGTTAACATCATTTGTATCATTAGAAACCCTTTTTTTTCCATCATTTTTCTTTAAAAATATATTAATTATTCTTATCATTCTATAATATCAGTTGTAAATTTAATTGTTTAAAACTGAGAGATAAATAAATATTTGAATCTGAAACTTCTAAATAAATAAATAGAATCTCTATAATAAATATTTAATATAAACCTTTAGAGAAATAGGAACAATTTAAGAAAAAGAGAAGAGGGTGTTGTATATAAAGAATTTCGACATTTCCTGGCGCTGATGAGAAGGTGATGACAGAGAAATCAATGGAAGAGATGAAGGAGGATTCGGAGGGGTGGAAAAATCTTGGAAAGAAAAGGAAAAGCCCGATAAAACTATAGAATTGGCGAATACGCTAAAGAAGCTGAAGAATTCTCGTTTTTTTAGAAAGTGAAAAAAAAAATTATATTGTATAAAGAATAAAAATCCTTTCAAAGATATATTATATTTTTAAATAAAAAATAAAGCGGAATATAAATATATTTTGTAAATTATACTCCTTTTTCTGTAAAGTGTTTTCTGGATTTTGATTTTATATCGAATAAACATAGATTTTATTTTCTCTAATTTATTTGAGTGTGCCTATAAATAATTGAACATGAAGGTTTATTCTTTCGATTTTTTTATTTTCAAACATAAATTCTCACAATTGTAAGAATTGATAATAAACGGAATTATATAAATGAATTATTGGTAAAGGCGAGTTAATTGGTTAGCCATAAGGTTAAAACATGAATAGAGGCGATTAACAGAAAATTTGGTAAAAAAGGTAATTCTCCATTTATTCCCATTTGCATATGGCCTTCTAAGAATATGAGAATATATTACAAGAAATTAAAATGAAAAATAGATTTTAAAGTAGGATATTTCAGCTTCTTTGTAAAATAATAGTGGACTAACACTAAAATCACAGAAATATCTATTAAGATAGGTAAAATATATAAAATGACCTTTTGAAATATGAATGAATAAATGGACAATATTTTTCAATGGAAATAATGCAAAACTATTCATTCCAATTGTGGTATTAGTAGTGTCAACGTAAGAAAAAAAATATACTTTATTTCAATTTAATTTGTTTGAATTCATAGAGAATTCGCTTTTTTATTATATTTTTGCAGACAGAAGAAAATAATTCTATTGGTATCTGCAAATAAATAGATTCTAAAATAAAACATATATAAATATTTATCTTCACAAAATAACTTTCTACATTTACCTTTCTGTATGAAAAACTATATGCATCTTTCAAACAAATTAACTTTATTTCTATTACTTAGAAATTAAAAAATTATTGTAGAGCAATGCATGAAACCACGCAATATTCTAATAATAGGAACACTTGAAGTCTGAAGAGACCACAGTTGTCATCGTGGAAGGATTAGGAAATTGCTCAGAGGAGCGTAAATGGATTTAAAATATCCACAAGCGGTCGCTTTAAACAACTCCGTTTTGAATAAATCTTGTTTTTCTCTATGGTTCCTTATAGTTTTGATTTCTTGCTATCTTACAAGATATTTTTCGTGTTTCCTTTAAAATCGTCTCTACATTGAGAACATTTTGAAGTATTTATAATTCGTTATGTCTGTAGTTTCTAGAATAAAGTATTGAAAAACGGGAAGTTTTAAGAAATCTGAGATTCCAAAATTTGGCACAGGTGTAATAGTAAAATGATCAGCTTCACAAAAGGCATTAATTGAAGGCTTAATGTTCTTGTTTTAATTTTAATAATTTTAAAAGGCATTAATGCTCGAATATAGTTGTGACACTTGGATGCACATTTATTTTATTTATCATTATTTATCATTTATGTAATTTGACATAACGCATAGCGCCATCATTTGGATTATTTTATGAAAGGTAAAATAATTTTCACCGATGATGATAATTTCATATTTTTCACTGATGGATGTTGATATGTGTATTGCCAAAATATTAATTCAGTTTTATTGTCCACATTTATTGAAGACAGCGCTAAAAAAAAAACTTAAAATGGCAAATCTCCAGAGAGGAGTATAAATCCGTCTTCTTAAAATATATTAACGTTATCAGTTTATCGTTTTTCCTTTTTTTTATTTGAAAAAAAAAATCATTTTGTTTAACATTTTAACGGCTATAAAAATACACATAAATCAAATGTTAAAAGAGCCCAGGTGTTCACCTGCAAGACTTTGCCTTCAGATATCATAAAGCTCAGACTTCGTTGCGCCATCTTGTAGCAAGAATGTGCCCTATAGCACGTGTTGACATTCAACGCGTCATGCATCCAACACGTTAACTGTTAAGTAAGAGCCTTTTGACACTGAACCAAAGAAATCATTAACATATTTGAGGTTCTAGAACATTTTTAGAAGCGTTTTTCTATATTCCTTCATTTTGGGTCATAATATGACATTTTTACCGAAAGCACAACAGGGAGATTATCGATGTGTGCTAAAATATAAAGCGCACAATTAAAGTATATAAGGCGATAGGAGAATATTAAAATGAAACAAGTGTCTCCGAAGTGCAAGTGAAGAAATTTGATAGCCGGAAAAAAAAAACATTTTTTTTTTCACCATGGTCAAACTACAGCTTTCTATGGCGCACGAGTAAAAACAACATAATCCTCAAGGATAATGACGGCGGCCAGGCCGGGAAGCAGCGGCCGGGATGATCGTGCGCTTGACGAATATCCTACGGCGCGGGATGACAAAAGACTTTTCGTTGAATCGCCAGCCAAGACCGGTCCGAGGAACAGGTTCCTCTCCCCGCGCACAGCGCTCGGTGGCGTTCACCGCTGGCGTGTAAACAAACACCCGGCATCCACCCGCCTCTCTTCCATCATACCGATGATCAAATGTTTGGCCACACGCAGAATATAGGGTTGGGAACCAAATAAATAGACTTAAAATGCGGTTAAAGCCTTTTTATTTATTTATTTATTCACGGTTTTCGGAATTTAAACCGCCCCTTCTTTATCTATATACGCAACGAGTGTAAATACCAAACTGAGAAGATAGTAATTGAGAGATATTTGAATTATATTCTGATTGATTTATTTACCAAAATCTTTATATTATATTGTGCTATTTTACTACAGTTATGAGGTATTAAGATTAGGATAAAAATTTATTTTTCACTATGTGTTAGGTATAATTTACTATGTGCTGTATATATGATTTTTTTTCCTTTTTTCTTTGTTTTGAGATGTGTTTAAATGAAATTACCTATGTATATAGTATGCTTGTTTGAAATCAATTTCAGGAATATGGTAAATGCCTTGAGCATATGTTAATAGATTCTCCCTCTCTCTCTCTTGTGTTGCTTTCCTTTGGGCGCCAGTGTCCTTGGCGGGACATCGCGCTTTGTATTTACAGTTGAATAAAGTTGAATGAGTATTCAATTTTAAAAATTATATAAATGTCTTTTAAATATTGATGCAAGTAATATTATATTTGAGTTAAATAAATTTTAAATATTTGCAGAGTTTCTTTATTAAGATCTCGGGAAACAAGCTTTCTCGCGGTCGCGCTTCATCAGGCCACTGGCTCCTTTTGTGTGTGTTTCCTATTATAGAGCTCGAGAATATATGGAGGGCATAATTATTCGAAGAAATAATACCTACGGAAGAAAGATATTTGTTTATATTTTATTGAATATTCTATATAAAAGTGATGTAATACTAATTACAATTGTTTTATTTACAGGAAAAAGCAACAAAAACTGAATTGTGCAATCTGTCCTTGGAGGTAGTGTAGAATTGGACTTATCTGCCTGTTAGCGACTACGCGGCTGGTTTATTGTTTGTTTGTTTTTTTTTTATGAGTAAGACGTGTGTTTCTTTTTAATAGAAAACCGTTAGCTTGAACGTTAACAATAAAATTCCGATTTTTATTTGATTCGTATGAGGAAACTTAGCAATAAGTCAACAACAACAACCTTGTAGGTGATAACACCTCTCAAGGTTACAACGGTTATTGTCTTCTCCTCGAACGATACCCGCGAGGAAGACCACAATTGTGGTTGAAATTATTATTAACAAACATTTTTGTGTCTGAATTGATTAAAGGTACGTCCTTAAAATCTGAAAAATGTTTTTATTATTATATGAGGATGTATATAGCACGCATGTAGTATACAGGCTTTGATAACCCGGAAGGAACTGAATCGAGACTGCTACTGTACTGTTTGGCCATCACATGGCTACACACGGAAATCACTCTTAATTATGTAAAATAAAAATAGAACAAGAATATAAAGAAGAATTTTCCCAACGTTTTACACTTCAGTTCATCATTTCAGCTGTTGCTCGTCAATAAGGGAATGTTTATTTAGCCTGGAAAACGAGGTGACAAGAATTAACCAAGAATGGATGGCGTCAATATCACTGCATTCTAATTTGCCAGACAGGGTTCTATTTTTCAGGTAATTTTTCCATTAAGACAGAAGGTTTTTCGGTTTCCTGAGGGTGAAAGTTACCTCTCTAATTATGTAGATAGAGGGTTGGCGGCCTGATCAAGTTGGCTGGCAGGGCTTAGGCCGCCGGGATTAACTCGTCCACTGCACCTTCCCAAGTAATTTGCCCACTCGGAGCGTGCTGCGATATTCTACTCTTTTCTACATCGCTGGATCTATAATCTATATGTAAATAATGTGTTGGGGAACATTTACAAAACTAATGAATATTCTTTCTTTAAATAAAATATAGGAATAAGTTACCTCTCTCCACACAAAGTACATAGTGATTTAAAACTATGAAAAATTAATAACTGCCGATAATTGAATTAGAACGATGTGATAAATGCTGAGATGCTAGCACATAGAAGTTAATTTTTTAATTAAACATCACATTTTTAGTTATATTTTTGATCGCTAGGTGGCGCAAGTTAGAGCATGCAATGTTGCTAAGTTGGATCTCAATCTATTGAACGACCATAGAGGTTGTCTACATAGTTCACCCGTAGCGACAGTAGCAATTGTGGACATTGAAAAATATTAACTTTATTTACAACTCTCTGATAACATATAAAAGGCTTTTATATTATAAAATGAGCCGTGATTAAAAATAATGAGATAGTTAGATCTATAGAAGATAATTGAGAGAATGTCAACTAAGCTCCTCAAATAGCGCAACCATTTTTATTCAAGCGTCATGATGTATGTTTGCTGGCTTTACAAAATATTTGATTTGGTTCTAAGTAAATAGTGCGACGTAGCAAATTATCACCGGTTAATGATTAATCAGACGTGGCCTAATTAGCACAACCTGGGAAAAACCTGTCCTTATTTAAATGTAAATAGATTGATGTGCAGGATAATTATGGAATTAATTAGAAATACTTTACCACTCCGGATACTTTTCTATTTATAGAGGATTGGTAAATATTTTTGCAGGGATAAGGTTTGAATACAAATTTTGTTAATGTCTTATGTAATGACAACTAGGAAGATTTCAACGAAATATCGGTAAATTTATTTATCATCCATTTTGTTGGAATAGTCTAGAAGGGAATTCCTCGTTAAGTATTCTGGAAAACCGATTTAAAGCCTGGCGAAGAAAAGTCTATTAAAGGCTTTAGGCCTATCTTTAACTTTGTATTAGATTGCCGTGGCCATCTCGGATTTCTCATCGATTTTTGAAAATAAAAGTAACGGTTTTAATTATATGCCATTCGGAATTCTTTATTTCTATTTTGTGTTAGATAATAAACTGTGTTTATTATTATTTAAAAAAATAAAAAAATAAATAATATTAATCAAAAAAATAATTAATATAAAATTAGTTTTAGAAAGGGAATGTATTTACAAATTCTCTTATTATCCTTATCTCTCTTTCTCTTTTATCATTTCATAAAAACTCTAAGATTACAAAAATAATTAATATAATAATTATTGTGTGGTTATACAAATTATTAGCGATAAATATTTATTAAAAAATTGTTGTACATAATTAAAAATACTAAATTAGAAATTGCTATAAATGTAAAGGGAAAAGTTTGGAAAGAATTAGTTGTCAGGAAAAAAAAAAACAAAGCGTCCCACTCTCTGGCTGAGGCACAAAGCGCTTTGAACCAATCCAAGTTAATTAACAACCAAACCAAAAGTCGAGATTCCAAATACAAAGAAAGAAAAACTTTTAATAGATGCGTCTCAAATATAATTAAATTTTAAAGGTAATTATGAATTTCAAACTAAATCAATAAATTCTTTAGCTTGTTTTTTTTTTTAAGTGCGGACGTAAGCTGAGTGCGGTAATGATAAAATTTGAGAAAAGTTGAGGGTTTGGAAGTTATTAAGGTAAAGAATGCAATGCCAAATACTCTTCTCTTAGAGCAAAATATTTGTGTAGAAATTAATTTCCTTTAGATAGTGAGAGAGAGAAAATTAAAATCTACTTTTCTCAACTATAATAAAAATGTAATTATATACAAAGTATGTTGGGATAATTTGGTATTTTTAAGTAGCTTATACAAGTAAACGTCTTAAAACCGCCTATATTGACTCTGTAAACACTTTAAGAATTTAATATAGGGCACACAAAGAGTTTATAACGGCTCTTTCTTTATATATATAAATCGAGATACAAATTGATGTAAGATAAATTATATTACATACTAAATTATAATGTCTGTTTACACACGCACATAAGTTTTACTTCATATATAATTTTAACATTAATATTCAATACTTTGAATATAATTTCCCGAATAAAAAATGAAATATGTATAATATTTTTTGTAAAAGGTGTGTGTTGTGTTTATTATCTATTTTAGTTAAAGCAACATTTCTTAAGACTAATGTGCCGCCACAATCTGACTTCTCTAAGATGATCTATCCATGGCCAAAGTTTTCAATCGTTGGCAAGACGTAGCCTTGGTTTCTAATTTTACTTTATTCCAAAAGATATTGAAATACAAAAATATACAAGTCAAACAATTTCAGTTATCAATCGATATACAGAAATATAAAAGTCAAAAAACATTGGTCATCAATCGAAATACAGAAATAAACGAATCAAACAATTACAGTCATCAATCGAAATACAGAAATAAACAAGTCAAACAATTTCAGTCATCAATCGAAATACAGAAATAAACAAGTCAAACAATTTCAGTCATCAATCGAAATACAGAAATAAACAAGTAAAACAATTTCAGTCATCAATCGATATACAGAAATATAAAAGTCAAAAAACATTGGTCATCAATCGAAATACAGAAATATACAAGTCAAACAATTTCAGTTATCAATCGATATACAGAAATATAAAAGTCAAAAAACAATAGTCATCAATCGAAATACAGAAATAAACAAGTCAAACAATTTCAGTCATCAATCGAAATACAGAAATAAACAAGTCAAACAATTTCAGTCATCAATCGAAATACATAAATAAACAAGTCAAACCATTTCAGTCATCAATCGAAATACATAAATAAACAAGTCAAACCATTTCAGTCATCAATCGAAATACATAAATAAACAAGTCAAACAATTCCAGTCATCAATCGAAATACAGAAATATACAAGTCAAAAAATTGCAGTCATCAATCGAAATACAGAAATATACAAGTCAAACAACATTGGTCATCAATCGAAATACAGAAATATACAAGTCAAACAACATTGGTCATCAATCGAAATACAGAAATATACAAGTTAAACAATTTCAGTCATCAATCGAAATACAGAAATATACAAGTCAAACAACATTGGTCATCAATCGAAATACAGAAATATACAAGCCAAAAAATTTCAGTTATCAATCGAAATACAGAAATATACAAGTCGAACAACTTCGGCCAGCAAATGAAATACAGAAATATACAAGTCGAACAACTTCGGCCAGCAAATGAAATATAGAAATATACAAGTCGAATATCTTTGACCAGCATAAATAGGATGAAGAAATACTAAAGTCGAACTCTCAAAGTTTCTTGTAGCAGGCAAAACTATGGTTACTTTATCCTTATAATATAAACAAGAATGTGACGTACAGACATATATCAAATACATTTTGTACATATCTCTTGAGAGATGAAATATTCAATGCCTAAAAACAATAGGTAAAATCGTCAAGAGAAAGTTCTCGAAAAATATCTGTACATTTTTCGACTATAATATAATTATAGGAATTATGTTATTTATTTAAATATTTATTAGCGAAGGATGAGCGCGGAAAAATGAAATTAAATACTTCCTTCAAAACGTAAATTAGTTTTGGCATCCAAATATATAATCCACTTAGCGTAGTTATATTTCCACACGCCTCTAATTAAGGTTTTGCATCCGATTCATTAATCATAAACAAGATGATTACTATTCTATTGAATTTCTCATTATTTATTTTAGAACAAAAACGAGTTTATTTTTAGGAATTATATTTTGCAATTAGTTTAACACCATAATTATAGATGAAATTCGATTCGAAAATGTCATTATATTTTGCATAAATTATAATAGAGAATTATGTTTTTGTATTTGTGGTATACATAAATATCATATTATACTATAGAGCCCGTAGTGTATTATTTTTATGGAGAATCGACAGTCTAAAGAAATTAAAGAAAACATATTAATCACTTATCCAGATAATTTTAATTAAGGAATATAGTTAGATACTTTCACACTTGAAGATTTAAAAGATATATGTGAATAACGAAAATATCCAACTATTTGATAAAAGGCACCTCCCACTTTTAATAATTGCATTAAAGTGAATTGAGAGTGAATGCAAGGCAAGCAATCATAATGTAGTTGCTGATTTTCTTTGATTAGAACTAATAAATTTAGATCTTTTAAAAGGCCAAAACACCAGTATTGGCAGATATCCTAGTTCTTCATGTGGGATGACAGGAATTCCTTGTCGTCCTGTACCTGTTAGGGTCACATACCGCAGTCATGCCATACAGATTGGCTTTTGTCTGAATCTGCTAAAACTTGTCATTGTGGACATTTTTCCTTTCGAGTCTGTGCAATTAGAAGCTAGAATATCAAGGTAATACATTGTCAAACGGAAGTATAATCATTTTCGTACATTAATGTCTTCCTCTCGGAAAAAAGCAACAAATGCCCATAAATGTATTTATCAATACAAATTGCGCACCTTATTCACTCAAATATGTCTTTACGATATTCTATTATATTCTTCAAAAGTTTGTGAGAGGCGCGTACATCCTTAATATTTAAAGAAATTATCAGCTTTTTTCCCCAAGGAAAGGGTTTCTATCGAGCGCGCATGTGATTTAATTGTAAATATATATTTTCAGTATGATATCTGATCCAAAATTTTTCTACCGGCTTACTTTTGAAATAAAATAGAGCTTCTTATGAGCTTTTTAAGTGAGTTTAATGCATATGATCTGAATTCGGTTTAGATATGCTTCTGGCCAGCTCAATTAGACCGCCGGATTATTGGGCGGTTGAGGCTATCGGCGGGAAGGTCGCGCGGACTTGATGGATGGCTGGGCGCCTCCAATTTCCGAATAAACTTGGAGCGCCGCCTCTGTATACGGTCGCCCTCTTCTCCCGCATAGATTTAGATGGTAGGCGGCGCAGGTCAGTTCACCTTTATCACACACATATAGGTGCAACCTATCCTTCAGCAAAACACTATAATGTGCATATATATAGACTGATGGAAATTTGACAGATGGATATTGATCTATTAAAATAATGTCTCCTCCCCGTCGAAATCGGAAACTATGCACCACCTAGCCGGGTCGGGAACAAAGCCACAACACCAGCTTTGCAAATTCAGAACACACACATCATGGCTTCGGGCAATGTCCTCCATCAGCCACTTTGATTTCATAGGTATTCAAGTGGTAAAGAGGCTGAGCTGATAATTATGAAAAATTCCAATTTTTATAAACAATTAATAATAATGAAACTCAATTATATACCAGAGAAAATAATAATGAATAATAGAAATAATATTTTAAGTGTGCATACGCAAAATAAAAAGGGAAATATAATTATTTACGTCAATAAAAGTATATATAAACAAAAAGGATGATATCAACAGTTATATTTTCTAATGAAGGTATTTGGTGTAATATTTAAATTGAAATATCGAATGAATCAAGTACATTTTTAGAAAAGTTTTGTATGGGTCGGGGGGGGGGGGGGGGGGGGGGGGGATCTATTAAAAATAAATGAAGAATTATCTTTGTATGTGAGGTGTGTTTGTTTGGATGTTTGTCCTTTCATCACTCGCGAACGGCTGGACGGATTCTAATACATTTTGGAAGAGAAGTCGATTATGTCGTGGATAAGGACAGTGGATTCTTTTATAGCATTCTGGTGAGGGTTCTTATCGATAAATATTTACATAGACAATAGCGGATACTTCAAATTTAGGATCAAATCGTTTTGAATAACTCACAAATTCGTATTAAAAATTAATATAAAAATAAAATCAGTAAAAAACTCTTTGGAAATTTAAAATCACAATTTTGGTAATAAAATATCAATTGTTTTAACATCATAATTTATTCTAACGATATAACCGTGTAATAGCAATTATTAAATATAAAAATAACTGAATATTTGTTATTTCTAATTGGAAACTTATCGAAATTTAATTGTACATGACCAATTTAATATTAAAAAACAAAACTTCCATTCACAAATATCTTCCTTGGTCAACATTTCCCTATGGCAAATATACTACAGTTAGCCACTTCACTAAAAGGTGAAAGAGAAAATGGTAGTTTTCAAAACAAACATTATAATGAAGAATTTTTCATTTTCTCGCGCCCTAAAGATTTAACAAATGTTTAACTCTTAACCGCGCTATTTACACTTTTTATTTGACTACTCCAGATTAACGCTATTTTGTGAGAGAGTCAACATTTATCTGACACATTCGTAACATTTCCAAAACCATTTTCATTTTCTCTAGAAATACTTCCATTTTGTACATATCACGGATATCTGCACAATTACATAAACACATTTATTTACGCTACTCCAACCTATTTAGGAAATGGGTTTTGAAATTTGGAATATTCGCATTAATCTAATTTAAATATTTATTATAAACAATAGCGACAATAGCCAGAGAGAGCGTATATGTTGCAACTATTCGATAGAACATATTTTCCATTATCAAATATTTATTACGAATCAATGAGCGAATTTATATAATTTTGCGTTATTTTCAAGGGACTCTTTTAACGATAAGTAATTTTTTCACGTGGCTTAGAATAAAATTTGATTAAAAACTGTATGTAGATAAATTATGTGTAAAAGGCATTTGCTGACCTCTGGAATGAAAATTTAAAGATTATATCTGTCTGAATAAATATCCACTAGACGTTGATTTCATTTTATTCCTGAACTTTAACCAAATGCCCTTTTCTTGATCCATCAATTTGGCCAAAAACATTAACAATAAAATTATATAAACGTTTAATTGATATTTAGTCAGATAGATAACGCTGTTGCTTCTTTAAATGTAAATTTGAGGGATCAAAAATGGCTTTTTATTAATTTTAAAGGCTCGGCTTTCTTTTACTCTATTTACATCTCTTTTACAATATGAATATTTTCAATCATACTTTTCATCTTTATTTATAGGAATTTTAACTTTATTTTTTTGCAGAGAGGTCTTAGATATTGTCTTTGTAACCACTTATAAAAATAGTATTAAATAGCAAACGCATACAGATAAAAATATATCCCTCATAAGTATATATGTGTATGTAATGATTATGATGATGAATCGGTCCTGCAGTCTAAATATGTGATGAAGACAATTCGAATCCAGCTGTTTACTGAGAATTAGGTGTGTTGTCTTGAGACTAGCAGTTTTGTCGTGGATATATTTCTTTGGTCAAACCGGAAGAAACAGGTCACTGAGCGGTACCTGGGGTCTCTTGATAAGTCACTGACCTTCTGTAAATGTGGACACACATTGTGATCTTGTCTATATATATAATAGGATTAACTTAGGCCCCTCTCTCTCTTAATATCAATCGCATAGGATTTTATTTAACTCTAATGGCACAGCACACAATCATATTACAATAGTGTATAGGGAGTGCAAGACATGACATCTATATGTGCCGAAAGGTATCTCTCTATCGTTTAATATTTCATCAAAACAATCTAGGCTTCATATATTCTCTGCTCACAACGCAGATGGAGGTCAATAATGTACGATGACACCAGCTTCTGGTAAATTTCAACGTATAATCAACCATGGTTTCGTCTTAAGGACTTGAGCAGTATAGCGGCGGCTTCCAAACGATCTATGCTCGCAGCCATCCTTCCGTTAAATTAGGATATCTTCTGGCATAAAATTGATCCTACCACTTTTCCAACTGAATCATCCTTTTGGAAGTTTCTTCGCATTTCATAATTCACTTCGTAGAATGTTAGGTAACACAAAACGCTCCTGAAATGATTACAGCCATAGGTTTAAATACATAGAATGGATTTTTGTCCGAATTTGCAAAATTTTTAAAACCATTTTTTTTACTTTGAATCTGTATCATTTGCGCATGGAGATCAAGAGAACGTTAATATATTCTTCACCGTAAAAGGTCAAATTATACATCAGATACAAACAACAAAGTTGCTTGATAGGTTTTCGGCCAATTGATATATTGTTAAGAAACATAAAAAAAATTATATAAAATTTGCCTCCTAATTAAAAAAAAAAGATGTAAAAATGTCTCACTATATTCTATCTATATATTTATATATAGAGAGGAAAATGTTCTCTATAGAAAACGGACATAGAACTATTAAGGAGTCTGGGACAAAACAAAGCGTACCAAAATGAAGGCGAGGAACAAAGCTGTGGCGGAACAAAGGTCTACCAAGTTATTGTAAGGAACTTCCATCAGCATAAAGCTGTCACAGAGCTTGCCCGTTATAGAATCGCCAGCCTTGTTATAATGACTCCTCTGCTAATTACTCGGCCAGGAATTTTATATCTGGCCTCACCAACTGTATAGTTGAAAAAATCTCCAACAATATTTTATATATAGATGATTGTATTATATATATATATATATATTTGTGGTTTGATAGATTTTACCGCTATATATTCTAATATATATATTCTATAATAAAATTCTTGGACAATATTTTATATATAGATGATTGAATTATATATATATACATATATATCTTGTTAAATATAGAGCAATCCATTTATGATGATTCAATTATCATAAATACATACATATTTGTGGTTTGCTAGATTTTACCGCAATTCTATATAGTTGTACTTTATTTTGTCTTATTTTAAATATAACTCAGTTTAGGCAGTGAGAATTATATTTTCAGACCTATTCACTATTAACGAGATAAAATTTCTATTTATCGTTTAAATATCGAATATAAAAGATCAATATATTATTTCTTTTGCTATTTCATTATATGTTCAGGTTCATGGCAATAAGTTATATTTATACTTTATTAAAAAAATCTACGATATATATTCCACTCAAGGATATATTCAATTAACCGAGTAACTTCTCTATATGATAAACAATATCGTCTGCTACTCTCAATTCCCTGTCCAAGTAGAGCCGAGCCTCTAGTCATAAACTCTCTAATAATAAAAGCTTTTAGAAAAGTAAACAAAAACTCTAGAATATGGTTTATGGCTATAGTCAAAAGTTAATGAAGTGGAAAACCCAATGATTTAAATCTCTACAAATTACACGAGGAAGAATAAAAACGGCAAAGGTTATGTCATTTTAAAAAGAGAGGTGTCGGCTGCATACGAAATAGATTGATTTTCCTAAACTTATCAATCTTTATATATTAATTATATAACGGAGTTGTGTGAATTATTACATTGAATATTTTAATGATTTAAATTAACTTGGTTTTCTTTAAAAATATATATTCAGGCCTGGTGGAACTACGCATGCGTCATTTTCTAAATCAGACGGCTTTATAGCTACCTTTTTTGTATCGTCATTTTTCACTGAGGATCTTTTTGTGTATGGAATTAATTATCTTCTGCCCCCTTCTTTTTCATACTTTATTGCACTCTTTATTAATAAGCGCTTTTTTGTGATGTATTCAAATCTCTAAGACATCTAGATGTTTGTGCCTAGTATTAAATGATTTAATCCCTAGGAGTAGAGGGAAACGATGGAAAAAAAATTCTTGAGTTTACTCTTTTTTTAAACTTGGAGAGAACATCTTTTCAAACTATTTTTTTTAACAACTAGAAAAACTTATTTCTGAATATATTTTAATTTAATTTTCACAAACGGGCTCTCTCTATTTAATAGAATGGTCTTATGCTTAAAATAAATTTTGAAAAATCGAGAAAATATAGAAAAGTGTTTTTAAAAATACTTTAGTTATTCAGACTTGCACAAGCCTTTCTCTCTAAGATACCGTTATGTTGGTTATCATTCACTTTATTGATAATAAAATAAGTAATTTTTTAAAGATAATGAAAGTAATTATATTGATTTTAATTGGCTTAAACCACAGTATTTATATTATATAATCTAAATATAAAAATATTCTATATAATTTAAAATATATCTTTTATTTTCATTCATTGATAGTTCTACTTGTTTTTTGACCATAGTTTTAGAATACGCCGATTATTATTACTTGTTGTGTAAATATGTAGTTATCTAACCTATTTTCGAAATTCACTAATATAGAATTCATTTCATAAATTCTATATAACTGTGAAAAATGTCTTATTGTAATTTTCCTCAAGTAATTTAAAATAAAAACTACTTGATAGTAAATAGTTATTTTTCTGCTTTTCTTTCAAAATGACACGCCTGCAAACGATACCATTAAGTACTCCTGTACTCAAAAGAACCAGCAATTGATCTCTATCTCAAAATAATATTTATTATAACATATATATGTTCAATTTACACTTTATTTAATTCGTTGATGAGATCATTAACAAAGTCCACAAATATTATTTATGAAAATAAAAATTTGAAGTTTTTATATTGATTATAAACAAACATGGATAAAATGTTTAAAAATAATTGAATTGCAAACCTTAAAAACCTTTACTTTCTCATAAGGTAATAAATCGCTATTAACCTTTAACTCAGATTGTATGTAGTTATACCATGTGCAATTATCTAACCATGATATCCATGGTGATTTGGTTGCCTGGACAGTAAGTACGCCAATTGTTGATACATTCTGAAATCAAAGAGTACGAATATGCACTTGCTAGATATCAGTATTGCAATCGTTCTTTGGTGAGAATGTATACAAAAATCATATCGAATATGTAAGATATTTGTAATTTATTGAGAATTTTAAAGATATATGTGTGCACTTTCATAGAGATTCATCTTCGGTGCTTTGTAGGAGACTAAGGCACCTCCTATATCAGAAGGTTGTTATCGTGAGCGATATATTATTAGGTGATTTAATCGTCTGGACCATTATTACATGGCATTTTATAAATTCAGAAATATATATATATATGAAGACGAATCAGAAAATTACGATAGAACTTGAACACAATGAGGTTTTTTTTTTTGCAGATTGGCGATCTGTCGATCAATAGATCATTGGAAACTTTCGGCAGTTCGGTGAACTTTTGGCTGAAAGCTTGTCATCCTGTAATAAAGAAACTTTTAGAATCTGTTTCAATTTTTTTTATTCGTTTTTAGGTTTGAGTTATTATTTTTTTACAATCAGAAAAGTATGACACAACCTTGCACTTACAAACTGTCAGGATTAGGGTCATTCTCTGGTGAGATTGTTCCTTCAAAAATCATGTTAACAATTTGAGAGACTTCATTTAAATGTTTTTTTGAAAAATATTTTGATTTGGATCCATCTTCGATGCCTCGGAGGCGACGTTTACAACTTCCAAGTTGGTTCCAAGTCAATACGCTGGTGACGTTATACACCGCCGATTTTCGACAACCTAGGATCGACTCCCGCGTTGGAAGCAATTTTCTAAAAAAAAAATGTTCAAAAACCCCAAACTCATTTAAAAGTCCAACTCCACTAGTAAATGGAAATGAACGAGGCCCTGGTACTCTGTAAGTACAAAATTCAAACTGCTGTCTACATGATGCACTTAGAGTAAATGAAAAGCACTAACTACCCACTATGAGTACCATGTGTACTTTGGATAAGTAAAATAACTCTCATGTCAACAGCACAAGAGCAAAGAGATTTCTATCTATTGCCTCTCAAGTGAAGTGTTGATTTTAATGAAATAGAAGTTGGATTTTATTCAATGAGGTACACTATTAATTAAAAGGCGCGCCATCTGCATTCAGAAATAGTAACTACTTTTTGCCTTTTTCAAATAAAGCATTTTCCTATCGTGTTGCCTTATTGTAATTAGAAAACTATTGTGAAGGCCAGAGAGGCTCGTCGGTGGTAAATTCTCTCAGACGATAATTTTCACTTTGCAGTAAGGACAGTAGGAAATTGCTTTATCTGAAAAAAAAAAAAGAAACACACTCAATATCACTCTCTCGATAAATAGCTTCTATTTCTAAATAGAGTACACTATTTATTACACATTGTACTGTTGGCTTCCGTAGGCGTTTCTTACTGGGAAAAAGAAAGAGAGGATCCAATGAAATAATTTAGTAGTGTTTATTAAAACAAAATCATAATAGTGAACAACAAATATAACAGAGAGTACCGTCGTCTTCCGGGTATTCCTTCTACTGGGGAGCTCGGATTCTATATTCTGTGCGTTTATAATCTGTTTATCTGTGGCTCTCTGGTCGGGATGGCGCCTACATTCGGCCATTCCTGGATTTCAATCGTCCTCGATTGAACCTTGCGTTGCAGGAACGTCGTGGGTTGCGTCGGGGGTATCTTCTACTTCTGGCTCCTCGTCCGGACTTTCTTCTGTAGCTGAATCATCTTCTTCACTGTGCCAAGACTTCAGTTGACTGATATGGGCCGTTGTCGTGTAGAACCGTCCACTGGTTCTTTCGCTTAACTGAGTCACTCTATACGTGTCGCTTGGCAGAACCTCGGTAATTATCAAAGGTCCTCGATATTTGGGTTGTGCCTTGGTTGGTTCACCCGTCATTTTGGGTACATGCCTCATCACTACAATTTCTCCTACTTCGAATTGGATTGTACGGCACCTCTTCTTATCGTAGTATGTCTTCATAATTTCTTGTTTGTTCTCAATTTGGGATCTCACACTCTCTTGAATTCTATCCGGCTCGGTCCATGGGTCCACGTCTTCGTCGGCTAATCTTCTAAGTATCCCATCGTGGAATCGAGGGGAATAGCCGTGGAGTGTTTCGAACGGTGTTTTATTCGTCGTCTTGTTCACCGCATTGTTCAGGTCTCGCTCTACCTCCTTGATCTTCAGGTCCCAATCCTTCCGTCGCGGATCCTCGATACTGGTTGCTATAGTGGACAATACTGTTCGGTTCACTCTTTCGACCATCCCGTTCCCTTG
This sequence comes from Cordylochernes scorpioides, assembly GCA_030710605.1. NCBI lineage: Eukaryota > Metazoa > Arthropoda > Arachnida > Pseudoscorpiones > Chernetidae > Cordylochernes > Cordylochernes scorpioides. The sequence goes on along the minus strand of CP092886.1, from coordinate 133,233,639 downwards.
CGGATGTTTCGTAGAGTTCAGAGTATGATGTATTCCATTTCCTCGACAGAATTCTTCAAATTGCCTTGAGGTAAAACATGACCCTCTGTCGCTGATGATCTTGTCGGGTAGTCCGAAATCGTTCACAAAACTTTTCATTACCTTCAGGACGTTCTGCGTCGATGTATTCCTTACAGGGCTTAATCGGACAAATCTTGTCAGATTATCGACAATCACTAAAAGTTCCTGGTTACCTTTTGTACTTCTCACGAAGGGGCCTACGTGGTCCATGTGTACGATGGAAAACGGTCTCTTGCCTGACTTAATGGGATGTAGGAAGCCTTGTTGTTTTCCACCGGGAACTTTGTTAAATAGACACTCGAGACACATAGCCACATGGCGTCGAACGTACCTCTTCATTGAAGGAAACCAGTACAATTCCTTAATTTTGTTGACAGTCCTATCAGTCGCAAAATGTCCCATTAGATCATGGAATTTGACAACTAAGCTTTTCCTCATACTTTTGGGTATAACATACAGGGCTCGTTCCTCTTCTCCATTTTTCACCATGCGGAAAAGTCTGCCTCCTTTGTAGCTGTAGTCGTTAATTCTATTTTGTTCTCCTACTGTCCTATCACACGGGTCCTTTCGAAAGATCTGGATCAGGTCTCTCAATTCAGGGTCGGAATGCTGAATCATCAAGATTTGTTCTTCCAGTGTGATTGTGAGGCACACTTCAAGGTTTTTCTCCACGATTTCCTCCATCGTGTCTCTAGGGTCGTCGACTGGAGCTCTACTCATTCCGTCTACGTGGGCCATCTTCTCCCCTGGTTTATGTCGAATTTCGAAATCGTATTCCTGAATCAGATTGTACCATCGCGCTATCTGAGGATTTGTAGTCTTCTTCGCGTTCATGTAGACCAGTGCTTGGCAATCTGTAACCACTGTAAACTTGATTCCTACGAGGAACTGACGTAGTCGATCCAAGGTCCACACTATCGCCATCAGCTCCAATTTGCTTGAGTGGTACATCTTCTCGGCCTCTGTTGTCTTCTTGCTCACACAGTAGACCAAGCGCCATTTGCAGTCTTCGTCCATCTGTAGCACCATTCCTGCTAATCCCTCAGCACTCGCATCGCAATGTACTTCTGTCTTGAGTTCAGGGTTGTAATGAGCTAGTACCGGATATTCGACCAGATCCTTTCGTAGTCCTCCAAATGACCTTCGCTGTTCTTCCTTCCATTCAAATTGTGAACCTTTCTTCGTAAGTCTGCTTAGCGGTTCTGCTTTCCTCGCGAAGTCCTTTACAAATCGTCTGAAGAAGTTCGTCAGTCCCAGAAAGCGTCGTATGTCGTGGACATTCTTGGGTTCTGGAAATTCTTCTATCGCCTTGATCTTTCTTGGGCCTGGCTTAAGTCCGCCTGTACTGATGACATACCCTAAGAACTCAACTTCCTCCTTCCGAACTCACATTTAGAGGGTTTCAGTGTCAACTTCGCTGATCTTATTCTTTCGAGGACTTCCCTCAACCTTTCGATCATCTCCCGCCAATCCTTTGCCGGGATAATCACGTCGTCGAGATAGCAGAATGCCTTCTTGTTCAGCAGCGGACCTAGGACAGTGTGCATCAGTCTTTGGAATTCAGCTGGTGCGTTGGCGAGTCCAAAAATCATCCTTTCGAATTGACCTGTATCATCTGGGGTGATGAATGCTGTCTTTAATTTTGCCTTATCGGTCAGTGGTATCTGCAGATATCCATGCGCCAGATCCAGAGTGGTGAAGAATTTCGCATTCCTTAGGCCTTCCAGAAGGTCGTCTATCCTTGGTAATGGGAACTTGTCCTTAACTGTTTGAATGTTGAGTCTCCTATAATCTACCACCAGACGATGATCTCCAGTTTTCTTTCTCACAAGTAGGACGGGACTAGCGTAGGGTGATCTAGTTTCCGTGACTATTCCATTGTCCTTCCACTCTCTGACAATCTCCCTGATTGCTTCGCGTTCACTTGCAGTCGTCTTATACGGTCTCAGACAGACTGGCTTGCTTCCATCAACCTCCTTAATGTCCATCTTGGTGACATCGGTGCACCCTAATTCCTCCATGCCAAGAGCGAAACAGTCTCTATACTCGTTTACTACATCTAGGATTTCTTGTCTCTCTTTCGAAGTCAGAGAATGATTGACGTTGATGTCCTCAGGCAGTATGGGGCGCTTACGTTTCATTTGGTCTTGTCCTTCCCTCTTCTCTTCATTTTTAGTCTGAAACGAATCCTCTGCAACGTCCAGGTTAACAACAATATCATCAAGGTTCAGTAGTTCAACTCGCCCTACACATTGGTTCTTCCTTACTCTCAACTTGCCCTTGCCAGCTGAGATGATGGGTACGGTCGTCTTTCCGTCGACCACTTCCAATAGGGAATCGACACAGGCGTCATCTACTCCTGTGAACAATACATATCCGTCCTTTACCTCGTCTGTGATTGCACTTGTAAAGTTAATGGAGTCGCTCTCCAACTGAACAGTTTCGGTTGCTCTCAGTTCGATGCGACGCGACTTGATTTCTTCTTGCAGATTAGCAAACGGAAATTCGGATGAATAGCCAATATGCAAGTTTTTACCAATTCTGGCGAAGGATACGTAGGGCAGATCTGTCCATGTTCTTCCAATTAATAGGTCATAGGGTTGGGCATCATCGTTGACAATGAATACAGTGATTTCCCTTCCGACGATGCCATCAATCTCCAGGTCGACTGTCGTCTTCCCAACGGTCCTGGCAGCTGGTGCAGTCTGGTTACCGATGCCGTACAGACTAGTCGAGTCTGGTTCGATGTCGACGCTGATCCTCCTTGCGACCGATTCTCTCATTAGACAACTGCTGCTCCCGGTGTCTATCATTGCCTTCACGGTTTCCTTGTTGTCGATCTTGACATCCTTCAAATATACATCTGGCGGGACAGTCTCCAGTCCTTCGACTTCCAGGTTGGCTACTTTTAGTCCTTCTTTGGGTCTTGTGCAATTCCTTTCCTTGTGTCCCGTTTGACCGCATCCTCGGCATGTCAACGTAGTCCTGGGTGCTGGGCAGTCTCTGGCAATGTGTCCAAACTGATTGCAGTTGAAGCACTTCGGTTCTCCCTTGTCGTTTCTGATTGCACGGTTGACCATTCTCCTCGAGGTGTTAGGATACTTTTCACTGATTTCGTTCCTTGCAGCCTCTCTACTCGAAACATTCGTTCCTTGTTCAGTCTCTTTAACTTCGCTTCGGTTGGGAAATCTCGCAGATTTCTGCTGAAACGACGGTGGTGTGGTGTGTTTCGAATTCCAATGCGGAGGTCCCATCTCGGTGCGAACATTTTCGTACTCGTCCAGTTTATCCGCCAACTCATCTGGGTTGTTTAACTTGGTCCAATCGTCAATGAGATGATTACGCAGCACATTTGGAACTTTTTTCTTTAGCTGGTTAGTGACGGACAAATCCTTTAGGGCGTCGAAATTTTCCACGTTCATTCCTTCGATCCATTCGTTGAAATATCCTCGCAATTCGAAAGCGAAGTCTCTCCAGGAACCCTTTTGAGATCTCTCGTGCTTCTCGAATTTTTGTCTGAATTGTTCGGGGCTCAACTTGTACCGTTTTAGGAGCAACCTTTTCACGAACCTATAATCGCCGCTTTGTTCTTCTGTCTCCCGAGCGATTAATTGAGTCATTTCGTAAGGTAGCAATCCTAGGAGGCTGAACGCCCATTGGTCTTCATCCAATCCTAGTCGCTTTGCCTGTCTTTCGAAAAGAATTAGGTAAAAACTCAAATCATTGTCCTTCGACTCGTACTTGGGCATCAGTTTACGTATCTCGTAATGTGCGTCATTGCTGGTACTTCGAGACGTATCGTTGTTTCCGCGTGTAGTCTGGATGCGCAGCTTCTCAAGCTCGAATTCCATTACCATTTGTTCTTTTCGTTCCCGTTCTATACGTTCTGCTTGCTCTGTTTGTGCTGTTTGTTCCATTCGCTCCCGTTCTGCTCGTTCTGTTTGTTCCCGTTCCTCGATCAGAGTCTCCAACAGTTGCTTTGCGAATTCTTCTTCGTAAGATTGACTATTCAGGATAAGGCGTTTTAAGTCGACGATCCTGCTCTCTGGCGGTACTACCTCGCCGAGTTCATACGCCAACTTGCTCAAATCGCATTTCCTTACTTTCGCCAAATAAGTCATGTTTTTTTTTTTTTTTTTTTTTTCAAAAGGAAAAATAAACAAGGCAAAAATTTTTTTTAAAATAAACAAATAAAACTGACTAAACCAGATACGTACTGTTTCAGTTATTTCTTTAAACGAAATAAACTTTTCTTTGGTAATTTTGAGACAATACTTTTTTTTTTTCTTTTTACCGCGATACTTTGCGATAATACTTTTTATTTGTTTCTTCAATTTACTTTAAAAATACTTTCTTTGGAATACTTTACTTTACTTTAAAATACTTTCTTTAGAATACTGTACTTTACTTTAAAATACTTTCTTTAAAATACTTCACTTTACTTTAAAATACTTTCTTTAAAATACTTCACTTTACTTTAAAATACTTTCTTTAAAATACTTCACTTTACTTTAAAATACTTTCTTTAAAATACTTCACTTTACTTTAAAATACTTTCTTTAAAATACTTCACTTTACTTTAAAATACTTTCTTTAAAATACTTGACTTTACTTTAAAATACTTTCTTTAAAATACTTCACTTTACTTTAAAATACTTTCTTATCGAGATGATTTTGCAATCATATTTTACCGAGGTGACTTGTAATAATACTTTTAGGAATAGGTAATTAAATTTCGTACATACCATGCAACTCCTCTTACGTTGATCGGTCACCGCGCCACGTCCTTCTCGTTTCCAAATTATTCCAGTGAATCTTCAATTTTCTTCAGGACTATCCCACTTCTGAATTTCTGTTGGCTTCCGTAGGCGTTTCTTACTGGGAAAAAGAAAGAGAGGATCCAATGAAATAATTTAGTAGTGTTTATTAAAACAAAATCATAATAGTGAACAACAAATATAACAGAGAGTACCGTCGTCTTCCGGGTATTCCTTCTACTGGGGAGCTCGGATTCTATATTCTGTGCGTTTATAATCTGTTTATCTGTGGCTCTCTGGTCGGGATGGCGCCTACAGTACTTCCTAATTATAGAAGAGTTACTTCGCATCGAAACAAAGGTAATGCATACTTGTTCTGTTTCATCAAATACAATTGAGATGATTTAGACCTCTGTTCGGCTATCTGCTAGAACGTTTGCTGCAGTGGCAGTGGATGCCTTCCTATCTTAGAGCTGCGATTGTAACTAGCAAAAATTATAAGAATGAAAACCATTCCTTAAAATCAATTTCTGCCACAAAATAACAATGTGATTTTCTCTACCGAAGCCTTCTTTGTATATAATAAAATGTACAATTTTAAAAAATATATGTATGATTAAATTTATTTTTTATATTGCGGTAAGAGAGAGAGAGAGAGAGAGAGAGAAAGATGCTAGCTCGCCAACGGATTTTTAATTGACCATAGATTGTTTCTTTTGCTGCAAAAATTTTACTAGTAGTGAAAATCTCGCTAGAATGTCTAGCAACAAGTTTATTATGCGATATACCGGGCGAGCTTGCAAGTAGAACTTTTTCTCTCAAAGGGCCTAGATACAACGGGCGTAATAGTTGACTAATCTTAACCCCAGAGGAGAGAGAGAGAGAGTAAATATTGGTCCTATAAATTGTGCATAAGTAAACAGTCTCTTTTTCGTGACTCATACTTGTAGTACTGCCAGTGTTTACTGCTGCATCGTGTTTTAGGCGCATATATTTTAACATACATTTCTAAATTGTTTTTAATTTATTTTAATCAATATTTATTTAAATCTAAATTTATTTTTGTATATTATATGTATTATATTTTGGCATACATTTTATATTGTTACTATTAGCACATTATACACATCTTTTAGAACGTTGGCGCGAGGAGAAAATACTTTGAAAGAGTCAGAAACGAGAAACCCTTCGGATTATCATCTGCGAGAAAGAGGGAGAGAATAAATAAATAAATTTAACTACTTTATAAAGTTTTTTTTTAATTATATAGAGTTATATAATTATATAGAGTTATATTGTATATATATATATTTCAATATTATTTTAGGGTGTTTCTCCTGTAGAAGGTCTTTTTTTCCCCGAAGCTAGAGTCTTTTTAAATAAATGGTTTAAAAAAAATTATCTCTGGAAACCTAATATTTCCACCTTGGTATATAAATTTTCTGATAATGGAAATTCGCTCTGGATGTGTAAACAATATGAGTGAGGAGGAAAATAATGAAGACAAATTCACTCAACTGAAACTGAAGCAAGAAAATGATTATTCTTTGAGTGTGGAAAGCTTGTAAAAAAATATGAACTTACCCTCTATTATTATTTTGTTTATTTTTTCTTTTTGTCGTCTGTTTTGCACAAGTTGAAACTGGTTAGAACGATGTATGAAAATTAGATGATTCTTTTGTTGCCTTAAATACGAGGTAATTAACTCGTTTCTATATACAGGGTGATCCAAAAGTCCCGCACAACTTTAAAAATTAATAACTCCCCGAATATTTGCGCTAGAGCAATGCGGTAAACACCATTGTGTTCAGGATGCAATGGGATTTTTTATGGCAAATAATGAAAAATTCGACATTGATTTTAGTTACAATTATATTCGCCAGATGGCGCTCTACCAGAATCAGAGATTCAGCGGCCAAATTGTTTGATAAATTGAAAAATATAACTGATCGACACGTATTTTTCCTTTTTGAATTCCAGGAAAGAACCCTAATAATATCAAATAACAAATTAATAAAACACCACTTCGCCAAAAGTATGAAGAATTGGTTAACGATTTTCAAATACAATCAGAGATATGTAAAATAGGTAAATGCAAATTAAAACATGTAGCAAAAAGAAATTTGATATTTTAGATACGGTTTGTTTCCGAAGATAATAAATTTCTAATATTTTTAATTCAACTCTCACTCAGTACCGATTATGTTTATTTTAATTCATTTGAAAAATATGTATCTAGCTCTGATAATTTATTTTACTCTGGAATGCCGTTGTTGTTTTTGTCGTGTCCAATAAATAGCCTCAGATGTCTCCATGCATTTCTATCACAGCAGCAGAAGCAATGTCCACTATCTTGGATGTATAAAGCTGCTGCTCTGGGTCTATGTCAATTTTCTGCAAGGCTGCGGGAATGAGAATATGTGGGTAGGTGTTAGTTCCACACCAGGACAGTTGTTGCATGTTCTATAGGTTCTTGTGCCATCTGGATGTATTTTCATTCCTTTATAATGTTTTGTTCTAAGTCTTGTTATAGTTTTTGTCATTTTTCTCTCAGAGTTTATTTCACATATTTGATCTTTTCTTATTTTTTTGTTTAATTATCTTGTATTTTGCCAAAGCATCAGCGTCAAATACTGACATTTGTTCTTTATTTTGGCTCAGCTTTCTGGCTTCCTTTGCCAATTCAACTGCCATTTCATTACCCCGATCTCAACACGGGCAGGAATCCATTGTAGAATGCAGTTATTCTCCAATGATTCCAGTTGGGTAAGTAACGAGTGTATTTTCTGTGTGATTCTAGTATTGCCCTTCTGAATTGCTTCTAGAGCGGATATGGAGTCGCTGTATATTAAAATTCCTTCTGCTTGATGCAGGGATGGTTGGTTAAGGCATAAATCAAGAGCTTTCCAGATAGCTGTCAGTTCACAAGTGAAGTTTGACGAAATCTGTCCTGCTCCTTCTTTGATTTTGATATTTGTTCCATCTTGCAGTATTATGTTAATTCCGGCCCCTCCATTACTCAGGGTAAGGTCTGAAAATCCATCTGTATATGCTGTTAAAGGGCGTGGCCTAGCATTTTTAATCAAGAATTTGTACTATGAGGACATAGCCGTTAATATTACAAACACATTAGACCTCGAAGACCAAGGTATCAAAGTCTACCTCAATCAAAACAAAGCCATCAACATATACAATATGTATCACCCTCCAAACAATACATTTATTGACGATGGAACAATGGCTCAATTTCTTACAGACAACACTATTATTGTAGGTGACCTTAATGCCAAACATCAACTATGGGGATGTTCTACGCCAAACCCAAGAGGCAAAATACTATCAAACATATTTGACGACAATGCCTTCATGTGCTTAAATGATGGGAATCCTACCCATCATTCATACAAGCTATAATACTGCACAAGCCCTTGATATAAGTTTTTACTATCCTGACATTTTCCACAAATGCAAATAGCAAATATTAAAAAGTTTTGGAAGTGATCACTTGCCTAATTTGATAGAAATTAGCACCAAGACCAAAACTAGCTCAATTAAAAAAAATTCTGGAACTTTAAAAAGGTTAATATGATATCTTTCGAAAACACCATTATTAAAGCAGCCAAAGTTTCAATACCAAGAGGTAATATTAAGAAATGGATTCCAAATTATACACACCAGGCAAAAAAATATTCAGACACTTATAACTAAAAGAAATGAACTACAAAAAAAGTGCACCCAAAACCAAACAAATTGTATAACTGAACTGAACATTGTGATTGCAAAAATAAAAAGATTATACGTAAATGTGAAAAGGAAAAAATGGAAACAAACTTGTGAAAACCTGAACCCAAGAAACCCAAATACAAAACTTTGGAATTTGGCAAAACAAATTGACAGAGCCCAGCCAAAAACTGAAAACACAAATATGATTAAGAATACAGATAGTACACCAGCAACTAATGAGAAAATTGCTGCCAATCTTTTAGGTAATTCATATTATATAAGTAGTAAAATCAAGGTTGAAAAAAGGCCCGAAAGATTATTCATGACTGTAAAATGTCACCAGCACTCATAATATTTTCCATGAAAAAAATCAATATGAAAAAGCTAGCTTATGCATTAGAAAACACTGACCTAAACAAGACTCCTGGGCCAGATGGAATCCATGGCCGAATGATATCAAACTTGGGCAAAATTGGCAAAGAAAGACTTCTTAATATTTTCAATAACTCCTGAAAAACTGGAAAATTGCCTCAAGACTGTAAAAATGCAACAATAATTCCCATTAAAAAACTTGACAAATCTGCTGATGACCCAAAAAACTACCGACCTATCTCCCTAACAAATATTTGCTGCAAATTAATGGAAAAACTTATACTCAGACGACTCACCTACCACCCCGACACAAGAAATCTCTTACCAGAAGAACCATATGGATTTAGGAAAGGACATGGGACAATAGACCAACTCTTATTTTTCACACAAAAGGTAAAAGATGCACAAAACAAAAAAAACCAACTAACCACACCATAGCTGCTTTTTAGACCTTACACAAGCTTTTGATAAGGTATGGAAAAACAAGTTAATTACAAAATTATACAAACATTTCAAAATTGATGGAAAAGCTATCACTTGGATAAATAATTCCCTTAAAAATATATAAATCAGGGTCAAATATAATGGCACTCTATCTAAAACCTTCAAAGTGTACCAAGGATTACCACAAGGATCAATCCTTAGCCCAACTCTCTTCACCCTATTTATTGCAGGCATAGTAGAAAAATTTTCAAATAAAACCAATATTGGACTTTTCGCTGATGACATTATTCTATGGAGCAGTAACACTAACTGGAAAAAAGCTGAAAGAGATTTGAACAAGACTCTTCTCCACCTAGAAAAATTTGCTAATAAAAATAAATTAATATTTAACCCCCAAAAATCTGAAACCTGTCTTTTTACTACCGATAAGAAACTATACAAAATAAGACCAAATATTATTCTGAAAGAACAACAATTACAATATAATAAACATCATAAATATCTCGGCTACACCCTGGATCCAGAAATTAAAACCAGTAAGCATATTGAAGGAGTTGTTAGAAAATGAAGAGACCGACTAAAAATCTTGAAATATATTTCAGGAAGAGTGGGGAGCTGAAGCAACAACACTAAAATTAACTTACACATCTCTAATGAGACCTATCTTGGAATATGGATATCAAATCTACGGTACAGCATCTGAAACAAATCTAAAATCACTGGAAAGGATACAACTAAGTGCAGCCAGAAATATTACAGGTCTTCGAAATACCTGCCCTAATAATATTGTACTTTACGAGGCAGACATTATGCCCTTGAAGGATAGAATAAGCTACAATCTGCCAAAATATATAAACAAAATCAAATTAATAAAATTCTCAAAAATGCAATAACTATCTATACCGATGGTAGCAGAGACGAGTTGGGACACACTGGCAGTGGCTGTCTCATCAAAACCACAAATGGCATTGAGAAAATAAACAGAAGAAACCCAGAATTTGCTCAGTCTTCAGATCAGAACTTATAGCCATCTATGAAGTCTTTAAATCCATCAGAAACATTAAACATCACGATATATGGATTCTTACTGATAGTAGAAGTGCCATACAACACTTGAGTCACACAGGGGATCTTAGAGACAAAGTAAGCAGGAACATAATTGGTTATCTCCAAAAACTCTCAATACCTCAAAAATTCACCTTCAATGGATACCCTTACATGTTAGCATTGAAGGCAATGAAGCTGCTGATGCGCTAGCGAAAAAGGAACAAAAGAACCCTTGCTACAGAAAAATAAAATTACTTTAAAAGAAATAGAAACAGTAGCCAAAATAAACAAGAACTGGAGGATCCCACCTAAGCACAGTTGTTATACCCTAGAAGCAGATGGCCACCCAGACCTTTAGGTCCACAATCCGGCATGCGAAGCATGCCCTTCGCTGCTATTCTGTTCAACTCATAAGCCAAGTAACGGTATCCAAGCTAGTGCTTGGACATTGTACCTGGAAACACCACCTTCCAGACAACGTGTCTGGAAGGATTTCTATACCGGTGGCCTTTAATCATAGCAAAATAGGAAACTATCTACTGTGTCCAGCAGGGACCGCGGGGAGGCAGCCCCCGGTCGACTCTGTTCACTCACAGCTGAGGAAAAGCTCAGCTGCCACGTCGTGGGCTTTCTCAAGAAGCTTTCTGTGATTTCTCAGCAGCTTACTCTCGATCGCGCCCCTCGCCCTCCTTCTCTCTTCCTGCACACCCACTACCCTTGGACAATCCAAGATGTAGTGGCGTGCATTCATATCCCTTTCTCCATAGACGCAATCAGGGTTTCTGTTAATTTTTAATCTGTGGAGACTTGGGAAGAGCCCATGTCCCGAACTACCCTAATGAGTTTGTGGGACATTACCTTACAGAGGTACTTGGGTGTTGTTACCCCATTGAATACCTCTCTCCCCTTCACACTGTTCCTCCATCTGTCCAACCATAAGTCCTGGACGTGCCCCCTGATCCTCCTATAAACTTCTTTCTTGGTCACTGGGGTCCTCAGTGATCTACCTCTAAAGCATCCTGCCTTAGCGATCCTGTCTGCGAACTCATTACCTTCGATGAGGCTGTGTCTCCTAAACCAAGGGAGCTCCGGAGCCCGCGTCATCATCTCCAGCTCCTGGATTATTTGATGCGCGAGTTGCCCTTTCTCCAGATTGATGGCGACGAGGGCCGACATACAATCTGAATAGAGGCAGTCCGGGCTGAAGTTCTTCTCGGCACACACTCTGAGGGCTACCCTGATCGCAACCAGCTCGGCTGAAAAGACCAATTCGTCCACTCTGAGTCTTAAACTTTCTTGGAAGATCAGCTCTCCATTAGTGAATATCACTACCCCAGCTCCAGTATTGGTTCCAGACTTATTACAATCAGTGAAAACCTCCGTGCCAATCCCTGTCGGCCCTCCAGGACTCCAATTCCACTTTGGCAACCACTGCGGAGGCTTCCTTGGATCCCTATTCGATTCCAGGGCCCCCGCTTCAAGTCCCAGCATCTTCCCTGTTCTCGGATGTCTGATGGTCTCCTCCTCTAGTTTCAATCCCAGGGGAATAAGCCCAGCGAGGACCAAAAAGGCCTCACTGCTGGTAGTGCGATATCCCCCTGTGATTCTGAGTGCCGCTGTCCTCTGCACTCTCTCTAGAGTTGTTGCCACCTTCTGATCCCTGTTTCGGCGCCACCAAGCCCCGGAAGCATATAGCAAGATTGGCTCGACACAGGAGAGGCAGAGGTTCCTAAAAATAGTACCCTCCTTCTCCCCCCCCCCCTGTTGAGAGCCAACCAGGACAGGCCTGCACAACGCCTCCCTTCCTCTCACCACCATCTCCTCCGCCTGGTATTGCCAACCCATCTTGTCATCAATGACCACCCCCAGAATGGTCATCCTATTGACCAACGCTACCCTCCATCCTTCCATCCGTATAGCCGGCTTGTGTTCCCATTTGATCTCTTTCCTTTTAGTTCTTATGTCCCTAGGCTTAAAGCTGAGGGCTTTAGTTTTGGAGACATTGAACTTAAGGCCAGAGTCATGGGCCCAGATCGAGAGAATTTGGAGAGAAGTTCCAACACACTTTTCAGCCTTCGCTCTCGAAGCAGCCTCAATGATGAGGAATTGATCGTCAGCATAGAGAACCAGCCTGGCTCCCTCAGGGAGCTCCTCCTGGAAAACGGTGTTTACCGGGATATTCCACAGAATAGGTCCGCAGCAAGAGCCCTGGGGGCAACCCCTAGCACAGTTTCTTTGCAACTTCCGCCCACCAAAACTGAGGCTAATCCGTCTATCCCTCAGGAAGTCACGAACCAAGCTGCACAAATTATCAGGACAACCCATGTCCATCAAATATCTCATCAGCTTGTTCCAGCTCATGGAGTTGAACGCGCCATCCATGTCCAGGGCCACGAAAAGAACCCAAGCACCCTTATTTAAGCCCATCTCAACCCCCTCTAACACCTCGTTCAGAGCTGTGGTTGTGGACTTCCCTTCCCTAAAACCATGTTGGAAAGAGGAAAGGAGTTCATTACTCTCTAGCCAATGCTTCAGTCGCTGAGCTAGTAGGCTATCCAGGACCATACCTAGACACACTAGTAAAGAAAGCGGACGATAATCATTAGGAGAATTACCCTTTACCAGACTTTTCGAGAAGCACTACTCGGGCAACCTTCCATGCCTCAGGAAATGCACCAGTGTCCAGGCACCTATTGAATAACCTGGAAAGAAGCGATGGGTGCATCCTTACCAGGGCTTTCACGACCGTGTTATCGATCCTTTCGGGACCAGGAGATTTCCTTTTCCAGAACTTGAAAGCCGTCAGTTTCACCTCATTCTCAGAAAAGGGCGGATCTACCAAACCACAAGTGGTCAGAGAGATCTCGTCCTCTGGTTCCTCGTTTCCGAAGTGCCGATCCAAGTTGTCTTTATTTTGTCTTCTGCTTTCGAGCGAGTAGGTCTAGAACACATTCTCTATGAATTTTCTCATTGTTGGTGGATGAAACAGCACCAGTGATTATTTTGGCCGCTTTTGCTTGAACACTGTCTAGTGTTACTTTTAGTGATGAGCTTGAGGGAGCCCAGACCGGTGTTGCATATTCCATTATCGGCCTTATTAAGGTGGTATATCTTGTTCTGAGAATTTTGGGTTTTGCTCCCCAATTTGTTCCACATAGCCTTCTCAGAATGTTTAGTTTTCTGATAGCTCTATTTGAGGTGCTAATTATGTGTTCTGAAAATTCCAATTCCTCATCAATAATAATTAAAATAATTTTGTTGACACATCTTGTCAATACATGCACAGTCTGCACTATTAAAAAAAGATAATATGCATTATATACACTATGTACAATGAATATGGCGCCTCTGCCAGCGCTGCAGAATTTGGTGGAGAATCGCCAGTGGGTCTCCAGCGACACCACGCATTTTGCGATCTACGATGAATACGTAGATCGCGTACTTCGCCGCTTAGGAGATGGTGATGGCGTGGTCCTCGAGACCAACTTGAAAGATCCAGGACTGCAGTATCACACCTAGGTATTATGGATTTCTAATTTCATCAAATATTTGTTTGTTTATGCTTATTTTGTGGTTATATTTATGCCTTGTTCCCTGTGAGTGGAGAAGACGCATAGGTTTGGTTTTATTGGGTTTATGGTCATTTGGAGTTCCATTGCCCACTTTTCCAGTCCTCTCATTGATGTGTTCAGTATTTTTTGCGATTTTTCTATGCTGCTACTTGTGTGCCATATGACTATATCATCTGCATAACAGGCAACCTTTGTGTCTTCAGTGAGGTAAGGATGGATGTCGTTAATATATAGCAGATAGAGTAGAGGACTGAGCACAGATCCCTGAGTTACACCAGCCCATGTTTTTCCTTTCTTGGAAAATTCTCCATTGACCCGAACCTTTAACCTTCTTCCCCTTAAGAAGTCTGCAATCCAGATTAAGGTTTTTCCTCTTACTCCGATGTTGTGCAGCTTTTCACGTAATTTCTCCCTCCACACTCGATCAAAATCTGAGGTCATATCAAGGAATATAGCCGTGGTCTTCTTTGGCGGTTTTTCCTGGAAAGAATCTATTATTGATTGACAGAAGTAGAACAGTTGATCAGTCGTACAGTGCTGGGATCTATAGGCAGTTTGGTAGAGGTTTATTTTATTATTGTTAGTGAGCCAGACTATGAGCCTAGAGTGGATAATTCGTTCTGGTATTTTACAAAGTATGCTGGTGAGAGCAATTGGCCGATAGTTCTTTTATTCCTTGGCATATTTGTTTGGCTTCAGTATTGGCACTATAATTGATATCTTCCAATTCTTTGGTAGTTTACCAGTTTGCCATGAAATGTTCAGTATTCGTAGGAGTTGATTATTAGCTTTGTCTTCAAAGTGTTTAATCATTTGACCAAAGATTAGATTATATCTTGGTGACCTCTTGGATTTTTTTATTGATAAGTTTAGCTCATTCAGTGTGAAGTCTCTCGAAAAAATATCTTGTTGTTGGAAGTTTCTTGCTTGTGTTTAACTAACTGGTTTATATTATTTTTAGAGTCCTGTCTTCATTCGTATAGTTGAGTATGGAAGTGCTTGAAAGATATTCAGCAATTATGTCAGCCATCTGTTTGTTCTCGTTCTCGCTGTTCTATTCATATCGGTTAGAGTATTGGAGGATTGGTGTTGGTTTTGATTGTTCTCTAACACTCTAATCATATTCCAGTGTAGGCTGTCCTTTCTTGGATCCATTTTTTCGCAGAATTCTGCCATTTTTCTTGTTTGCATATCCAAATTTCTTGTTCTATTTTGTGACTAATTTCAATGAGTTCCTTTCTGTTTTCTTCTGTTTTATTTTTTTAAGAAGTTCATTGATATTGTCTCTCTCTCTCTGAAATCATTGCCTCGATGTTGTGGTCCTTCCAGTAAGGTATCCACAAGTCTTTACGTCTACCTCTAGGTATCGATGCTTTTGCAGCTTTTGAAATGTTCGAAGAGAATTTTTCCAAGTTTTTGTCAAGCGTTCTGTAATTCAATTTTTCGTTGCACAGTTCTTCAAGCTTTTCTGTGAATTTTTTTCAAGTCGGCTTTCCTAAAGTTCCATGTTCTTTTATTCGAATGGACATTATCAATTTTGAAGTTTAGGGTTGTTAAAATTGGTCTGTGGTCCCTGATTGCACCTCTCAGGACTTTCCATTGTGTTGTGGGTGCGATGTTGTAATTTATCGCTGTGATGTCTATTGCGGATTCTGTGCCTGTGGACTTAGATAGGTAGGTGTTCTCTCCGTTATTTAACGGTGTAAGGTCGAGGTCGGTTAGCATGTCCTCAACCTTCTGACTTTTGTTATCCTGGACAGGTGATCCCCAAATTGAACTTTTGGCGTTAAATTCGCCGAGTATGATTGTGATATCCGATGACGCTTCACTTAATGTCTCTATTATGTGTACCCATACAAAATTCAAAGATTTCACGAGCTGAAAGTTGGCGATTTTGAGATGCGTCAAGAATTCGCTGCATGGGTTTTACGGCAAATTGATATTGATGAAAACTGGCTGTCGAATGTTCTGTGGACAGATGATGCTCACTTTTCTCTAAACGGGGAATTTAACATTCAAAACAGCCGCATTTGGGCAACAGAAAACCCTAGGATTTTTACAGAAATGCCACTTTACCAGCCTAGAGTTAGTTTTGTGTGGGTTCACTTCTTTTATTATTGGGCCATTTTTCTTTGAAAAATCAATGGAAGAACTTTTAAAACCGTTTTTGTAACTGGTGAACGTTATGTTCAATTTTTTAGAGAAAAGGGTATTCCCATATTGTGCAGGGCAAAAGCACTAAGCGAAATAACATTCATGAAAGATGGAGGACCTCCTCATATCTCCCGAGGTGCCAAACAATTTCTGAAGGATACGTTCGGTGAAAATCGTATGATAAGTCGCCACTTTATATACCAGTGGCCTCCAAGATCACCAGACTTGACGCCTTGCGATTTTTGTCTATTGGGGGTACATTAAATCGTGTGTTTATCGATGCTGGCCTACCACATTGGCCATGTTGAAGGCTTCTATCAGATGGCACGTTTTATCAATTTCAACAGATATGTTATTAAATGCTGTCCATTCTGTCATTTATCGTCTCCAGGTGGTGATTGAGAATAAAGGGTGCCACATTGAGCAAGGATTGTGACCTAATACAAGAGAGAAAGCAGTTACCTCATGTGTTAGATAAGCCGCCATGTATTATATTATCTACCAATATTTTGCAGCTCTTTGTGTTAGGATATGGAGATAATAAATGCTGTCCTCACATCTTGACTCTATTTTTGTGAACAGTAATATTTTGTTTGTCATTTGCTCACATATTATGTCGTGCAAACCAGAGTGTTATAACTTCTCGAATAATACGGTTACACACAATTTTCCCCCTTATGTTTAGTTTTCGCTTTTCGCTCATTAAAAGAAATAGCATAAGGGATATTTTCTGTACACCAATAACTTTAGAAATTTTGTGAAAAAAAAATAATACAAAATGATTTTACTACCACGTTTTTCAACGCAAAAGGTCGATTTAAAAATTATTTTTATTTGAGGGGACACATTTTTTAAAATTGTGTACAGTATAATAAACAATGATAACATTTGACAAGCCCATAGGATATTTGGAATAAAGTACGACAAATATATTTTGTCACTCCCCTCTATATTTCATTTGTTGGATCATGACAAATATCCAGTTAAATAGTCAAGGGTCGCCAATCAGTCAAGAAACTACACATTTCTTATAGCAAGAAATCCTATTAATAGTGCCATCATAATTTTTGGTACTATATTAACATTTCAAAAATTCGTGTATTGATATCAGCAGTGTTTTTCAAACATTCAATCTATTTCACAAAACCCCATATAAAATATACATATTTTTGCTACATGTTTTAATTTGCATTTACCTATTTTACATATCTCTGATTGTATTTGAAAATCGTTAACCAATTCTTCATACTTTTGACGAAGTGGTGTTTTATTAATTTGTTATTTGATATTATTAGGGTTCTTTCCTGGTATTCAAAAAGGGAAAATACGTGTCGATCAGTTATATTTTTCAATTTATCAAACAATCTGGCCGCTGAATCTCTGATTCTGGTAGAGCGCCATCTGGCGAATAAAATTGTAACTAAAATCAATTTCGAATTTTTCATTATTTGCCATAAAAAATCCCGTTGCATCCTGAATACAATGGTGTTTACCGCATTGCTCTAGCGCAAATATTCGCGGAGTTATTAATTTTTAAAATAGTGCGGGACTTTTGGATCACCCTGTATATCTAAAAATATTTAAAGATTTTTTTAAATAAATTAATTCTATAAGTCTGAGAATTGTCTTCAAAAACAATCCAACAGAAACCTGGTGCTACAGAAAATGGCATAATAATAATAATAATAATAGTAAAAGAGTTATAATTACCGTTTGAAGTAAAATAAAATTCCCAAAATGAAAGAAAGGCAGATATTATATTCTTTTAAAATAAATAAATGTGTACTCTATGGCTTAACATTTGCGTTATCCAATTGAATTACTGAATACAGAAGGTTAAAAATGTATGGCTTGTTAAGTCAATCACGGAAAATGTGTAAACTACATTTACCTTCTTTCACTTTCTCTAATTAACCTTGTAAAAGTTATGTGTAATTACATATAAAGATAATTAATATCTTGAATACGTTTTATATGGAAAACGGTATTTGAAACTCTAAGTTATTTAATTCAATGTGAAGTAAGTTATAGTTTCATTTCTGAGTAAATCCCGTGTTGATAAATTAAGACACCATTTGTTCTTCACTCTATAATCACCATGAAAAATTCTTTTCCGATCAAAAATTAATTAGCAACCAAGTTTAAATGAGTAACTCTATCTTTAATAATAAACAATTAACCCTGAATTAATTAGGATATTAATTAAGTTAAAATTATGTTTTTTTTTTTTAATTTGACTTTGCTTTTACTCTGATTGGGTTATTTATATAGAAAATCGCAAATTATATAATCATATAGTATAATTTTAATAATTTTTTAAATATCAATTTGAAGCGCTATGTCCCCCTAGGGACACTTGTGCTGTTACATTTATTTACTGGAAATAAAAATACTTGGATCTGTTACTATTAAATTATTTTCGATTCTGTAATCTTGAAAAACAGGACAATCTAGTAAAATATGTATTGAGGCTTGTTCTTCATGTCCACAAAAATAACTCGAGTCTTCTACTGCTTTAATTCGTTTTAAAAAGCTTCTGAAATTTCCATGATTAAAAATAAATTGAGAATTATGAAAGTTTGGCCAGAAATATTTTGGTATATTGTTAGGGAAGAAGCTTTGAAAAGTTTCATTTGTGTTGTTCTCTAAAGTAGACATTTTAAATTCCATAAATCCCGTTTTTATGATCGGGACATCTAAATTGTATTTTTGTTTTTCTTCTGAATTAAAATATATAATGTTTGACAAACGACGACGTTAATTAAAACCTGTTAATATATATCCTTCAAATAAAATGCCAAAATCTTGAAGATTCTATATAGCGAAAAAAACGCATTCAAAATAATAATACATTCAAATATAAATATATAATTTATTAATGATATAAGCTATGTCTCACTTCAGAATTTCAAATATATAAAACATCTATGTCAAGCATGTCAAACTCGCGGCCCGCGGGCCTCATGCGGCCCACAACGAATAAATTTGCGGCCCACCAGATAATATATTTTAATATATTTTTTTTTATAAATCTAAAAAAAAAAGTAGGAAAAATGGTAGCAGAAAAGATATGCCAAATATCAGGGAGAAAATATTAACTTTACTTTCTTTTTTCTTATTAGTATTTTTTTTAATATACCTACATAAATCTTTAATTAAAAAGGCATATATTGGATCAAAAAATTATTTATTTTACCAATATTTCAGCTGGCTGAACGCCAACCTTTATCAAAAGGTGTTATAACATTTTAAAATGTTTTAACACTTTAAATTGTTCTAACACTTTAAAATGTTATAACACCTTGATAAAGGTTGGCGTTCAGCCAGCTGAAATATTGGTAAAATAAATAATATTTTGATCCAATATATGCCTTTTTAATTAAAGATTTATCTATGGAGAGAGAGATTGCTCTATTTTCAACACCTACATAAATGTTACTATAAAAATTTAATTACTTGTTTTCTTTTTTTTTTGCGGCCCACATAATCTTATTACTTTTTTATTTGGCCCGTGTTAGGATTTGAGTTTGACATGCTTGATCTATGTCATAAAAAATAACAGAAATATTTCTTTAAATTATTCGAGAGTGAAATGTGAGTAGCAATTTTAATATATTTTGGTGAATAAAATAGTTCAAACAAAATATATCTTGATCATTTATAGGTTAGCAAAGGTTTAAAAAGAATTTTTAGAAAAAAATATTTATTAAGAACGACTTTCGTATTTCCTTTGAAATCTTACTTTGCTTGGTTTTCTCCATACATTAATATAAAGATAAATTTAGAACATTAACTCGTCATACATAAAAAAAAACGTACATCTAGAAATGTTAAATTTAACTGGGCGAAGTCCCTATTTAACATTGAAAAACAAAATAACCATTTAAAACGGAATCTAAGAGAATGCTTAGATCCTATTGGACGGTTATTCTGTCCCCAGAGTGCACTAGTGAATCCGCGCATACGTCGCGCGTTATTGTTCTCTAAAGCAAGCGTTAGATGGCTCTGGGAACCCAATAACGCACGTTGACACCATTTCGACGTTTAACTCGACTCAACCTACAGAGATTCTTATAGTAAACTTTGATGAGTTAATTAACTTTTATTTACTTATTGAGATTATAAAATAAATGAAACTTCCAGGGTTAAGTTTCTTGTGCAACCTTTTTATTTTCAAGCTTTCGGACTTGTCAGTCCTTCAACAGGATTATCACGTTAACAATTTAATGATAAATACAATATTAATATTTTCACGTGTTAAGCGTCATTACGCAAATTTGGCCTTAAATACCCATTTCTTGATTTCTCAAGAAGCCTCTGGGACCAAAAATATTTTTTTTTTCGCAGTGGTTACAGCCTACTCCACGCTGACGAACGCCAACAGCGCGAAACGCGTTCGTGGATGGCTTTTCTTGATTTATCAAGAAATTGGGTTGGCCAAATATCACGGAGCAAGTTAAATAAACGTTTAGTTTATTTTTGCTTCACTAGGTGGCGCTCTGCTATCTAAAAAGCATATGTGCTCGTGGTCAGGAGATGCCTTCTTTATTTTTAATATTTTAATATGTAAAAAGATATCGCTCTAGAGTTGTGGAATCTCTTGAGTGAAAAATTATGCCGATGATTTAACTTCTTCTTGTTCAATTTATTAGCGATCCTGTAGGTGTGATGAAGGTGACTTATATTCATTGAAAGGTGGTGACGATAAAGACTTTCATACAGACAAGGAATTATTTTATTACTTAAATAATAGTTTTATCATTTTTTTATTACTTAATCCCTTCATATCCCTTCATATATATGCGTATTTTATACTAGAATATATGTCTCATGTGTTATTATATATTAAAATGAAAATGACATATAATAACCTATACATATATATGTACTTATAGAGAGGGGCACCTCTACCTTTAATTACGCATAAGAACTTTGGTAAATTCAACCGATTTCATAACTCCTCTCGTAGGATGTTATGGAATCGAAGCTTCCCTTGTTCTGATGAGGGCCATTGCCCTAAACCATGGTTGACCTTTTGTCGATATTTGGCAAAAGGGTATTGTGGAGTATTTTTTATCACCACAAGTAAATTTTTACTAGGATTATAAACATAATTCATAGTTCTTATGCATAATTAAAGGGAGAAGTGCCTCTCTAGGTATATGAATATCTTCCTCCCGCAACCTTATGTTATATATATGCTCACAGAGAAAAAGATTTAAGTCTATTAAAAAAGAAAAAAAGAGAATGAAGTTTTAACACAACTGTGATAGTTCACAACGAAGTAAAGTTGGAAATAATTTGTTTTGCGCAGAACAAATGTCCCAAGTACGTGATGGCGGAGGAAGTTTTATAACTTTGTAGCGTCAACTTTCAACCAAATTGTCCCACTTCTATCGACCCTTCATTCAAATAACCTTCATCTTCATTACTGCGCACCTCCCTAGTTTGTCGTGTCTAGAAATATACAAATCACAATATTTTAAAGCTCTTTTGTTCACCTAGAAAGGTTTAAGTTGACCTTTAAGTAATATAGTTTGTTTCCTTTTACCATTTACTCAGGTATTTGTTACATATAATTCCTTTTTAAAATTTAAGAAATATATAATAAGGGGAATTTCGATTAAACATCTCTCTGTTCTGAATTCACTTATTATAAACAAGCTTGCTTATTTTACATCAATCAATCATGATATTTATAGAAATTTTTCTAAGAAGTCGCTCTAGCGTTTCGGAGTTAGATACACAACAATCCGTTTAGTAAAAGGATCTGAAGGGATTATGTTCCTAAAGCCAATTATAAAGAAAAATAAACAATTAACGCAATATATTCTTTAGGAAATTGGCCACTATAATTGTTACTTATGAGAGTGAATGTCGCTTTGGAAAACTTAACGTTGGGTATTCATATAAAGTGGCCCTAACAGGATCAGAACCTAAATATTCTCACCAAATGTTACTATCAATGCTCAAATATTTGATATATATCCGTTTCCATAGGTTTATATGTTTTTACATTTAGTTCTACGAAATAAAAGTGGAGTTCTCTATCACCCACGTTCAACCTATACAGGCAGAATCAGTAGTGTACCGGAGATGTAACTAAATGGTGGAAATATTGATGGAACAACCGAGATCCTGTTTATTAATGATTTGCTATCTGATAGGCGTTTACATAATTCTATGTGTGTGTGTAGGGGTTATATTAGTTAATAATTCAATATAAGTAACAATGCACATATGCGAACATACCCATACGTGTGAGTATACGAATAAGTTTATACATACTTTTGAAAATAATCACAAATATATACATGCGCGTAAAAATATAACGCGCGCGAAAACTCACACGAACATGTCCATAGTGCAAATTCTCACACTCGAACATTAATACGCGTGGAAGATACGGACAACAAGAACGCAAATTTACGTACTCATGATGTAACACACACCTTAAGTACTAAATGAATCTAATTGATGAAAGTGGCATTCTCGCTTTAATATACACATACGTAGTATAGCATATGGAAATATTGGTGTAAATTCTCGGATATTTCTATAATCAGGAATCGCTATCAAATCCCGTATTGAGGATTTTTTTTATTAAATTCTAAATGCTTCAATGTGTGAATCCTAAATTGCGAAATTAAACAGCATTATTAACTGCAAGTAACCAAGGAACGCTTAGAAGCCTTGTAAGTGCACATGTAAGTATGTGATGTAGTCATAGTGAAAGCAGTTGAAAACCCTTGCCACCAATGAATACTATGTGTACTTGGTTGAGTATCAAAAACACTATATAATATAATTTTAAAAATTATTATAATTTATTATTATATATAATTATTTTTGTTATATTCGTTGAATTTGATATATCTGATTTGATCAACATTTTATTCAAATGTAAAAATGGTAAAAACCTTAGGAAGCAATGTCATACGTCGACTAACCTTCCAAATCCACTTTAAAGGTAAGCAATAGCATTTGTTATAGAAAGAGATAGATTCATTTCATTACGCAGTCGAGGATGTTCTGCTAGACGTCCCCGCCAATGGAATTGACTATAAATTTAGCGGAATAAAGAAAGAAGTGACTATAAATAAAGCCAGCTGATGGAAAATGTAACATTAGAGGAGCTTGCGTGCTTTGCCAATATATATTCGTAAATTATACTGAAACACACAACTTTTTATCTAATCATATTAAAGAGCGCTTCTTTGGAAAATTGAATTCGGGGCCGAGCGCACCATTAAAATAAATAGATAATTGTCGGCTGCTTTAAAATGTAGAGTGGGACAGGTTTATGCTACACTACCTCAGCGAACATGTCCATTTTTATTTATTTATCTATATATATTGGATGTTTTTATTTAAAATGGAACGAAAATTATTTTAGTAAATGATGGGGAATGTAAAATGTATTTAATAAAATAGTTGTCAAGTCTTAAAATTTTCTTCACCTTCTACTTCATATGTTACATCAGTAACACATGGCAATAAGTTTTTGTAAATATACAAAGGTATCTTTCGATAATTTATAAATGTTTAGAAGAAATATTTGAGACAGTAGATATTTTATTAGGATATTCATTATCTCATTTATGGAGATTTACCATAGATTTAGCTCTAGTCTTCTATTTTCTTGCTAAACAAGGTTTGTTGAGAATTAATAAATGTGCTAACGACATCATGAAACAGTTTATTGTGAAAGACAGCCTTTCTCCTACCAATATTCCTAAACACCTTTTCGCGTTTGGATTTTATACAGTAACCAAAAAGCTCTATTTAACTAATATCACTTCGAAAGACGGTAGCCATCTTCAGGTGATCAGAAAATGTATTAATATTTGAGGATATTCAAAGCTTAATTGACGTTAAAAAACAATCGCTGGGACCAATTTAAAATTATGATATTCAAATGCAATAGAAGCACAACTCTTTATACGCATCGCATCCTTATTCATCTCTAAAAAAGCGCGCAAAATGGCTTTGGATTTTATTTCATTAAATCAATAATTGACCTTAAAGCTTTTTTTATCGAGGAGTTCAACTTGGTCTTTTTACTTCCATCCATCATCCGAACCAAATGCTAGGGTGCTGAATGAAGAGCCTCTCTATCACGGTGATATAAAATAGAGTTAAAGGTGAAGAGAGCAATTGAGATTAATAGAGACCTACACTTGTGTCCCTTGAGTGAATCTACGAGCTAGGTCGCTGTTGACAATTGGACTCTTCAAATTGGCTTCTAATTGGATTAAAGGACTGTTAGCTTTGGATCTCACTTTTAGCTCGGTCTCTTTCGGAAAAAAATAAAGATTGTCTTTTTTAAAAATAAAAACACGAGTATATCTATTATTACATGAGTATCATAAACTCATTTCTACCTAAGCTGATCATTATAGGCAGGCAGCACTACTCTCTAAATTGTACAAAACATCCGCAAGCCATCACCTACCTTCAATAGATGGTATGAAAAATATAACAAAGAAAAATGGAATGAGATCAGCTGGTATAAATTAAGAAAACGGATCTCTTTTAAGTTGAACTGAGCGTTTCTGATAGCTAGCGCCATCTTTCGGAATAAATGAAATATAAAATTTGATTTTTTCCTCACAAAATATATTTATTGATAAATCAAGAAAAAGAATCTTTCCACGTACGTGTTTCAGCTGTTGGTGCTCGTCAGCGTGGTGAAGCCTATATCGCAACGACCAAAACTGTAGTCCGGAGGGCTTCCTGGTAAATCCTTCCTTTCCATAAGCATCATAATAGAAAAAATCAACCATTATAGTTTATATTTGTCCCGTTATATAGTGAAATTAATTTCCAGTTTCACGAACAGGAGTTGCTATTTTATCAATTTCAATATACATTTACCGACAAATATGTGTTAATCAAATACGATTAAATGGAAGTATATTTATATAAATTTAGGTATGCTTTGCGATGTAAAATATGTATGAAAATATTTCACTACCGAGGAATCGAAGGAAAATGATGGTTGTCAAGACTAGTGATTGCAAAGTGAGGGAAAGAGGGCGGGATCCAGACAACTGCTTGGTATTCCCGCAGCGCTCTAGGCTTAGCATCACATAAATTGTTCTAATTAAAGATAGGGGCTCTGGTATGGGCTTGCATCACTCAGTATCACCCTGCATCTCAAATCCTAGTAACATCTACAGAATTGGTAACAAACAAAACTCAAGTATTTCATAACCTTCCAATATTCCAAAATATAATGCAGTTATGTAATTGGACAAAGAGATATATAAGACAGTAAAATTATATAGAGAAGGTGCTTCAATTTAAAACGACGATTTTGAAAAACTGTAGAATATGAACCATACACGTTTAGGCCACCATTATTTATATAAATCACTTTTACAAACCCATTTAGCGCATAATAATGCTATTTAAACAATTAGAATACCATATGAAATATCTTATTTTGTAGAAGCTTTCATTTTAAGGCTTTCCGAACAAGAAATTTCTAAATTCTCAGATAATTAAAATACGCAAAAATTATATTAGAAAAAAAAATCGTAATTTTTAAACGATAATTAAAGATAATTTCGATATATCCTCAAACTTTTCAAATCTGAAAAAAAAAAATATTTAAATAAGCATATTGTTGGAGTTTTTAGATGAATCAAGAAATGATATACAGGGTGATCCAAAAGTCCCGCACAACTTTAAAAATTAATAACTCCCCGAATATTTGCGCTAGAGCAATGCGGTAAACACCATTGTATTCAGGATGCAATGGGATTTTTTATGGCAAATAATGAAAAATTCGAAATTGATTTTAGTTACAATTTTATTCGCCAGATGGCGCTCTACCAGAATCAGAGATTCAGCGGCCAAATTGTTTGATAAATTGAAAAATATAACTGATCGACACGTATTTTTCCTTTTTGAATACCAGGAAAGAACCCTAATAATATCAAATAACAAATTGATAAAACACCACTTCGCC
Organism: Cordylochernes scorpioides; assembly: GCA_030710605.1. Lineage (NCBI taxonomy): Eukaryota > Metazoa > Arthropoda > Arachnida > Pseudoscorpiones > Chernetidae > Cordylochernes > Cordylochernes scorpioides. Next base: position 133,207,534 of record CP092886.1, on the reverse strand, counting down.
AAAAGTATGAAGAATTGGTTAACGATTTTCAAATACAAGCAGAGATATGTAAAATAGGTAAATGCAAATTAAAATATGTAGCAAAAAGAAAATTGATATTTTAGATACGGTTTGTTTCCGAAGATAATAAATTTCTAATATTTTTAATTCAACTCTCACTCAGTATCGATTATGTTTATTTTAATTCTTTTGAAAAATATGTATCTATCTCTGATAATTTATTTTACTCTGGAATGCCGTTGTTGTTTTTGTCGTGTCCAATAAATAGCCTCAGATGTCTCCATGCATTTCTATCACAGCAGCAGCAGCAATGTCCACTATCTTGGATGTATAAAGCTGCTGCTCTGGGTCTATGTCAATTTTCTGCAAGGCTGCGGGAATGAGAATATGTGGGTAGGTGTTAGTTCCTCACCAGGACAGTTGTTGCATGTTCTATAGGTTCTTGTGCCATCTGGATGTATTTTCATTCCTTTATAATGTTTTGTTCTAAGTATTGTTATAGTTTTTGTCAGTTTTCTCTCAGAGTTTATTTCACATATTTGATCTTGTCTTATTTTTTGTTTAATTATCTTGTATTTTGCCAAAGCATCAGCGTCAAATACTGACATTTGTTCTTAATTATGGCTCAGCTTTCTGGCTTCCTTTGCCAATTCATCTGCCATTTCATTACCCCGATCTCAACACGGGCAGGAATCCATTGTAGAATGCAGTTATTCTCCAATGATTCCAGTTGGGTAAGTAACGAGTGTATTTTCTGTGTGATTCTAGTATTGCCCTTCTGAATTGCTTCTAGAGTGGATATGGAGTCGCTGTATATTAAAATTCCTTCTGCTTGATGCAGGGATGGCTGGTTAAGGCTGGTTAATGTTTGTTCCATCTTGCTGTATTATGTTATTTCCGGCCCCTCCATTACTCAGGGTAAGGTCTGAAGATCCATCTGTATATGCTGTTAAAGGGCGTGGCCTAGCATTTTTAATCAAGAATTTGTACTATGAGGACATAACCGTTAATATTACAAACACATTAGACCTCGAAGCCCAAGGTATCAAAGTCTACCTCAATCAAAACAAAGCCATCAACATATACAATATGTATCACCCTCCAAACAATACATTTATTGACGAAGGAACAATGGCTAAATTTCTTACAGACAACACTATTATTGTAGGTGACCTTAATGCCAAACATCAACTATGGGGATGTCCTACGCCAAACCCAAGAGGCAAAATACTATCAAACATATTTGACGACAATGCCTTCGTGTGCTTAAATGATGGGAATCCTACCCATCATTCATACAAGCTATAATACTGCACAAGCCCTTGATATAAGTTTTTACTATCCTGACATTTTCCACAAATGCAAATAGCAAATATTAAAAAGTTTTGGAAGTGATCATTTGCCTAATTTGATAGAAATTAGCACCAAGACCCAAAACTAGCTCAATTAAGAAAAATTCTGGAACTTCAAAAAGGCTAATATGATATCTTTCGAAAATACCATTATTAAAGCAGCCACCGTTTCAATACCAAGAGGTAATATTAAGAAATGGATTCCAAATTATACACACCAGGCAAAAAATATTCAAACACTTATAACTAAAAGAAATGAACTACAAAAAAGTGCACCCAAAACCAAACAAATTGTATAACTGAACTGAACATTTTGAATGCAAAAATAAAAAGATTATACGTAAATGTGAAAAGGAAAAAATGGAAACAAACTTGTGAAAACCTGAACCCAAGAAACCCAAATACAAAACTTTGGAATTTGGCAAAACAAATTGACAGAGCCCAGCCAAAAACTGAAACACAAATATGATTAAGAATACAGATAGTACACCAGCAACTAATGACAAAATTGCTGCCAATCTTTTAGGTAATTCATATCAAATAAGTAGTAAAATCAAGGTTGAAAAAAGGCCCGCAAGATTATTCATGACTGTAAAATGTCACCAGCACTCATAATATTTTCCATGAAAAAATCAATATGAAAAAGCTAGATTATGCATTAGAAAACACTGACCTAAACAAGACTCCTGGGCCAGATGGAATCCATGGCCGAATGATATCAAACTTGGGCAAAATTGGCAAAGAAAGACTTCTTAATATTTTCAATAACTCCTGGAAAACTGGAAAATTGCCTCAAGACTGAAAAAATGCAACAATAATTCCCATTAAAAAACTTGACAAATCTGCTGATGACCCAAAAAACTACCGACCTATCTCCCTAACAAATATTTGCTGCAAATTAATGGAAAAAATTATACTCAGACGAGACTCACCTACCACCCCGACACAAGAAATCTCTTACCAGAAGAACAATATGGATTTAGGAAAGGACATGGGACAATAGACCAACTCTTATTTTTCACACAAAAGGTAGAAGATGCACAAAACAAAAGAAAAAACAACTAACCACACCATAGCTGCTTTTTAGACCTTACACAAGCTTTTGATAAGGTATGGAAAAACAAGTTAATTACAAAATTATACAAACATTTCAAAATTGATGGAAAAGCTATCACTTGGATAAATGATTCCCTTAAAAATATATAAATCAGGGTCAAATATAATGGCACTCTATCTAAAACCTTCAAATTGTACCAAGGATTACCACAAGGATCAATCCTTAGCCCAACTCTCTTCACCCTATTTATTGCAGGCATAGAAGAAAAATTTTCAAATAAAACCAATATTGGACTTTTCGCTGATGACATTATTCTATGGAGCAGTAACACTAACTGGAAAAAAGCTGAAAGCGATTTGAACAAGACTCTTTTCCACCTAGAAAAATTTGCTAATAAAAATAAATTAGAATTTAACCCCCAAAAATCTGAAACCTGTCTTTTTACTACCGATAAGAAACTATACAAAATAAGACCAAATATTATTCTGAACGAACAACAATTACAATATAATAAACATCCTAAATATCTCGGCTACACCCTGGATCCAGAAATTAAAACCAGTAAGCATATTGAAGGAGTTGTTGGAAAATGAAGAGACCGACTAAAGATCATGAAATATATTTCAGGAAGAGTGGGGAGCTGAAGCAACAACACTAAAATTAACTTACACATCTCTAATGAGACCTATCTTGGAATATGGATATCAAATATATGGTACAGCATCTGAAACAAATCTAAAATCACTGGAAAGGATACAACTAAGTGCAGCCAGAAATATTACAGGTCTTCGAAATACCTGCCCTAATAATATTGTACTTTACGAGGCAGACATTATGCCCTTGAAGGATAGAATAAGCTACAATCTGCCAAAATATATAAACAAAATCAAGAGTTATGAAAACAAACACAGAACTTTCAATTACATACTTCATTGGGAACCCAATATAAGATCCAAAAAAGAAGGCCCTCTCCACCTGGCCAAAAGAAATGGATTTTTAAAATATAAAGTGGAAAAATATTATTTAGCTGAAAAATATCTCCATGCGAACCACTACCAAAATGTTATTTTTAATGCCACTTTAAATGAACCCACCAACAGACAATACCAAAATCCAGAATACTTAAAACAATTATCATTAGAAATAATTAATAAAATTCCTAAAAATGCAATAACTATCTATACCGATGGTAGCAGAGACGAGTTGGGACACACTGGCAGTGGCTGTCACATCAAAACCACAAATGGCATTGAGAAAATAAACAGAAAAAACCCAGAATTTTGCTCAGTCTTCAGATCAGAACTTATAGCCATCTATGAAGTCTTAAAATCCATCAGAAACATTAAACATCACGATATATGGATTTTTACTGATAGTAGAAGTGCCATACAACACTTGAGTCACACAGGGGATCTTAGAGGCAAAGTAAGCAGGAACATAATTGGTTATCTCCAAAAACTCTCAATACCTCAAAAATTCACCTTCAATGGATACCCTTACATGTTAGCATTGAAGGCAATGAAGCTGCTGATGCGCTAGCGAAAAAAAGGCACAAAAGAACCCTTGCTACAGAAAATAAACGTACTTTAAAAAATAGAAACAGTAGCCAAAATAAACAAGAACTGGAGGATCCCACCTAAGCACAGTTGGTATACCCTAGAAGCAGATGGCCACCCAGACCTTTAGGTCCACAAGCCGGCATGCGAAGCATGCCCTTCGCTGCTATTCTGTTCAACTCATAAGCCAAGTAACGGTATCCAAGCTAGTGCTTGGACATTGTACCTGGAAACACCACCTCCCAGACAACGTGTCTGGAAGGATTTCTATACCGGTGGCCTTTAATCACAGCAAAATAGTAACTATCTACTGTGTCCAGCAGGGACCGCGGGGAGGCATCCCCGGTCGACTCTGTTCACTCACAGCTGAGGAAAAGCTCAGCTGCCACGTCGTGGGCTTTCTCAAGAAGCTTGCTGTGATTTCTCAGCAGCTTACTCTCGATCGCGCCCCTCGCCTTCCTTCTCTCTTCCTGCACACCCACTATCCCTGGACAATCCAAGACGTAGTGGCGTGCATTCATATCCCTTTCTCCATAGACGCATTCAGGGTTTCTCTTAATTTTAAATCTGTGGAGACTTGGGGAAGAGCCCATGTCCCGAACTACCCTAATGAGTTTGCGGGACATTACCTTACAGAGGTACTTGGGTGTTGTTACCCCATTGAATACCTCTCTCCCCTTCACACTGTTCCTCCATCTGTCCAACCATAAGTCCTGTACGTGCCCCCTGATACTCCTATAAACTTCTTTCTTGGTCACTGGGGTCCTCAGTGATCTACCTCTAAAGCATCCTGCCTTAGCGATCCTGTCTGCGAACTCATTACCTTCGATGAGGCTGTGTCTCCTAAACCAAGGGAGCTCCGGAGCCCGCGTCATCATCTCCAGCTCCTGGATTATTTGATGGGCGAGTTGCCCTTTCTCCAGATTGATGGCGACGAGGGCCGACACACAATCTGAATAGAGGCGGTCCGGGCTGAAGTTCTTCTCGGCACACACTCTGAGGGCTACCCTGATCGCAACCAGCTCGGCTGAAAAGACCAATTCGTCCACTCTGAGTGTTAAACTTTCTTGGAAGATCAGCTCTCCATTAGTGAATATCACTACCCCAGCTCCAGTATTGGTTCCAGACTTACTACAATCAGTGAAAACCTCCGTGCCAATCCCTGTCGGCCCTCCAGGACTCCAATTCCACTTTGGCAACCACTGCGGAGGCTTCCTTGGATCCCTCTTCGATTCCAGGGCCCCCGCTTTAAGTCCCAGGGCATCTTCCCTGTTCTCCCAGATCTTCTGTCTGATGGTCTCCTCCTCTAGTTTCAATCCCAGGGGAATAAGCCCAGCGAGGACCAAAAATGCCTCACTGCTAGTAGTGCGATATCTCCCTGTGATTCTGAGTGCCGCTGTCCTCTGCATTCTCTCTAGAGTTGTTGCCACCTTCTGATCCCTGTTTCGGCGCCACCAAGCCCCGGAAGCATATAGCAAGATTGGCTCGACACAGGAGAGGCAGAGGGTCCTAAAAATAGTACCCTCCTTCTCCCCCCCCCCCTGTTGAGAGCCAACCAGGACAGGCCTGCACAACGCCTCCCTGCCTCTCGCCACCATCTCCTCCGCCTGGTATTGCCAACCCATCTTGTCATCTATGACCACCCCCAGAATGGTCATCCGATTGACCAAGGCTACCCTCCGTCCTTCCATCCGGATAGCCGGCTTGTGTTCCCATTTGATCCCTTTCCTTTTAGTTCTTATGTCCTTAGGCTTAAAGCTGAGGGCTTTAGTTTTGGAGACATTGAACTTAAGGCCAGAGTCATGGGCCCAGATCGAGGGAATTTGGAGAGAAGTTCCAACACACTTCTCAGCCTTCGCTCTCGAAGCAGCCTCAATGATGAGGAACTGGTCGTCAGCATAGAGAACCAGCCTGGCTCCCTCAGGGAGCTCCTCCTGGAAAACGGTGTTTACCAGGATATTTCACAGAATAGGTCCGCAGCAAGAGCCCTGGGGGCAACACCTAGCACAGTTTCTTTCCAACTTCCGCCCACCAAAACTGAGGCTAATCCGTCTATCCCTCAGGAAGTCACGAACCAAGCTGCACAAATTATCAGGACAACCCATGTCCATCAAATTTCTCATCAGCTTGTTCCAGCTCATGGAGTTGAACGCGCCATCAATGTCCAGGGCCACGAAAAGAACCCAAGCACCCTTATTTAAGCCCATCTCAACCCCCTCTAACACCTCATTCAGAGCTGTGGTTGTGGACTTCCCTTCCCTAAAACCATGTTGGAAAGAGGAAAGGAGTTCATTACTCTCTAGCCAATGCTTCAGTCGCTGAGCTAGTAGGCTGTCCAGGACCATACCTAGACACACTAGTAAAGAAAGCGGACGATAATCATTAGGAGAATTACCCTTTCTACCAGACTTTTCGAGAAGCACTACTCGGGCAACCTTCCATGCCTCAGGAAATGTACCAGTGTCCAGGCACCTATTGAATAACCCGGAAAGAGGCGATGGGTGCATCCTTACCAGGGCTTTCACGACCGTGTTATCGATCCCTTCGGGACCAGGAGATTTCCTTTTCCCGAACTTGAAAGCCGCCAGTTTCACCTCATTCTCAGAAAAGGGCGGATCCACCAAACCACAAGTGGTCAGAGAGATCTCGTCCTCTGGTTCCTCGTTTCCGAAGTGCCGATCCAAGTTGTTTTTATTTTGTCTTCTGCTTTCGAGCGAGTAGTTCTAGAACACATTCTCTCTGAATTTTCTCATTGTTGGTGGATGAAACAGCACCAGTGATTATTTTGGCCGCTTTTGCTTGAACGCTGTCTAGTCTTACTTTTAGTGATGAGCTTGAGGGAGCCCAGACCGGTGTTGAATATTCCATTATCGGCCTTATTAAGGTGGTATATCTTGTTCTGAGAAATCTGGGTTTTGCCCCCAATTTGTTCCACATAGCCTTCTCAGAATGTTTAGTTTTCTGATAGCTCTATTTGAGGTGCTAATTATGTGTTCTGAAAATTCCAATTCCTCATCAATAATAATTAAAATAATTTTGTTGACATCTTGTCAATACATGCACAGTCTGTACTATTAAAAAAAGATAATATGCATTATATACACTATGTACAATTAATATGGCGCCTCTGCCAGCGCTGCAGAATTTGGTGGAGAATCGCCAGTGGGTCTCCAGCGACACCACGCATTTTGCGATCTACGATGAATACGTAGATCGCGTACTTCGCCGCTTAGGAGATGGTGATGGCGTGGTCCTCGAGACCAACTTGAAAGATCCAGGACTGCAGTATCACACCTAGGTATTATGGATTTCTAATTTTATCAATTATTTGTTTGTTTATGCTTATTTTGTGGTTATATTTATGCCTTTTTCCCTGTGAGTGTAGAAGACGCATAGGTTTGGTTTTATTGGGTTTATGGTCATTTGGGGTTCCATTGCCCACTTCTCCAGTCCTCTCATTGATGTGTTCAGTATTTTTTACGATTTTTATATGCTGCTACTTGTGTGCTATATGGCTATATCATCTGCATAACAGGCAACCTTTGTGTCTTCAGTGAGGTAAGGATGGATGTCGTTAATATATAGCAGATAGAGTAGAGGACTAAGCACAGATCCCTGAGTTACACCAGCCCATGTTCTTCCTTCCTTGGAAAATTCTCCATTGACCCGAACCTTTAACCTTCTTCCCCTTAAGAAGTCTGCAATCCAGATTAAGGTTTTTACTCTTACTCCGATGTTGTGCAGCTTTTCACGTAATTTCTCCCTCCACACTCGATCAAAAGCTGAGGTCATATCAAGGAATATAGCCGTGGTCTTCTTTGGCGGTTTTTCCTGGAAAGAATCTATTATTGATTGACAGAAGTAGAACAGTTGATCAGTCGTACAGTGCTGGGATCTATAGGCAGTTTGGTAGAAGTTTATTTTATTATTGTTAGTGAGCCAGACTATGAGCCTAGATTGGATAATTCGTTCTGTTATTTTACAAAGTATGCTGGTGAGAGCAATTGGCCGATAGTTCTTGTATTCCTTGGCATCTTTGTTTGGCTTCAGTATTGGCACTATAATTGATATCTTCCAATTCTTTGGTAGTTTACCAGTTTGCCATGAAATGCTCAGTATTCGTAGGAGTTGATTATTAGCTTTGTCTTCAAAGTGATTAATCATTTGACCAAAGATTAGATTATCTCTTGGTGACCTCTTGGATTTTTTTATTGATAAGTTTAGCTCATTCAGTGTGAAGTCTCTCGAGAAAATATCTTGTTGATGGAAGTTTCTTGCTTGTTTAACTAACTGTTTTATATTATTTTTAGAGTCCTGTCTTCATTCGTATAGTTGAGTATGGAAGTGCTTGAAAGATATTCAGCAATTATGTCAGCCATCAGTTTGTTCTCGTTCTCGCTGTTCTATTCATATCGGTTAGAGTATTGGAGGATTGGTGTTGGTTTTGATTGTTCTCTAACACTCTAATCATATTCCAGTGCTAACACAAAGCAATAACGCGCCATCTATACATATAAAATAAAAGGATTTAAAAGCGCGAATGTTTCTTTTATACATAAAACGAACTTCTACTGTCCTTACTGCGATGAAAAATATATTGGGAGGGCTTGGCTCATCAGTGGTGAACCCTCCCAGCGGTTTCGCCAATTTAATCCACCAGACCGCTTCTCAGAGCTCTAATACTTTATATGTATAGATGGCGCGTTATTGCTTTGTGTTAATTTATTCCTAATGTTCTTGTCTTTATAGTTTGCTGAAGAGCATTGCTCGAAGCAAAAATTTGAATGTAATTCTATTGTCCTATAAGCTTATGTCCATAGTTTACTTGAAAACCATTCCTAAGATTCCATCCTTCAGTGTAGCATACAAAAGCAGAATGATCCAATACAGTATTAGAGCTCTGAGAAGCGGTCTGGTGGATTAAATTGGCGAAACCGCTGGGAGGGTTCACCACTGATGAGCCAAGCCCTCCCAATATATTTTTCATCGCAGTAAGGACAGTAGAAGTTCGTTTTATGTATAAAAGAAACATTCGCGCTTTTAAATCCTTTTATTTTATATTCCAGTGTTGGCTGTCCTTTCTTGGATCCATTATTTCGCAGAATTCTGCCATTTTTCTTATTTGCATATCCAAATTTCTTGTTCTATTCTGTGACTAATTTCAATGAGTTCCTTTCTGTTTTCTTCTGTTTTATTTTTTTAAGAAGTCCATTGATATTGTCTCTCTCTCTGAAATCATTGCCTCGATGTTGTGGTCCTTCCAGTAAGGTATCCACAGGTCTTTACGTCTACCTCTAGGTATCGATGCTTTTGCAGCTTTTGAAATGTTCGAAGAGAATTTTTCCAAGTTTTTGTCAAGCGTTCTGTAATTCAATTTTTCGTTGCACAGTTCTTCAAGCTTTTCTGTGATTTTTTTTTCAAGTCGGCTTTCCTAAAGTTCCATGTTATTTTATTCTAATGGACATTCTCAATTTTGAAGTTTAGTGTTGTTAAAATTGGTCTGTGGTCACTGATTGCACCTCTCAGGATTTTCCATTGTGTTGTGGGTGCGATGTTGTAATTTATCGCTGTGATGTCTATTTCGGATTCTGTGCCTGTGGACTTAGATAGGTAGGTGTTCTCTCCGTTATTTAACGGTGTAAGGTCGAGGTCGGTTAGCATGTCCTCAACCTGCTGACTTTTGTTATCCTGGACAGGTGATCCCCAAATTGAACTTTTGGCGTTAAATTCGCCGAGTATGATTGTGATATCCGAAGACGCTTCACTTAATGTCTCTATTGTGTGTACCCATACAAAATTCAAAGATTTCACGAGCTGAAAGTTGGCGATTTTGAGATGCGTCAAGAATTCGCTGCATGGGTTTTACGGCAAATTGATATTGATGAAAACTGGCTGTCGAATGTTCTGTGGACAGGTGATGTTCACCTTTCTCTAAACGGAGAATTTAACATTCAAAACAGCCGCATTTTGGCAACAGAAAACCCTAGGATTTTTACAGAAATGCCACTTTACCAGCCTAGAGTTACAGTTTTGTGTGGGTTCACTTCTTTTATTATTGGGCCATTTTTCTTTAAAAATCAATGGAAGAACTTTTAAAACCGTTTTTGTAACTGGTGAACGTTATGTTCAACCTTTGAGAGAAAAGGGTATTCCCATATTGCAGGGCAAAAGCACTAAGCGAAATAACATTCATGAAAGATAGAGGACCTCCTCATATCTCCCGAGGTGCCAAACAATTGCTGAAGGATACGTTCGGTGAAAATCGTATGATAAGTCGCCACTTTATATACCAGTGGCCTCCAAGATCACCAGACTTGACGCCTTGCGAATTTTGTCTATGGGGGTACATTAAATCGTGTGTTTATCGATGCTGGCCTACCACATTGGCAATGCTGAAGGCTTCTATCAGATGGCACGTTTTATCAATTTCAACAGATATGTTATTTAATGCTGTCCATTCTGTCATTTATCGTCTCCAGGCGGTGATTGAGAATAAAGGGTGCCACATTGAGCAAGGATTGTGACCTAATACAAGAGAGAAAGCAGTTACCTCATGTGTTAGATAAGCCTCCATGTATTATATTATCTACCAATATTTTGCAGCTCTTTGTGTTGGGATATGGGGATAATAAATGCTGTCCTCACATCTTGACTCTATTTTTTGTGAACAGTAATATTTTGTTGGTCATTTGCTCACATATTATGTCGTGCAAACCAGAGTGTTATAACTTCTCGAATAACACTGGTACACACAATTTTCCCCCTTATGTTTAGTTTTCGCTTTTCGCTTATTAGAAGAAATAGCATAAGGAATATTTTCAGTACACCAATAACTTTAGAAATTTTGTGAAAAAAAAATAATACAAAATGATTTTACTACCACGTTTTTCAACGCAAAAGGTCGATTTAAAAATATTTTTTATTTGAGGGGACACATTTTTAAAATTGTGTACAGTATAATAAACAATGATAACATTTGACAAGCCCATAGGATATTTGGAATAAAGTACGACAAATATATTTTGTCACTCCCCTCTATATTTCATTTGTTGGATCATGACAAATATCCAGTTAAATAGTCAAGGGTCGCCAATCAGTCAAGAAACTACACATTTCTTATAGCAAGAAATCCTATTAATAGTGCCATCCTAATTTATGGTACTATATTAACATTTCAAAAATTTGTGTATTGATATCAGCAGTGTTTTTCAAACATTCAATCTATTCCACAAAACTCCATATAAAATATACATATTTTTGCTACATGTTTTAATTTGCATTTACCTATTTTACATATCTCTGATTGTATTTGAAAATCGTTAACCAATTCTTCATACTTTTGGCGAAGTGGTGTTTTATTAATTTGTTATTTGATATTATTAGGGTTCTTTCCTTGTATTCAAAAAGGGAAAATACGTGTCGATCAGTTATATTTTTCAATTTATCAAACAATTTGGCCACTGAATCTCTGATTCTGGTAGAGCGCCATCTGGCGAATAAAATTGTAACTAAAATCAATTTCGAATTTTTCATTATTTGCCATAAAAAATCCCATTGCATCCTGAATACAATGGTGTTTACCGCATTGCTCTAGCGCAAATATTCGGGGAGTTATTAATTTTTAAAGTTGTGCGGGACTTTTGGATCACCCTGTATATATATATATATGACACTACAATATATATACTCAGGGAAAAAAGTAAAGTATAAATGATATATATTTATTCAGATTGATGATGCTCTCTCATCTTACATACTCATTTGGACGGTTAGGATATATGCTATTTTTATCATCATATATATATATGGAAAAACAATAGAAAAAATAATAAATAAAAAGGTCAGGTGCTGAAATTAAAAATAAAGAAGGCATATCCTGTCCAAAAGCACATGTGCTTTTTAAATGGCAGAGCGCTATCTAGTGGAACAGAAATCAACTAAACATTATTTAACCTGTTCCCTGATATTTGGCCAACCCAATTTTAAGCGCGCATTTTCGCGCTGTTGGTGCGTTCGTGGATGGTTTTCTTGATTTATCAAGAAATTGGGTTGGCCAGCTATCAGGGAACAGGTTAAATCAATGTTTAGTTTATTTATGTTCCACTATAGATGGCACACTGCCTTATAAAAATAACATGGACTTTTGGTCAGGATATATATGTGCTTTTCATATATATAAATATTTCTTATTAATTTTTATATGTAATGGAAGTTTTACTAAGAGACAAGCTCTTGATCGGATGAGTTCTATTGAGCAGTGATGAGCCGAGGTGACTTTTTAGAAAAAAAAGGTAAAATTTAGAAAGGCGCGCGCTCTAGATCAAATTTACTATTGGTGTTTTTAAAATTATTTTTTGAACCAATAGTCAAATTTATATTATACAATTTTAAAGCATTAAGAGAAAATATTAGAGGAATCTTAGCAATTCGATTGCCTCAAATTATCAAGAAATATACATATATATGATTCTATAAAAAATTAAATTATACTCACTTCTTTACATACTTACAAACAAATTTCTCTCACTAATATAAAAACACCGATTGATATATTTACATACAAAGGCGCCCTATAAATTTCTCGAATGCGACGTCACAGAATTTATATAGAAAAAATTATAATATATAAAAAATAGAACGTAATAAAAATGAAATTATAAAACTATTTGCAGCATATATATTCTATTAACATATTGACGTTTACAAATAACTAAAATATCATTGCCCTCACATACACGCGGGCTGTAAAATATTCAGAATCTATTTTTAAATACTTTTCGAGGCTTGTACAAAAGATCCATATTAACTGGGAACTAAAAAAAAACATTTCCTACTTTTAAAAAGGCAAAAAATCTTTTTGAAGGTTTCTAAACTAATAATTAATATACCTTATCCATTATTTTTTAAATATGCAGAAGTAATTTCTTTTAGCTTTCATTTTTATTTCTTTAAAGTTTTACGTCATCAATTATTGCATATTTTATTTTAATTTTTCAACAGATAAAATTATATGAAAAAGATTCAGCGAAATATGATGAATGAGTCTCCTAATTCTTTTTTTGACCGAGTATAAATTTAGATTTTCTCGACTAAGAAAAAACACGTCATTTTGTATATTTCCTCAAAATAATGTTGTTTGGAGAGAGAAATCCAAATATTTATAATTAGTTATATAATGATTGAATGGCAAATACTAGAAAATATATATTTTAATAAATAGAAATACAAGTAATAAATTACTTCAATAAAAACTATTTATTTTGAAAATACAAAATTATTTGCCAAAATGTTTATTTTTCAAATATGATAAATGGCTCTTTTAATAAATAGAGTTTATAAAATAGACCAACAACTGAACCCATATCCATATATGGGATCATATATCATTAAAATATCACAAAACAAGAAATTTATATATTTTTCACAAAGTAAGTACTTATTAAATAATATAAACAATATTATAAAATAAATGAAGCTTCCAGGGTTAAGATTCTTGTGCAACTTTTTATTTTCAAGCTTTCGGACTTGTCAGTCCTTCAACAGGATTATCACGTTAACAACTTAATAATAAATACAATATTTATATACACATTATTATATACATATTTTAAATAATTATTATATATTGAGATAAAAATATATGACATTATTTCTGTTTGTAAAACAAAATTTTGAAATAATATTGAAAATATAAAAATTGCATTTTTTGCGTGAAAATGGTATTTCTGTACAATAAAAGGGACCTTTTCCCTGAAAATGCATTACATCAGTCCATTTTTGCGCTATTCTTCACATAGAGTACTCATAGTTGAATCAACGAATATGTCACGACACCAATTTTCTTCACGATCTCAAAAAACGCCAACCTATGTTTTATTGCTTCTCGGGTTAGTATTCTTATCAGTGAGAAGGGGGGGGACTACGATATCGTAACGTCTAATGTGAAAAGAGTTGGGTAAACAAAGATATATATAAAATGAAAGGATTTAAAAGCGCGAATGTTTCGGCGAACGTTCCCCGGCGAAACCGCTGGGAGGGTTCACCACTGATGAGCCAAGCCCTCCCAATATATTTTTTCATCGCAGTAAGGACAGTAGAAGTTTGTATTATGTATAAAAGAAACATTCGTGCTTTTAAATCCTTTCATTTTATATATATAGATGGCGCGTTATTGTTTTCTGTTAAACAAAGATATAGTTTAAGATAAAGATTATGCTAGAATACATTACAATATAAATAAACGCTGACATATAAAGGAACGCAGAACAATATGTTTTCCTAGAAGCTCTCTATCTCATTCTTAAGCTACTAAGTAGAAATGGTACGTTACTAGTCTTCATCAACTGCGAATGTAGATAGGATGAAGTATTTTAGAAAAATCGTAATTATGGAAGCTTCCTCTTGCTGAGTTCCTTAATATAAAGAAGATTCAAACTCCTGTCAGGAGTAATATATAGAATCATTGATGAACTGGAGGAGATATTTATCTAAGGTTTACAGGGTACGTCACATGGTGTGAGGATAGTAACTATTTATTTTACAAGTTCATCATATGTCTACAAATGTAGAAACCGACAAACTTTGTACTCACACGGTTCCACACTCCTGCTTGATCACTAAATATCGTTTTATTTTATTATGGGTATATTCTATTTGTCCATATATTCGTATATATATGAGTTTACTTTCTATCTTTCTATATCGTCCAACTGAAATTTTTAAAATATATATTATTTACTCTATTTATAAACATGAATTATCTTTATCAAAAACAACATGTAATTATATAAAATTTGATAAGTCTTTGGTATAATTCAATACATTTTCAAAATTATTTTTAATATATAAGTGTAAATATATCCCATATTACTTGAAATATCAAATTTCTCAGATACACAACATACTAACATATTATATTATTTTATAAATCTATGCCTTATAAATATTTTGATATCATGTGTACATAATGGCACAGTATTGCTATGTATTGGGGAAATATATATTTGGGAACACAACCCCTAAATGTATTTCGATTTATTGAAAAATGTAACGCAAAGTGTGTGGGAACAGAGGCGGACTTAGAGAATAATTGATAAAATAAAGAGAAGTGTAACATCACTCACAAATCGAAGAAAGGCTGTAAGAAAGGAAATGGACTAAAAGGAATTCTTCTTCTTGACAAAGGAATGCTTTTTAGTTTGTGTGGAAGCTCGGCTGTTTGTGAGATGAATAGGGACAAATGCAGATCGCGCGTATACAATATTTCTCAAGGAGATGTGTCAGCAATGTCATGTTGCCCAATTTATCATTGGGAGCTAAATTAATTACCGAGAGAAATGAGGACGTCCCCAGTGAAATCGATGTTAATTTTTAGTGTCAAGTTTTGTACCCTCTCTATGTAAAATTGGTAGGATTGATTACATTTTTATTCACAATATTGAAATAAATGTTATTTAACGAGTATATCGGTACACTCGGTAGTTTATAATTATATTTAATCTAAGTTATTCGGTGATATATTTTACATTGCAATTATGTCTGTCCACCATAATTTGGTAGACAGTGTTTTGATAATATTATAGGATATGAAAAAAAATGCATAGAAGTAAAATTGTACTGAGATTAGGTGGATAAATTATTTAAAGGGCATCTCCTGATCATGTAACTGAAGCTGTTGATGACTTGCGCCATCTGTCGAAATAAATATCAACTAATCGTTGATTTTTTAAATTCTTCCAGAATAAGACAAATGCCCATTCTTGATTAATCAATAAAGCTACTCTTTTTGTGTTGATTTCTTGCTTCCCTCTTTCTTATTATTATTTTTTTTCCTTTTCTTGTTTTTTTTCTTTCTCTTTTTACTCTGTATATATCGTTATTTCCTTTGTCTCACTGCTTTGTTCTTATGCATACCTCTGGTGAATCCTGTATAGGGTCAGTGACCCTAAATAAAGGCTTTTTTTGTTGTTGTTGATTAATCAATAAATTGTAACCACGTTCGCGTTTCGGACTGTTAATTTATCCAACTGAGATCCCAGTACAATTTCACTTTTGTACTATTTTTCGCAATGTTTGACGTTCTCACGTACCTCTCTCTTTAAATACCTGTTTTATGATTTTTAAGAGCGTGAAAGACCAGTTTTTTGTCATTTAGGTACAGCTTGCACTATGCTGATGAGTGCCAACTGCCCGAAAGGCATACGTGGTTATCTTTTCTTGATTAATCAAGAATGAGTATTTGGTGAATTTTTGAATAATTAAAAATCAACGATTAGTAAATATTTATTCCGAAAGAGATGGCGCTAGGTATGGAATGGCGCTAGGATCGGGCTAAGGTATGGAAAAAGAATATACCTCCTTCCCATCATACATTCAGCTCATATTACAATGCAAGCAAGTGGAGTGCCGAAAGATTGACTGTTTTTATGATCATGTCATCTTTGTAGGTATGAGCGAGTTGGGTTTCATTTAACAAAATATCAAAATATTTGATATAATGCCAAGTCTCTGGATCAATTCACTGAACAAATACACTTTGATGTTACCGGTCGTTTCTTTTGAAGGAGACAGAGGCAAATTTGTTCACACTTGGGTATTTCTTGTGTCTTCAATAAAGCTCAGTGCATAAAATATCTTTCAGAGTCATTGTCTGAATTCTGATATACATGCTAAAAAGTATTTCTGTCTTTGGTTTTGTCTTTGAGTGTATACTCTTAATGAATATTTGTATATTGACTTCTCAATTTTTGAAATTTCTCTTCGTGCTGTGCCAGAAAATATTACCTAGTAAACCCATAAATATTTCGCCAGATGATTCCCAAGTTATATTTGTGAATTTCACCAAAGAAGAAAACCCTTTTTAATTAATTAGTAAAAACACAAAAAATATATTTTGAATTAATTAATCTCCTGGGGTATATATTTATAGGACCCCAATTTTGCGCTAAACAGGAGGATTATTTTCGTCAAAAAAATCGATCCTATATTAATTAAAAATAGTCAGCGTTCAAAAACATAATTTGCTTCCCTTCCCCCTAATCCCCTCCCGGAGTTGGGTGCTGGGAAAACATTCGACGGGGGATTAAACCAACTTTAAACCCGACAGGATTAGGTTCAAGCCCTGGCTTGGCTCCGCACCTCCTCGGCATTAATACATTCTGGTGTTAAGTGAAACCGTCGGCAACATTGAGACATTGTTTCAATCACTTAAATGTAGTTGTCTAATGCGGTGAGAATGATAACACAATAATTTATTGAGAAATGGGCATCTCCTGACCGCGCAACTAAAGGTTGCTGATGGCTTGGGCCACTGTCAGAAGAATTTCAACTATTCGTTTATGTTTAGACATTCCAGAAATAGCCAAATATCCATTCTTGATTGATCAAGAAAAGCTAACCACGTACGCGTTTCGGGCTGTTTTTGGTCGTTGAGATTGCACCACGCTGATGGTTGGTTGTATGTATTCAGGTTGGTGTTTTGTTCGAGTTTTCCAAATCAAGTATAGTAGCTTATTCATTCGTCTGAAAGTTTATTTATTATTATCCCTAGTACATTTGGTGCAGGCCATGATAATACTTGTGGGGGGATTAGGCGACTGATATTACTGTAAGTGCACCACATGTCTACACAGGTTAAAAGCAGTTGACATTTGCACTTACAAGTGTGACAGGGCCTCGTTTGGTTAGTTACACTTGCTGGTGGGGTCAGACTTTGTCAAGAATCTAATACCACTGGAGATTTTTTTTTCAATTAGGAAAAATGTGTAAATTGCGGGATTCGATCTCGGATCGTAGCGGTAGAAAACCATTGTCTAAGACCACCCTTCCACCTCTCCCTATGTGGGGGTCTGAAATTGTGCTTTTTTTTTCAAAGAATATCAAAGTAATTTATTATGTTATTGCATTTAAAAGTTGTAAATAGACAAAAGAATTGCTATAAATTATTAAATAAAAACAAACGATAGCAATGCGTCTCTTTATACATAAAATATATTTTTTTTTTTATTATGCTAGCTTTCGGATCTTATCGATCCTTCATTTCTCTTCGTGCTGTGCCAGAAAATATTACCTAGTAAACCCATAAATATTTCGCCAGATGATTCCACATTTTACATGATTTTACATTTATATATTTATATTCTTTCTCTCAATTACAGCTTGGCCTGTTGAAGGATCGATAAGATCCGAAAGCTAGCATAATAAAAAAAAAAAATTATGTATAAAGAGACGCATTGCTATCGTTTGTTTTTATTTAAAAGTTGTGTTGTTTACTGAATTTATTGAAAGATAGCTGTGTACATTTATTTATTTATTTATTTAACAGTTGGGAGAGACACGCCATATCCACAATTTGGATAATTGCGTGTATATTTTAAATTATATACAATTAATACAATTGAACATTGGAAATCATTAAAATTAAACGTTCGATGTCAAATTTTACATATAGTAATTATAAGTAGTAGCTTGAAATATGTACAGTCAACACTTTCGCCTCAAAATATACATCCTGCAGAATCTATTAAACTTGATGTATTGGTCTTCATTGCAAGCAGCTTGTTTTGTATTAGTCAGGTAAAGTTGGTTTTCTTCCCTTAGATCAGAAGTTAATGGACAGTTTATCAGAAGGTGTTCAGGGGTTTGTTGTTCGTTTCCACAAGTGCATGCAGGTGAACCAATTTTGCCAATTCTAAACAAATATGTGTTGAAGTCACCATGTCCAGTAAAAAATTGAACGTTATAGAAGTTGGGTTGAACATAGGAATTCTTGAATGTGTACATGAATAGCGTCTCCCGTATCTCAATAAAATGTATATTTTCTTTATTGGAAAACATCAAAATTCAGAAATAAAATATATATTCAATAGGAAATAGTTTCATAGAGAGATGCTTCATTTTTCTGTCTCATAATATGCTCAATAATAAAAAACTAAACAGTATTCTGTACTCCACTATTAATTTAGAATTTTTTTAAAATGAAAAATGTTTTTAAAGAAAAAAATAACAACACACCAAGGTTATATAAATTTTATTTTAAAAAATATTTACATATATATGCAAAATTATGAATATTTATATGATATATATATTGTAACTCTATTTCGCAAATAATCGGATTTGGAAATACTAATCTCTTCTTCTCTCTTGGCTTGTGAAAAACTGATTATCTTCTTTATAATGAAATTACAATATAATTAAAAAAATAAGTGATTTGAACAAGTTGTGAATATTGTAATAATCACAAAAACTCAGATATCTCCTCGAAGGTTTGCTAATTGCCAGTTCGCGTGCTCAACAAACACCCATCGATTCCTCAACAGGTTGGTAAAAACATCTCCCAAGCTCGAATCAATCAGTAATCATTTCAACTTTAATTGGTCTTATGGATTATTTCTTACTCCAGGTGAATTGGCCGGCTAGAAATTTAACCCCCCAATTCAGTGGTATCTTCTTTTGAAGGTTGATCAACCGTACGTACACTTCATATCCTATATAAAAATTCAAGTATATATATATATATGTTATAAAAACAAATGAGATTTTCTGCTTGAATTTAGATCATGTTGAGGATTATGGTAATGCAGTCGTGGTTAAAATTCTTGAAATAATAATAATAAAAATAGTCTTGATCATATATTTATTTAATTAAACCCATGGAATATAAATAAAAAACAATTTGATAAAAGTAATGCCTGGCTTAAGGCGAGTAGAACAAGGAAAAACAAAAGATTATTTACATAATGTACAAAAGTTTTGAGCCGGCCATCGGGGAAGAACAACAAGGAGTTTTCATAGGGGAAGCATGACCTCTGGCGGTCGATTTAACAATATTTGAATCTATGATATATATTTTAAACAAAATAATATTTTTTATATAACATTTCAAATAAAATATTTTAATATAACATATATATAGGATATAAAGGATGTGTCTTTTTTCTTATAAAATATAACAATATATATATAGAAGCAATGGGCGCTTCTATGGATTGATTTCCTCCCGGCAAATTTTCCATCTATATATATATATATATTTGCAAATAGAGCAATCCATTAAAATATCTTTATATAAAAAGGCATATATTAGATCATATATTGACATATATAGGTAAAATAAATTATATTTTGTTCCAATATATGCCTTTTTATTTAAAAATATGTATATATATATATGAAAAAATAGTACAAATGTGACATTGTAGTGGGATAAGGTGCATAAATTATGAAAAAGGCATCTCCTTATCGTGCAACTGAAAGTTGCTGATGACTTGCGCTATCTATCGGAATAAGTATAAACTATTCTCGTTGATTTTTAATTATTCAAGAATTGGCCAAATACCCATTCTTGATTAATCAAGAAAAGCTAACCACGGACGCGTTTCGGGCTGTTGGCCCTCATCAGCGTGGTGCAAGCTGTACCTCAACGTAATATTGGGTTTTCAGGCTAATTGGCCTATTAAGTAAGGTCTTCTAGCCCCAACATGGCTGCAGAACGCGAACTGGTGGCAAGGGATCCTAAGATCTGGCAGGGGAGGAGGAAGCTGGAGAGGTCAGGGAAACAGCGCCTTGATGCAGTGAGAAGCAGGGATGTAGTCCAGTTGAGGAGGCAGGAGGTCCTGGAAGCCTAGAACTTGAGGGCTCTAGACTTCAAGATGGGGCAGCTTGAGGCTCTCGCCTCGTGCTTGTCTGGAAGGCCCTTGGCACAGCAGTTGGCACATTTGAAAGTGCGCTGGTCGGCAATGGATGGGCAGGCGCGGCCTTCATGGCCGTCTTCACCGCAGTGGAAGCACTTTGGAGGTCTGGTGCATTGCGCAGAGTTGTGAACGAAGCCACAACAGCGGAAGCAGACGCGGGCGCGGATGGACTCTTCGAAGTTGAGGATTACTCCATCAACCACGATCCTCCTGTGCGCGCCCAGGGCTCTGAAGGTCTTAAGGTCCACCTCGATGAAGGCGGTACAGGTCCTGTTTCTGGGTGCAGAACGGTGCGCCACGCGCACCACCTTGTCTCCAGTAGGTTGTTTGACTGCAAGGGTTTCCAGGAATGTCTCCTCAATAGTGGAGTTGGATGTCTCCTCATCCACTTTGAAGAGGCAGATGAGTGGCAGGATCTCCTTTTGCTAGCGGACCTTCATACCATCCAGCTTGTTGGCCAGGGAGGTAGTGACAGCTGGGATGGTGTCGGGGTTGCTGGAGTGGAGGACCAGCTTCCCCTTGGTTCGCAGGGAAGCCCAGACACCTTGGGGGAGAGTGTGGACAGCGCGGACAGCCTTTAACATTTCCCTGGGGTCGGCCTGCGGGTTATCATAAATAACCACTGTGTGGGCCGCCGATTTCTCTCCGTGGAGGGTCACTCGGGCGCCCTCCGGCTTGAAGGCGCGGGAAGGCACAGGTTTGGCAAGACCTTGCAAGTTTTTCCTTTTTGCGGGTGGGTTGGGAGCCTCAGGCTGCTTCCTCTTTGTAGGAGAAGGAGCAGGCAGCGTGGGGGAAGGCTTTTTAGTTGGGAGAGCAGCAGGAACAGGGGTGGCGGGCTTGACTGGGTCAGTCTGGGAGCAGGAGTCCTGGTAGGAAGGAGCTGGGCTGGTATGGGTGCTGTGACAGGCAGTTGGAGGCTTGTTTTCCTCCATGAAGTCGTCCAGCTCCGCGAAGGCATTGGACGTGCCAGTAAGATTCTCCACTTCAGCGCAAAGGGACTTGATCAGCTCAGTTCGCGACGCGATGAACCTGATCATGTCATTATGCAGGGTTTTGAGGGAGGGATGGCTAATGGAGCGCAGGATATTGTGATTGTGAGTGAGCACCATATCATCGTCCTTCTCCAGGGCAGCAATGTCCACGATGGGCTTGTAGGCCTTCTTTTTCTTCTTGACAGGATTCATGTCAAGAGCAGGAAAGCAAAGATGTGACCAGGTAGAGAGTTAGCTGGCAACTCGAAAAAGTGAGCAGGACGTGATGACAATACACTGTACCTCAACGACCAAAAAACTGGTCCTTCAGGCATCCTGGGATCAGCAACTTTCAGTTGCACGATAAGGAGATGCCTTTTTCATAATTTATGCACCTTATCCCAGTTCAATGTCACATTTGTACTATTTTTTCACATTGTGTCGCGGTCACGCAATTCTGGCCTTAAATACCCGTCTCATGATTTTTCAGGATGCCTGAAGGACGAGTTTTTTGGTCGTTGAGGTACAGCTTGCACCACGCTGATGAGGGCCAACAGCCCGAAACGCGTCCGTGGTTAGCTTTTCTTGATTAATCAAGAATGTGTATTTGGCCAATTCTGGAATAATTAAAAATCAACGAGAATAGTTGATATTTATTCCGATAGATGACGCAAGCCATCAGCAACTTTCAGTTTCACGATAAGGAGATGCCTTTTTCATAATATATATATATATATATATATATATTAAAAATAAAGAAGGCATCTCCTGACCACGAGCACATGTTTTTTTTTAGATGGCAGAGCGCTTAGATGTGCTCGTGGTCTGGAGATGCCTTCTTTATTTTTAATATCAATACCTGACCCACTTATCTTTTATTTTTTTCTATTGTTTTTTCATATATATATATATTAAAAATAAAGAAGGAATGTTCTAACCACGAACACATGTGCTTTTTAAATATATATTTATTATAAGAAAAAAAGGCATATCATCCATATCCATATCACGATCAGGAAATGTATTTTTTCTCAATTTATCCACCTGATCCAAGTGCGAAGTCACCTCTGTACTCCTTTTGATATAACTTGAGTTATATATACGTATAAATATATTGGCTTTAAGAAAATTTACGTAAAAGATAGGCAATCTGCCAATAAAAATATTGAGAGCGAAAAATATCAAAATCCAATATATGTTCCGATTTTTATATAGGGATATGGATTTCTTATTGTTTAAAATAAAATGTTATATAGAAGTAAATAGTGTAAAGTTCGCTTCATGCGAGGATATATAGATATACTCTATATTGTTTCTGTGATAAAGTCAAAAATAGTTTAAATTAACCATCTATTATAACCTAGCGAATTCTAATCAAAATAAATTAAGCGTGTAAATAGTAATTAAAATGTTAATGAGTTTTTTCATTATTCTTTTAGCTTAAAATATAGCTTAATCATAGTATGTTGTAACTTTATCGTCTACATACCTTGTATTAACATTACTTTCACGAAGGTCCGTATTATGTCCCTATAACTTCTATATACTATATATATAATTGTAGAAATTATTTTGAAATAACTATACCTAGCAATTGGTTATTTTGGTGAGTTTTGGGGGAGATTGGGCTTTTATAATTCATAAAAGCTACAATCGGTTCGAAGGTATAATCTCTAGAAAGCTCTAGTATCGTATAAATCAGCATATTTACAATGGGTCAACATATAAATTGCATTTGTATTTAAGTAGCTATGCATATAAATATATATACTTCTGCCGTATTATCTACTAATCTGTCTGAAACTATGAAATGTTTACCATTGATGGGCCATGCCTTCCGAGCAATATTTTTCTCATTGCAATAAGATCTTTAAATTATTTTAACATTATATACTTTTATATCTACATTCTGATTGTGACGTGGGTTTTATTTAGAAACAAATGAACTGACTTAATCTTTTTG
This sequence comes from Cordylochernes scorpioides, assembly GCA_030710605.1. Classification (NCBI taxonomy): domain Eukaryota; kingdom Metazoa; phylum Arthropoda; class Arachnida; order Pseudoscorpiones; family Chernetidae; genus Cordylochernes; species Cordylochernes scorpioides. The sequence continues at coordinate 133,183,941 of CP092886.1, read as the reverse complement.
TAAAGTTTTGCGGATCGGCGGGATCCATTGTTGCTGGCGTTAGGGCCCACGAATGACAAATTAATCAGACGCTTCCTTTTCTCCATCCCCTGAAGAGATTCAATTTCTTTTAGGCCTCTGAGTAAATAAAAGATAAAAGTAATGGTCGCTAATGGAAAATCTATTGATTTCTTGTTTTGACTTCTTTTCCAAGACGCTGTTTAAGAAAGGGCGCACATAAACTCACATGATGTGTATATTTCTTTAAAAGATGATTCTTTTCAGG
>CP092886.1:133156185-133183576 GCA_030710605.1 Cordylochernes scorpioides | reverse complement strand
ATGTTATTTACAATTATTAATAGAGATATTTGCATATATTTATTCTGTTATCGAAGATAATTTTAAGTAGTAATTTATTAACATTAAAATATATTTATATATTTAGGTGAAAATTTGAAGAAAAATATCATTTTATATTCACATACGCATCTACAAATATCGCAGCTATATACGCACGAAAGGGGGATTCAAATATATATATCTTTTATAACTATATATAAAAATAATATTCCAAAAAATATTTTATATCAAATATTCATGTGTCGATATATTTTAGTGCGCTTACATTTTTGTGGGTGACTATTGGCAAGGATGTTTGCGAAAGTTTAATATTCTTTATTTTTCTCTTTTTTTATGTTGATATGTAAAATATTGGTACACCATTTTTAAACAGCTGTTTCGCAAAACCAATATTTTATCGGACATTTTAGTATATTATTTGGCTTATATATATATATAACCGATAGAATATTGAATCGAAAATAGTTATTCATTTATGAAATGTTTTATGTAGAGCTTTTTAAAAAATAGATTTTATCAAATATTCAAGAGTGTTGAGATAATATAAAATTTCAGGTTATTTATTCACATTTGCGTGGAATGAAATTTTATTTAATAAATTCGTGGATTATAAATTTGGAATATTTTAAAGTGAAATTATTCAATGCATTTAATTTTCATTAGTGAAAAGTGCCGATAAATAGATTCATATTTAATCAAATATATATAGATATTCGTGTGAAAAGAAATTATCACCAACTTTTGTCAGGCCTATATGACTATTATGTTTTGGAACTAGCATACGACCTCCTATTATTATACGACATATAATATTCACATAGACTGAGAACAGCTGTCTAACAAAGAATCCCTGAATATTGGAACGTTCAATGGAAAGTTGCGAAATTTCGGGGATTATTGGTTAGACAATCAGTCTTCTGCTTAATATATGACGTCGCATGCCGTTTTCGATTATTTCTGTTGAGGGGGCTAACCAATATTTAGTGAATTATCTGCATAGACAACTGTTATCAGCTACTTTTAAGTTATCGTATGCCATTTTCCGTTATTTCTGTTGAAAGAACCAATATTTAGTGAATTATTAGTATAGACAGCTGTTAATATATATACCTACTCCTGCTAATTATAAGCTATTGTATGCCATTTTCCGTTATTTTTTCGTTATAGTAACTAACACTTAGAGGATTCTTGGTTGAAAAACTATTTTCATATTTCTGCTTAATATAATGTTAGATCTCATTTTCCATATTTTCACTTTTTTTTGAAAGAACGAACACTAGGAGTATTCTTACTTATCAAAAATTATTCTTGGTTACCCATAATCAGGGGTAATTTCATCGTTAGAATATTGAGTTATAAAATTAATTTGACTACTCTATGCTTATAGCCTAAAATAAAAATATCGAAATTTTTCTATATTAAGAAAATTACTTTAAATAAGCTAATTTGACAATTGAAAAAAAACCTTTTTCATTCAGCTATATCAATATTGGATGTCCAGCAAGACGGGCTTACAAACAGAATGTCTTGTTTTAAAATCTAGTAAACAATATTATCGTTTTAAAAGAAAATAACACACTTGAAAATTAAGTTTTAAAATGGTTTTATGATGTGTTGGTAATGTTCTTTTAAGATAAGAATTCAGTTTATTCACATAAAACCCATCATTAAAATGCCCAACATACCATCAAAGAATTGTAATCTATATTTCAATATAGTTGGCCGACAAACAAAACCTACTTACAGACATGTGTGGTAGTTCCACATGAGGAAATAATGTCAGAATATCGATACATTCCAAAGTATATTAAATAAATTTACATTATACCATTCACATTTTGTGTATGTTTAATCCTTAAATGATACTTCAATTAAATATTTAAAATTCAGCTTTCCTAATAATTCGTATTGAATATTTATAAAAATTTTAGGTAGAGAAAATGGAAATTTTAGTAATATTCTAAAGCTCTATAACCCTTTTCTATTTGTGAAAAGTTTTATAATAAGTGGAAACTAGATGTTTTTGTCACAACTAAGGTGCCCAGGCGCGTAATTAAACCGGCAATTTGATAATTAGCATGTAATTAATTTGTTCCGCTCCTAGGTAATTAATTACCATCAGAAGAAAAGACTCTTTGTATTGCTCTTCAATGGAATTGTAACAATCTTTCAGAACTCCTCCTCAAACTGCACTTCCCTTCTTTACACGCCGACTTAATTATACATAGATTGTAGCGCACTTGGTTGTCTACAGACACAAAATATACCTTTATTTACATCTACTGTAGATACCTTTTATTTATAATTTTTATAAAATAACAGCAAAAATTATAAAAACGACGGTTTATTTATCCACAAAATGTTTTATACGAATATCTATTTGATATAAATATAATAATTGAAAATTTATAAATATATTTTTCTTGTCCATAATGTTTTCATAACAAAAATATTACATTTTTGACATTATCAAATAAATAAATTAATTAAATTGCTCATATTATGTACAAAATGTACAATCTGTACAAAAATAATATATATTTATCTAATTCATATTTTAACTTGATTGAAGGAGTATGTACCCCTTGAATGGGTAAACTAATTTCAATGTTTTAAAATTTTGATACAAGTTTAAATATTAAAATACATTAATTTTAATAAGTTTTATTAATATTTTACTGACGGCATACACGTCAGCAATAACCATATGTCGAATTTATGAAAATTCACATAAATTAAAAACAATTATGTGCCAATTTTGTTATTAACATACGATGTCAAGAAATCAATTCCTATTATTTTTATTATACATTTTAATAATATTTTGATTAATTACGCCATAAAATGTATAGCTATGAAAATAAAATATTTTGATGTACGTATCTAACGAATATATAAATATTTAATAGACCTATATATTATATCAATATAAGTATTCTCATTTTAATAAAGAAAAAAAACCTTTGTTCTGAGATGTTAATTAAAATCTCATCAAATTCATATTTTATTATCCCTCTAGTCTATAAAGAGGAGCCAAAAGCTTCCCCATGTGCACTAGGTGCAAAACCGAAGAGGCCACTCCCCAACATATACTAAATTTTATTGGAAAGGACAAAGGATCCTTGTACAGAGAACCAAGAAGAGTTCTTGAACTTCTTTATGGGCACGACCTCCAAGATCTTGTCTAATTTAGACTAATAAAAGGATATAAGTAAAATTATGTATATATATTTTTAAAATTATTTTTAGAAATATATTATAATAAATATAAAGTAAATATATAATTGAATTCAATACACTTATGTAAAGCAGTTTCCTATATACTTTATTCAAATGTTCAAAAATGAAAATTCCTTACCCATATAAAAAATAAAATAAACAATGAAGCTTTGAATCTCTCCACACAGTGGTTCCTTCATATAAATAAATAAAAATCAACCCCAGCTTTAACCAATCAAAAGCCGACAATGTGTATACCATGGTTTCGTGCCATGATCCTTCATCAATACAATGGCGGCTTTGATATCGTATCATTCTACATTAGTAGTTACGAAATAATTCGAATCTGCTATATGTTGGGGACGTTCTAGTCAGAACTGTGATTCTATAGGCTGATGATATTCATTGTTTTCCCCAGTGGGTCGGTGGAAGGATGGTCTAAACCGTTGGTTTCGACCGCTACGACCCTAAATCAATCCCGCATTGGACTTTTTTTTCAGATTTGAAAATAAATGCTCCAATGGCCCCCGATTCTTGCAAAAATTCAACCTACCAGCGAGTGCAAGTAACCAAACGGGCTCTGGCACAATTGTAAGTGCAAAGTCGAACTGCTTTTCAGATGTGTAGGTGGATATGTGGTACACTTACAGTAAAAGCAGTCGCTTACTTCTGCCCACCATGATTATCATGGACTTACCACGTGTACTTGGGATAAACAAAAATAAATTGTTTTCCACCTTGTGGAAATTTCTTCCTTTTTGAAAATCCAAACAAAATAAACAATTGCGTCCCATTCGAGAATGAACATCCCCCTCCCCCCCTTTCGCAACCTCATATATGATATTCATTATTACGATGTATATGTTATTTATGATATTTTCTGAAATAATTATTATATAATGTAGATACCTTTTCGACAATTTATCTAAGATTATAATTACTAGGTTTTAAATCTACTTTTATACATTCCTTTATGTCAATTATACTCATAATTATATATATCAATAATGTGATCGTTCCTTTTTTTACATATAATCGACAATGTGTAATTGGATTTGTCAGACAAATACAAATAAAAGCTTTATTTACTAAAGTTAAATTGTCAAATATATCTGTGAAGATCGTATCGCACTTTCTCTCTATAATTTTTTTTTATATAGTCGAGAAAATAAATTAAATTGGAAATTGAGACATTGGACATATTGATTGTTCTCTCTAGATCAATAAATCAAAGTATAGATCAGTTAGCAACAATCAATATAGCTTAGTTGTCCATTTATTGTACTTCAAAATCGCCATAAATAAATATCGTTGTCTAAATATTGCTGGTGAATTATTTAGCAGACTCTTCTTTCATTATTAATCCGCCGAGAGTTCTACAATAAAACCTTTCTGTCACAAATCCTGCACTTGATACAGGTTGGATTTCAAGTGTATTGTGACGGAAATTGATCCTGAAAAGAATCATCTTTTAAAGAAATATACACATGTGAGTTTATGTGCGCCCTTTCTTAAACAGCGTCTTGGAAAAGAAGTCAAAACAAGAAATCAATAGATTTTCCATTAGCGACCATTACTTTTATCTTTTATTTACTCAGAGGCCTAAAAGAAATTGAATCTCTTCAGGGGATGGAAAAAAGGAAGCGTCTGATTAATTTGTCATTCGTGGGCCCTAACGCCAGCAACAATGGATCCCGCCGATCCGCAAAACTTTACAAAAAGATTAAGTGAGTCCATTTGTTTCTAAATAAAACCCACGTCACAATCAGAATGTAGATATAAAAGTATATAATGCTAAAATAATTTACAGATCTTATTGCAATGAGAAAAATATTGTTCGGAAGGCATGGCCCATCAATGGTAAACATTTCATAGTTTCAGGCAGTGTAGTACATAAAACGGCAGAATTATGTAAATTTATATGCATAGCTATTTAAATACAATATATTTTTACCCATTGTGAATATACTGATTTATGCGATACTAGAGCTTTCTAGAGATTATACCTTCGAACCGATTGTAGCGTTTATGAATTATAAAAGCCCAATCTTCCCAACAACTCTCTAAAATAATCAATTGCTAGCTATATTTAATTCAAAATAATTTCTACAATAAATTATTAAGTATATTGAAGTTATTCGGACCTATAACGGACCTTCGTGAAAGTAATGTTAATACAAGTTATGTAGACGATAAAGTTACAACGTACTATGATTAAGCTATATTTTAAGCTAAAAGAATAATGAAAAAACTCATTAACATTTTAATTACTATTTACACGCTTAATTTATTTTGATTAGAATTCGCTAGGTTATAATAGATGGTTAATTTAAACTATTTTTGACTTTATCACAGAAACAATATAGAGTATATCTATATATCCTCGCATGAAGCGAACTTTACACTATTTACTTCTATATAACATTTTATTTTAAACAATAAGAAATCCATATCCCTATATAAAAATCGGAACATATATTGGATTTTGATATTTTTCGCTCTCAATATTTTTATTGGCAGATTGCCTATCTTTTACGTAAATTTTCTTAAAGCCAATATATTTATACGTATATATAACTCAAGTTATATCCAAAAGGAGTACAGAGGTGACTTCGCACTTGGATCAGGTGGATAAATTGAGAAAAAATACATTTCCTGATCGTGATATGGATATGGATGATATGCCTTTTTTTCTTATAATAAATATATATTTAAAAAGCACATGTGCTCGTGGTTAGAAAATTCCTTCTTTATTTTTAATATATATATATATGAAAAAACAATTAAAAAAAATAAAAGATAATTGGGTCAGGTATTGATATTTAAAAATAAAGAAGGCATCTCCAGACCACGAGCACATCTAAGCGCTCTGCCATCTAAAAAAAAACATGTGCTCGTGGTCAGGAGATGCCTTCTTTATTTTTAATATATATATATATATATATATATATATATATATATATATATATATATATATATATTATGAAAAAGGCATCTCCTTATCGTGAAACTGAAAGTTGCTGATGGCTTGCGTCATCTATCGGAATAAATATCAACTATTCTCGTTGATTTTTAATTATTCCAGAATTGGCCAAATACACATTCTTGATTAATCAAGAAAAGCTAACCACGGACGCGTTTCGGGCTGTTGGCCCTCATCAGCGTGGTGCAAGCTGTACCTCAACGACCAAAAAACTCGTCCTTCAGGCATCCTGAAAAATCATGAGACGGGTAGTTAAGGCCAGAATTGCGTGACCGCGACACAATGTGAAAAAATAGTACAAATGTGACATTGTACTGGGATAAGGTGCATAAATTATGAAAAAGGCATCTCCTTATCGTGCAAGTGAAAGTTGCTGATCCCAGTACAATATCACATTTGTTCTATTTTTACACATTGTGTCGCGGTCTCACGCAATTCTGGCCTTAACTACCCGTTTCATGATTTTTCAGGATGCCTGAAGGACCAGTATTTTGGTCGCTGAGGTACAGCTTGCACCACGCTGATGAGGGCCAACAGCCCGAAACGCGTCCGTGGTTAGCTTTTCTTGATTAATCAAGAATGGGTATTTGGCCAATTCTGGAATAATTAAAAATCAAAGAGAAAAGTTGATATTTATTCCGATAGATGGCGCAAGCCATCAGCAACTTTCAGTTGCACGATAAGGAGATGCCTTTTTCATAATTTATGCACCTTATCCCAGTACAATGTCACATTTGTACTATTTTTTCACATTGTGTCGCGGTCTCACACAATTCTGGTCTTAACTACTCGTTTCATGATTTTCAGGATGCCTGAAGGACCAGTTTTTTGGTCGTTGAGGTACAGCGTATTGTCATCACGTCCTGCTCACTTTTTCGAGTTGCCAGCTAACTCTCTACCTGGTCACATCTTTGCTTTCCTGCTCTTGACATGAATCCTGTCAAGAAGAAAAAGAAGGCCTACAAGCCCATCGTGGACATTGCTGCCCTGGAGAAGGACGATGATATGGTGCTCACTCACAATCACAATATCCTGCGCTCCATTAGCCATCCCTCCCTCAAAACCCTGCATAATGACATGATCAGGTTCATCGCGTCGCGAACTGAGCTGATCAAGTCCCTTTGCGCTGAAGTGGAGAATCTTACTGGCACGTCCAATGCCTTCGCGGAGCTGGACGACTTCATGGAGGAAAACAAGCCTCCAACTGCCTGTCACAGCACCCATACCATCCCAGCTCCTTCCTACCAGGACTCCTGCTCCCAGACTGACCCAGTCAAGCCCGCCACCCCTGTTCCTGCTGCTCTCCCAACTAAAAAGCCTTCCCCCACGCTGCCTGCTCCTTCTCCTACAAAGAGGAAGCAGCCTGAGGCTCCCAACCCACCCGCAAAAAGGAAAAACTTGCAAGGTCTTGCCAAACCTGTGCCTTCCCGCGCCTCCAAGCCGGAGGGCGCCCGAGTGACCCTCCACGGAGAGAAATCGGCGGCCCACACAGTGGTTATTTATGATAACCCGCAGGCCGACCCCAGGGAAATGTTAAAGGCTGTCCGCGCTGTCCACACTCTCCCCCAAGGTGTCTGGGCTTCCCTGCGAACCAAGGGGAAGCTGGTCCTCCACTCCAGCAACCCCGACACCATCCCAGCTGTCACTACCTCCCTGGCCAACAAGCTGGATGGTATGAAGGTCCGTTAGCAAAAGGAGATCCTGCCACTCATCTGCCTCTTCAAAGTGGATGAGGAGACATCCAACTCCACTATTGAGGAGACATTCCTGGAAACCCTTGCAGTCAAACAACCTACTGGAGACAAGGTGGTGCGCGTGGCGCACCGTTCTGCACCCAGAAACGGGACCTGTACCGCCTTCATCGAGGTGGACCTCAAGACCTTCAGAGCCCTGGGCGCGCACAGGAGGATCGTGGTTGATGGAGTAATCCTCAACTTCGAAGAGTCCATCCGCGCCCGCGTCTGCTTCCGCTGTTGTGGCTTCGTTCACAACTCTGCGCAATGCACCAGACCTCCAAAGTGCTTCCACTGCGGTGAAGACGGCCATGAAGGCCGCGCCTGCCCATCCATTGCCGACCAGCGCACTTTCAAATGTGCCAACTGCTGTGCCAAGGGCCTTCCAGACAAGCACGAGGCGAGAGCCTCAAGCTGCCCCATCTTGAAGTCTAGAGCCCTCAAGTTCTAGGCTTCCAGGACCTCCTGCCTCCTCAACTGGACTACATCCCTGCTTCTCACTGCATCAAGGCGCTGTTTCCCTGACCTCTCCAGCTTCCTCCTCCCCTGCGATGACACCTCCACTGCCAGATCTTAGGATCCCTTGCCACCAGTTCGCGTTCTGCAGCCATGTTGGGGCTAGAAGACCTTACTTAATAGGCCAATTAGCCTGAAAACCCAATATTACGTTGAGGTACAGCTTGCACCACGCTGATGAGGGCCAACAGCCCGAAACGCGTCCGTGGTTAGCTTTTCTTGATTAATCAACAATGGGTATTTGGCCAATTCTTGAATAATTAAAAATCAACGAGAATAGTTTATATTTATTCCGATAGATAGCGCAAGTCATCAGCAACTTTCAGTTGCACGATAAGGAGATGCCTTTTTCATAATTTATGCACCTTATCCCACTACAATGTCACATTTGTACTATTTTTTTCATATATATATACATATTTTTAAATAAAAAGGCATATATTGGAACAAAATATCATTTATTTTACCTATATATGTCAATATATGATCTAATATATGCCTTTTTATATAAAGATATTTTTATGGATTGCTCTATTTGCAAATATATATATATATATATATAGATGGAAAATTTGCCGGGAGGAAATCAATCCATAGAAGCGCCCATTGCTTCTATATATATATTGTTATATTTTAAAAGAAAAAAGACACATCCTTTATATCCTATATATATGTTATATTAAAATATTTTATTTGAAATGTTATATAAAAAATATTATTTTGTTTAAAATATATATCATAGATTCAAATATTGTTAAATCGACCGCCAGAGGTCATGCTTCCCCTATGAAAACTCCTTGTTGTTCTTCCCCGATGGCCGGCTCAAAACTTTTGTACATTATGTAAATAATCTTTTGTTTTTCCTTGTTCTACTCGCCTTAAGCCAGGCATTACTTTTATCAAATTGTTTTTTATTTATATTCCATGGGTTTAATTAAATAAATATATGATCAAGACTATTTTTATTATTATTATTTCAAGAATTTTAACCACGACTGCATTACCATAATCCTCAACATGATCTAAATTCAAGCAGAAAATCTCATTTGTTTTTATAACATATATATATATATACTTGAATTATTATATAGGATATGAAGTGTACGTACGGTTTGATCAAACTTCAAAAGAAGATACCACTGAATTGGGGGGTTAAATTTCTAGCCGGCCAATTCACCTGGAGTAAGAAATAATCCATAAGACCAATTAAAGTTGAAATGATTACTGATTGATTCGAGCCTGGGAGATGTTTTTACCAACCTGTTGAGGAATCGATGGGTGTTTGTTGAGCACGCGAACTGGCAATTAGCAAACCTTCGAGGAGATATCTGAGTTTTTGTGATTATTACAATATTCACAACTTGTTCAAATCACTTATTTTTTTAATTATATTGTAATTTCATTATATAAAGAAGATAATCAGTTTTTCACAACCTAAGAGAGAAGAAGAGATTAGTATTTCCAAATCCGATTATTTGCGAAATAGAGTTACAATATATATATCATATAAATATTAATAATTTTGCATATATATGTAAATATTTTTTAAAATAAAATTTATATAACCTTGGTGTGTTGCTATTTTTTTCTTTATAAACATTTTTCATTAAAAAAATTCTAAATTAATAGCGGAGTACAGAATACTGTTTAGTTTTTTTATTATTGAGCATATTATGAAGCATCTCTCTATGAAACTATTTCCTATTAAATATATATTTTATTTCTGAATTTTGATGTTTTCCAATAAAGAAAATATACATTTTATTGAGATACGGGAGACGCTATTCATGAACACAGCTCTCTTTCAATAAATCCAGTAAACAACACAACTTTTAAATGCAATAACATAATACATTACTTTGATATTCTCTGAAAAAAAAACACAATTTCAGACCCTCACATAGGGAGAGGTGGAAGGGTGGTCTTAGACAATGGTTTTCTACCGCTACGATCCTAGATCGAATCCCGCAATTTACACATTTTTCCTAATTGAAAAAAAAAGATTTCTCCAGTGGTATTAGATTATTGCCAAAGTCTGACCCCACCAGCAAGTGTAACTAACCAAACGAGGCTCTGTCACACTTGTAAGTGCAAATGTCAACTGTTTTTAACCTGTGTAGACATGTGGTACACTTACAGTAATATCAGTCGCCTAATACCCCCCACAAGTATTACCATGGCCTGCACCAAGTGTACTAGGGATAATAATAAATAAACTTTCAGACGAATGAATAAGCTACTATACTTGATTTGGAAAACTCGAACAAAACACCAACCTGAATACATACAACCAACCATCAGCGTGGTGCAATCTCAACGACCAAAAACAGCCCGAAACGCGTACGTGGTTAGCTTTTCTTGATCAATCAAGAATGGATATTTGGCTATTTCTGGAATGTCTAAACATAAACGAATAGTTGAAATTCTTCTGACAGTGGCCCAAGCCATCAGCAACCTTTAGTTGCGCGGTCAGGAGATGCCCTTTTCTCAATAAATTATTGTGTTATTATTCTCACCGCATCAGACAACTACATTTAAGTGATTGAAACAATGTCTCAATGTTGGCGACGGTTTCACTTAACACCAGAATGTATTAATGCCGAGGAGGTGCGGAGCCAAGCCAGGGCTTGAACCTAATCCTGTCGGGTTTAAAGTTGGTTTAATCCCCCGTCGAATGTTTTCCCAGCACCCAACTCCGGGAGGGGATTAGGGGGAAGGGAAGCAAATTATGTTTTTGAACGCTGACTATTTTTAATTAATATAGGATCGATTTTTTTGACGAAAATAATCCTCCTGTTTAGCGCAAAATTGGGGTCCTATAAATATATACCCCAGGAGATTAATTAATTCAAAATATATTTTTTGTGTTGTTACTAATTAATTAAAAAGGGTTTTCTTCTTCGGTGAAATTCACAAATATAACTTGGGAATCATCTGGCGAAATATTTATGGGTTTACTAGGTAATATTTTCTGGCACAGCACGAAGAGAAATTTCAAAAATTGAGAAGTCAATATACAAATATTCATAAAGAGTATACACTCAAAGACAAAACCAAAGACAGAAATACTTTTTAGCATGTATATCAGAATTCAGACAATGACTCTGAAAGATATTTTATGCACTGAGCTTTATTGAAGACAAAAGAGATACCCAAGTGTGAACAAAATTGCCTCTGTCTCCTTCAAAAGAAACGACCGGTAACATCAAAGTGTATTTGTTCAGTGAATTGATCCAGAGACTTGGCATTATATCAAATATTTTGATATTTTGTTAAATGAAACCCAACTCACTCATACCTATAAAGATGACATGATCATAAAAACAGTCAATCTTTCGGCACTCCACTTGCTTGCATTGTAATATGAGCTGAATATATGATGGGAAGGGGGTATATTCTTTTTCCATACCTTAGCCCGATCCTAGCGCCATTCCATACCTAGCGCCATCTCTTTCGGAATAAATATTTACTAATCGATGATTTTTAATTTTTCCAAATTTACCAAATACTCATTCTTGATTAATCAAGAAAAGCTAACCACGTACGCCTTTCGGGCAGTTGGCACTCATCAGCATAGTGCAAGCTGTACCTAAATGACAAAAAACTGGTCTTTCACGCATCTTAAAAATCATGAAACAGGTATTTATGGAGAGAAGTACGTGAGAACGTCAAACATTGTGAAAAATAGTACAAAAGTGAAATTGTACTGGGATCAGGTGTATAAATTAACAGTCCGAAACGCGAACGTGGTTACCATTTATTGATTAATCAAGAATGGGCATTTGGCTTATTCTGGAAGAATTTAAAAAAAAAACAACGATTAGTTGATATTTATTTCGACAGATGGCGATTTCGATTTCGACGATCAGGAGATGCCCTTTAAATAATTTATCCACCTAATCCCTGTACAATTTACTTCTATGCAATTATTTTCATATCCTATAATATTATCAAAAAACTGTCTACCAAATTATGGTGGACAGACATAATTACAATGTAAAATATATCACCGAATAACTTAGATTAAATATAATTATAAACTACCGAGTATACCGATATACTCGTTAAATAACATTTATTTTAATACTGTGAATAAAAATGTAATCAAACGAGTATACCGATATACTCGTTAAATAACATTTATTTTAATACTGTGAATAAAAATGTAATCAATCCTACCAATTTTACATAGAGAGGGTACAAAACTTGACACTAAAAATTATCATCGATTTCACTTGGGACGTCCTCATTTCTCTCGGTAATTAATTTAGCTCCCAATGATAAATTGGGCAACATGACATTGCTGACACATCTCCTTGAGAAATATTGTTTACGCGCGATCTGCATTTGTCCTATTCATCTCACAAACAGCCGAGCTTCCACACAAACTAAAAAGCATTCCTTTGTCAAGAAGAAGAATTCCTTTTAGTCCATTTCCTTTCTTACAGCCTTTCTTCGATTTGTGAGTGATGTTACACTTCTCTTTATTTTATCAATTATTCTCTAAGTCCGCCTCTGTTCCCACACACTTTGCGTTACATTTTTCAATAAATCGAAATACATTTAGGACTTGTGTTCCCAAATATATATTTCCCCATTACATAGCAATACTGTGCCATTATGTACACATGATATCAAAATATTTATAAAGTATATATTTATAAAATAATATAATAAAAGAGTGTATGTTAGTATGTTGTGTATCTGAGAAATTTGATATTTCATGTAATATGAGATATATTTACTCTTATATATTAAAAATAATTTTGAAAATGTATTAAATTATACCAAAGTCTTATCATATTTTAAATAATTACATGTTGTTTTTGATAAAGATAATTCATGTTTATGATAGATTTAAAGCGTACGAGGATGCGTTTCTTTATGAGTTTTAATAACGGCGAGCTTTCGGGTTTTATAAATAGAGTAAATAATATATATTTTAAAAATTTCAGTTGGAAGATATAGAAACATAGAAAGTAAAAACTCATATATATACGAATATATGGACAAATAGAATATACCCATAATGAAAACATATAAAACGATATTTAGTGATCAAGCAGGAGTGTGGAACCGTGTGAGTACAAAGTTGGTCTGTTTCTACATTTGTAGACATATAATGGACTTGTAAAATAAATAGTTACTATCCTCACACTATGTTACGTACCCTGTGAACCTTAGATAAATACCTCCTTCAGTTCATCAATGATTCTATATATTACTCCTGACAGGAGTTTGAATCTTCTTTATATTAAGGAACTCAGCAAGAGGAAGCTTTCCATAATTACGATTTTTCTAAAATACTTCATCCGATCTACATTCGGAGTTGATGAAGACTAGTAACGTACCATTTCTACTTAGTAGCTTAAGAATGAGATAGAGAGCTTCTAGGAAAGCATATTGTTCTGCGTTCCTTTATATATCAGCGTTTATTTTTATTGTAATGTATTCTAGCATAATCTTTATCTTAAACTATATCTTTGTTTAACAGAAAACAATAACGCGCCATCTATATATATAAAATGAAAGGATTTAAAAGCACGAATGTTTCTTTTATACATAATACAAACTTCTACTGTCCTTACTGCGATGAAAAAATATATTGGGAGGGCTTGGCTCATCAGTGGTGAACCCTCCCAGCGGTTTGGCCGTGGAACGTTCGCCGAAACATTCGTGCTTTTAAATCCTTTCATTTTATATATATCTTTGTTTACCCAACTCTTTTCACATAAGACGTTACGATATCGTAGACCCCCCCTACTCCCTGATAAGAAGACAAACCCGAGAAGCAATAAAACATAGGTTGGCGTTTTTTGAGATCGTGAAGAAATTTGGTGTCGTGACATATTCGTTGATTCAACTATGAGTACTCTATGTGAATAATAGCGCGAATATGGACTGATGTAATACATTTTCAGAGAAAAATACCCTTTATTGTACAGAAATACCATCATCGCGCAAAAAATCGCATTGTTCATATTCTCAATATATTATTTCAATATTTCAATAATATTTTCAAAAATTTGTTTTACAAACAGAAATAATGTCATATATTTTTCTCTCAATATATAATAAGTATTTAAAATTTGTATATAATAATGTGTATATAAATATTGTATTTATTATTAAGTTGTTAACGTGATAATCCTGTTGAAGGACTGACAAGTCCGAAAGCTTGAAAATAAAAAGTTGCACAAGAATCTTAACCCTGGAAGCTTCATTTATTTTATAATATTGTTTATATTATTTAATAAGTACTTACTTTGTCAAAAATATATAAATTTCTTGTTTTGTGAATATGTTAATGATATATGATCCCATATATGGATATGGGTTCAGTTGTTGGTCTATTTTATAAACTCTATTTATTAAAAGAGCCATTTATCATATTTGAAAAATAAACATTTTGGCAAATAATTTTGTATTTTCAAAATAAATAGTTTTTATTGAAGTAATTTATTACTTGTATTTCTATTTATTAAAATATATATTTTCTAGTATTTGCCATTCAATCATTATATAACTAATTATAAATATTTGGATTTCTCTCTCCAAACAACATTATTTTGAGGAAATATACAAAATGACGTGTTTTTTCTTAGTCGAGAAAATCTAAATTTATACTCGGTCAAAAAAAAAAGAATTAGGAGACTCATTCATCATATTTCGCTGAATCTTTTTCATATAATTTTATCTGTTGAAAAATTAAAATAAAATATGCAATAATTGATGACGTAAAACTTTAAAGAAATAAAAATGAAAGCTAAAAGAAATTACTTCTGCATATTTAAAAAATAATGGATAAGGTATATTAATTATTAGTTTAGAAACCTTCAAAAAGATTTTTTGCCTTTTTAAAAGTAGGAAATGTTTTTTTTTAGTTCCCAGTTAATATGGATCTTTTGTACAAGCCTCGAAAAGTATTTAAAAATAGATTCTGAATATTTTACAGCCCGCGTGTATGTGAGGGCAATGATATTTTAGTTATTTGTAAACGTCAATATGTTAATAGAATATATATGCTGCAAATAGTTTTATAATTTCATTTTTATTACGTTCTATTTTTTATATATTATAATTTTTTCTATATAAATTCTGTGACGTCGCATTCGAGAAATTTATAGGGCGCCTTTGTATGTAAATATATCAATCGGTGTTTTTATATTAGTGAGAGAAATTTGTTTGTAAGTATGTAAAGAAGTGAGTATAATTTAATTTTTTATAGAATCATATATATGTATATTTCTTGATAATTTGAGGCAATCGAATTGCTAAGATTCCTCTAATATTTTCTCTTAATGCTTTAAAATTGTATAATATAAATTTGACTATTGGTTCAAAAAATACTTTTAAAAACACCAATAGTAAATTTGATCTAGAGCGCGCGCCTTTCTAAATTTTACCTTTTTTTTCTAAAAAGTCACCTCGGCTCATCACTGCTCAATAGAACTCATCCGATCAAGAGCTTGTCTCTTAGGAAAACTTCCATTACATATAAAAATAATAAGAAATATTTATATATATGAAAAGCACATATATATCCTGACCAAAAGCTCATGTGCTTTTTAGAAGGCAGTGTGTGCCATCTAGTGGAACATAAATAAACTAAACATTGATTTAACCTGTTCCCTGATAGTTGGCCAACCCAATTTCTTGATAAATCAAGAAAACCATCCACGAACGCACCAACAGCGCGAAAATGCGCGCTTAAAATTGGGTTGGCCAAATATCAGGGAACAGGTTAAATAATGTTTAGTTGATTTCTGTTCCACTAGATAGCGCTCTGCCATTTAAAAAGCACATGTGCTTTTGGACAGGATATGCCTTCTTTATTTTTAATTTCAGCACCTGACCTTTTTATTTATTATTTTTTTCTATTGTTTTTCCATATATATATATGATAAAAAAAATGGCATAAATCCTAACCGTCCAAATTAGTATGTAAGATGAGATAGCATCATCAATCGGAATAAATATATATCATTTATACTTTACTTTTTTTTTCCTGAGTAATATATATTGTAGTGTCATATATATATCATTTCTTGATTCATCTAAAAACTCCAACAATATGCTTATTTTAATGTTTTTTTTTTCAGATTTGAAAAGTTTGAGGATATATCGAAATTATATTTAATTTTCGTTTAAAAATTACGATTTTTTTTCTAATATAATTTTTGCGTATTTTAATTATCTGAGAATTTAGAAAATTCTTGTTCGGAAAGCCTTAAAATGAAAGCTTCTACAAAATACGATATTTCATATGGTATTCTAATTGTTTAAATAGCATTATTATGCGCTAAATGGGTTTGTAAAAGTGATTTATATAAATAATGGTGGCCTAAACGTGTATGGTTCATATTCTACAGTTTTTCAAAATCGTCGTTTTAAATTGAAGCACCTTCTCTATATAATTTTACTGTCTTATATATCTCTTTGTTCCAATTACATAACTGCATTATATTTTGGAATATTGGAAGGTTATGAAATACTTGAGTTTTGTTTGTTACCAATTCTGTAGATGTTACTAGGATTTGAGATGCAGGGTGATACTGAGTGATGCAAGCCCATACCAGAGCCCCTATCTTTAATTAGAACAATTTATGTGATGCTAAGCCTAGAGCGCTGCGGGAATACCAAGCAGTTGTCTGGATCCCGCCCTCTTTCCCTCACTTTGCAATCACTAGTCTTGACAACCTTCATTTTCCTTCGATTCCTCGGTAGTGAAATATTTTCATACATATTTTACATCGGAAAGCATACCTAAATTTATATAAATATACTTCCATTTAATCGTATTTGATTAACACATAGTTGTCGGTAAATGTATATTGAAATTGAGAAAATAGCAACTCCTGATCATCGTGAAACAGGAAATTAATTTCACTATATAACGGGACAAATATAAACTATAATAGTTGATTTTTTTCTATTATATGATGCTTATGGAAAGGAAGGATTTACCAGGAAGCCCTCCGGACTACATTTTTGGTCGTTACGATATAGGCTTCACCACGCTGACGAGCACCAACAGCTGAAACACGTACGTGGAAAGATTTTTTTTCTTGATTTATCAATAAATATATTTTGTGAGGAAAAAATCAAATTCTATATTTCATTTATTCCGAAAGATGGCGCTAGCTATCAGAACCGCTCAGTTCAACTCAAAGGAGAACCGTTCATTTAATTTATACCAGCTGATCTCATTTCATTTTTCTTTGTTATATTTTTCATACCATCTATTGAAGGTAGTTGATAGCTTGCGGATGTTTTGTACAATTTAGAGAGTAGTGCTGCCTGCCTATAATGATCAGCTTAGGTAGAAATGAGCTTATGATACTCATGTAATAATAGATATACTCGTGTTTTTATTTAAAAAAAAGACAATCTTTATTTTTTTCCGAAAGGGACCGAGCTAAAAGTGAGATCCAAAGCTAACAGTCCTTTAATCCAATTAGAAGCCAATTTGAAGAGTCCAATTGTCAACAGCGACCTAGCTCGTAGATTCACTCAAGGGACACAAGTGTAGGTCTCTATTAATCTCAATTGCTCTCTTCACCTTTAACTTTATTTTATATCACCGTGATAGAGAGGCTCTTCATTCAGCACCCTAGCATTTGGTTCGGATGATGGATGGAAGTAAAAAGACCAAGTTGAACTCTACGATAAAAAAAGCTTTAAGGTCAATTATTGATTTAATGAAATAAAACCCAAAGCCATTTTGCACGCTTTTTTAGAGCTGAATAAGGATGCGATGCATATAAAGAGTTGTGTTTCTATTGCATTTGAATATCATAATTTTAAATTGGTCCCAGCGATTGTTTTTTAACGTCAATTAAGCTTTGAATATCCTCAAATATTAATACATTTTCTGATCACCTGAAGATGGCTACTGTCTTTCGAAGTGATATTAGTTAAATAGAGCTTTTTGGTTACTGTATAAAATCCTAACGCGAAAAGGTGTTTAGGAATATTGGTAGGAGAAAGGCTGTCTTTCACAATAAACTGTTTCATGATGTCGTTAGCACATTTATTAATTCCCAACAAACCTTGTTTAGCAAGAAAATAGAAGACTAGAGCTAATTCTATGGTAAATCTCCATAAATGAGATAATGAATATCCTAATAAGATATTTACTGTCTCAAATATTTCTTCTAAACATTTATAAATGATCGAAAGATACATTTGTGTATCTACAAATACATATTGCCATGTGTTACTGATGTAACATATGAAGTAGAAGGTGAAGAAAATTTTAAGACCTGAAAACTATTTTATTAAATACATTTTACATTCCCCATCATTTACTAAAATAATTTTCGTTCCATTTTAAATAAAAACATCCAATATATATATATATAAATAAATAAAAATGGACATGTTCGCTGAGGTAGTGTAGCATAAACCTGTCCCACTCTACATTTTAAAGCAGCCGACAATTATCTATTTATTTTAATGGTGCGCTCGGCCCCGAATTCAATTTTCCAAAGAAGCGTTCTTTAATATGATTAGATATAAAGTTGTGTGTTTCAGTATAATTTACGAATATATATTGGCAAAGCACGCAAGCTCCTCTAATGTTACATTTTCCATCAGCTGGCTTTATTTATAGTCACTTCTTTCTTTATTCCGCTAAATTTATAGTCAATTCCATTGGCGGGGACGTCTAGCAGAACATCCTCGACTGCGTAATGAAATGAATCTATCTCTTTCTATAACAAATGCTATTGCTTACCTTTAAAGTGGATTTGGAAGGTTAGTCGACGTATGACATTGCTTCCTAAGGTTTTTACCATTTTTACATTTGAATAAAATGTTGATCAATTTAGATATATCAAAATCAACGAATATAACAAAATTAATTATATATAATAAAAAATATAAATATTTTAAAATTTATTTTTGAATGTTATGTATATATAGTGTTTTGGGGGGTACTCAACCAAGTACACATAGTATTCATGGTGGCAAGGGTTTGCAACTGCTTTCACTATGACATCACATACTTACATGTGCACTTACAAGGCTTCTAAGCGTTCCTTGGTTACTTGCAGTAAATAATGCTGTTTAATTTTGAAAATTAGGATCCACACATTGAAGCATATTGAATTTTTAAAAACTGCTTAATACGGGATTCGGTTAGCGATTCCTGATTGTAGAAATATCCGAGAATTTCCACCACAAGTTCCAAATGCTATATTACCTATGTGTGTATTAAGAAGAGAATACCACTTTCATCATTTAGATTCATTTATAACTTATGGTGTGTATTACATCATAAGTACGTATATTTGCGTGTTTGTTGTGCGTATTTTCACACGCGTATGTTCGAGTGTGAAAAGTTTTCACTATGAACATATTCGTGTGAGTTTTCGCGCGCGTGTATATTTTTGCGTGCGTATTTTTACGCGTATGTGTTGCTATGTTATAGTTGTATATGTTATATTATGTTATTGTGAATCTTTTCACAGGTATGTGTAAACTTATTTATATATTCACAAGTAGGGGTATGTTCGCATATGTGCATTGTTACTTATAATATTGAATTATTTACTAATATAACCCCTAAACACATGAAATTATGTAAACGCGTATCAATTATCAAATCATTAATAAACAACCTCTCGGTTGTTCCATCAATATTTTCACAATTTAGTTACATCTCCGGTACACTACTGATTCTGCCTGTATAGGTTGAACGTGGGTGATAGAGAACTCCACTTTTATTTCGTAGAACTAAATGTAAAAACATATAAACCTATGGAAACGGATATATATCAAATATTTCAGCATTGATAGTAACATTTGGTGAGAATATTTAGGTTCTGATCCTGTTAGGGCCACTTTATATGAATACCCAACGTTAAGTTTTCAAAAGCAACATTCACTCTCATAAGTAACAATTATAGTGGCCAATTTCCTAAAGAATATATTGCGTTAATTGTTTATTTTTCTTTATAATTGGCTTTAGGAACATAATCCCTTCAGATCCTTTTACTAAACGGATTGTTGTGTATCTAACTCCGAAACGCTAGAGCGACTTCTTAGAAAAATTTCTATAAATATCATGATTGATTGATGTAAAATAAGCAAGCTTGTTTATAATAAGTGAATTCAGAACAGAGAGATGTTTAATTAAAATTCCCCTTATTATATATTTCTTAAATTTTAAAAAGTAATTATATGTAACAAATACCTGAGTAAATGGTAAAAGGAAACAAACTATATTACTTAAAGGTCAACTTAAACCTTTCTAGGTGAACAAAAGAGCTTTAAAATATTGTGATTTGTATATTTCTAGACACGACAAACTAGGGAAGTGCGCAGTAATGAAGATGAAGGTTATTTGAATGAAGGGTCGATAGAAGTGGGACAATTTGGTTGAAAGTTGACGCTACAAAGTTATAAAACTTCCTCCGCCATCACGTACTTGGGACATTTGTTCTGCGCAAAACAAATTATTTCCAACTTTACTTCGTTGTGAACTATCACAGTTGTGTTAAAACTTCATTCTCTTTTTTTCTTTTTTAATAGACTTAAATCTTTTTCTCTGTGAGCATATATAAAACATAAAGTTGCGGGAGGAAGATATTCATATACCTAGAGAGGCACTTCTCCCTTTAATTATGCATAAGAACTATGAATTATGTTTATCATCCTAGTAAAAAATTTACTTGTGGTGATAAAAAATACTCCACAATACCCTTTTGCCAAATATCGACAAAAGGTCAACCATGGTTTAGGGCAATGGTCCTCATCAGAACAAGGGAAGCTTCGATTTCATAACATCTTACATGGGGAGTTATGAAATCGGTCGAATTTACCAAAGTTCTTATGCGTAATTAAAGGTTGAGGTGCCCCTCTCTATAAGTACATATATATGCATAGGTTAGGATATACCATTTTATTTTAATATATAATATCACATGAGACATATGTTGTAGTATATTATATAATACGCATATATATTAAGAAAAAGGCATCCCATATTATCCCAGTACAATATCACATTTGTACTATTTTTTTATATAAATATATATATATATGAAAAAACAATAGAAAAAATAAAAGATAAGTGGGTCAGGTGTTGATATTAAAAATAAAGAAGGCATCTCCTGACCACGAGCACATATGCTTTTTAGATGGCAGAGCGCCACCTAGTGAAGCAAAAATAAACTAAACGTTTATTTAACTTGCTCCGTGATATTTGGCCAACCCAATTTCTTGATAAATCAAGAAAAGCCATCCACGAACGCGTTTCGCGCTGTTGGCGCTCGTCAGCGTGGAGTAGGCTGTAACCACTGCGAAAAAAATATTTTTGGTCCCAGAGGCTTCTTGAGAAATCAAGAAATGGGTATTTAAGGCCAAATTTGCGTAAAGACGCTTAACACGTGAAAATATTAATATTGTATTTATTATTAAATTGTTAACGTGATAATCCTGTTGAAGGACTGACAAGTCCGAAAGCTTGAAAATAAAAAGGTTGCACAAGAAACTTAACCCTGGAAGTTTCATTTATTTTATAATCTCAATAAGTAAATAAAAGTTAATTAACTCATCAAAGTTTACTATAAGAATCTCTGTAGGTTGAGTCGAGTTAAACGTCGAAATGGTGTCAACGTGCGTTATTGGGTTCCCAGCGCCATCTAACGCTTGCTTTAGAGAACAATAACGCGCGACGTATGCGCGGATTCACTAGTGCACTCTGGGGACAGAATAACCGTCCAATAGGATCTAAGCATTCTCTTAGATTCCGTTTTAAATGGTTATTTTTGTTTTTCAATGTTAAATAGGGATTTCGCCCAGTTAAATTTAACATTTCTAGATGTATGTTTTTTTTTTATGTATGACGAGTTAATGTTCTAAATTTATCTTTATATTAATGTATGGAGGTAAATAAAACCAAGCAAAGTAAGATTTCAAAGGAAATACGAAAGTCGTTCTTAATAAATATTTTTTTTCTAAACATTCTTTTTAAACTTTTGCTAACCTATAAATGATCAAGATATATTTCGTTTGAACTATTTTATTCACCAAAATATATTAAAATTGCTACTCACATTTCACTCTCGAATAATTTAAAGAAATATTTCTGTTATTTTTTATGACATAGATCAAGCATGTCAAACTCAAATCCTAACACGGGCCAAATAAAAAAGTAATAAGATTATGTGGGCCGCAAAAAAAAAAGAAAACAAGTAATTAAATTTTTATAGTAACATTTATGTAGGTTTATTTTAAAAAATACTAATAAGAAAAAAGAAAGTAAAGTTAATATTTTCTCCCTGATATTTGGCATCTCTTTTCTGCTACCATCTTTCCTACTTTTTTTTTTTTTTTAATTTATAAAATTTTTTTAATTAAAATATATTATCTGGTGGGCTGCAAATTTATTCGTTGTGGGCCGCATGAGGCCCGCGGGCCGCGAGTTTGACATGCTTGACATAGATGTTTTATATATTTGAAATTCTGAAGTGAGACATAGCTTATATCATTAATAAATTATATATTTATATTTGAATGTATTATTATTTTGAATGCGTTTTTTTCGCTATATAGAATCTTTAAGATTTTGGCATTTTATTTGAAGGATATATATTGACAGGTTTTAATTAACGTCGTCGTTTGTCAAACATTATATATTTTAATTCAGAAGAAAAACAAAAATACAATTTAGATGTCCCGATCATAAAAACGGGATTTATGGAATTTAAAATGTCTACTTTAGAGAACAACACAAATGAAACTTTTCAAAGCTTCTTCCCTAACAATATACCAAAATATTTCTGGCCAAACTTTCATAATTCTCAATTTATTTCTAATCATGGAAATTTCAGAAGCTTTTTAAAACGAATTAAAGCAGTGGAAGACTCGAGTTATTTTTGTGGACATGAAGAACAAGCCTCAATACATATTTTACTAGATTGTCCTGTTTTTCAAGATTACAGAATCGAAAATAATTTAATAGTAACAGATCCAAGTATTTTTATTTCCAGTAAATAAATGTAACAGCACAAGTGTCCCTAGGGGGACATAGCGCTTCAAATTGATATTTAAAAAATTATTAAAATTATACTATATGATTATATAATTTGCGATTTTCTATATAAATAACCCAATCAGAGTAAAAGCAAAGTCAAATTAAAAAAAAACATAATTTTAACTTAATTAATATCCTAATTAATTCAGGGTTAATTGTTTATTATTAAAGATAGAGTTACTCATTTAAACTTGGTTGCTAATTAATTTTTGATCGGAAAAGAATTTTTCATGGTGATTATAGAGTGAAGAACAAATGGTGTCTTAATTTATCAACACGGGATTTACTCAGAAATGAAACTATAACTTACTTCACATTGAATTAAATAACTTAGAGTTTCAAAGACCGTTTTTCATATAAAACGAATTCAAGATATTAATTATCCTTATATGTAATTCGATATAACTTTGACATGGTTAATTAGAGAAAGTGAAAGAAGGTAAATGTAGTTTACACATTTTCCGTGATTGACTTAACAAGCCATACATTTTTAACCTTCTGTATTCAATAATTCAATTGGATAACGCAAATTTTAAGCCATAGAGTACAATTATTTATTTTAAAAGAATATAATATCTGCCTTTCTTTCATTTTGGGAATTTTATTTTACTTCAAACGGTAATTATAACTCTTTTATTATTATTATTATGCCATTTTCAGTAGCACCAGGTTTCTGTTGGATCGTTTTTGAAGACAACTCTCAGACTTATAGAATTAATTTATTTTAAAAAAACTTTAAATATTTTTAGATATATATAGAAACGAGTTAATTACCTCGTATTTAAGGCAACAAAAGAATCATCTAATTTTCATACATCGTTCTAACCAGTTTCAACTTGTGCAAAACAGACGACAAAGAAAAAATAAACAAAATAATAATAGAGGGTAAGTTCATAATTTTTTACAAGCTTTCACACTCAAAGAATAATCGTTTTCTTGCTTCAGTTTCAGTTGAGTGAATTTGTCTTCATTATTTTCCTCCTCACTCATATTGTATACACATCCAGAGCGAATTTCCATTATCAGAAAATTTATATACCAAGGTGGAAATATTAGGTTTGCAGAGATAATTTTTTTTAAACCATTTATTTAAAAAGACTCTAGCTTGGGGGAAAAAAAGACCTTCTACAGGAGAAACACCCTAAAATAATATTGAAATATATATACAATATAACTCTATATAATTATATAACTCTATATAATTAAAAAAAAAACTTTATAAAGTAGTTAAATTTATTTATTTATTCTCTCCCTCTTTCTCGCAGATGATAATCCGAAGGGTTTCTCGTTTCTGACTCTTTCAAAGTATTTTCTCCTCGCGCCAACGTTCTAAAAGATGTGTATAATGTGCTAATAGTAACAATATAAAATGTATGCCAAAATATAATACATATAATATACAAAAATAAATTTAGATTTAAATAAATATTGATTAAAATAAATTAAAAACAATTTAGAAATGTATGTTAAAATATATGCGCCTAAAACACGATGCAGCAGTAAACACTGGCAGTACTACAAGTATGAGTCACGAAAAAGAGACTGTTTACTTATGCACAATTTATAGGACCAATATTTACTCTCTCTCTCTCTCCTCTGGGGTTAAGATTAGTCAACTATTACGCCCGTTGTATCTAGGCCCTTTGAGAGAAAAAGTTCTACTTGCAAGCTCACCCGGTATATCGCATAATGAACTTGTTGCTAGACATTCTAGCGAGATTTTCACTATTAGTAGAATTTCCCAGCAAAAGAAACAATATATGGTCATTTAAAAATCCGTTGGCGAGCTAGCATCTTTCTTACCGCAATATAAAATAAATTTAATCACACATATATTTTTTAATATTGTACATTTTATTATGTACAAAGAAGGCTTGACTAGAGAAAATCACATTGTTATTTTGTGGCAGAAATTGATTTTAAGGAATGGTTTTCATTCTTATAATTTTTGCTAGTTAGAACCGCCTCTCTAAGATGGGAAGATATCCACTGCCACTGCAGCAAACGTTCTAGCAGATAGCCGAACAGATGGTCTAAATCATCTCAATTGTATTTGATGAAACAGAACAAGTATGAATTACCTTTGTCTCGATGTGAAGTAACTCTTCTATAATTAGGAAGTACAATGTGTAATAAATAGTGTACTCTATTTAGAAATAGAAGCTATTTATCGAGAGAGTGATATTGAGTGTGTTTCTTTTTTTTTCAGATAAAGCAATTTCCTACTGTCCTTACTGCAAAGTGAAAATTATCGTCTGAGAGAATTTACCACCGACGAGCCTCTCTGGCCTTCACAATAGTTTTCTAATTACAATAAGGCAACACAATAGGAAAATGCTTTATTTGAAAAAGGCAAAAAGTAGTTACTATTTCTGAATGCAGATGGCGCGCCTTTTAATTAATAGTGTACCTCATTGAATAAAATCCAACTTCTATTTCATTAAAATCAACACTTCACTTGAGAGGCAATAGATAGAAATCTCTTTGCTCTTGTGCTGTTGACATGAGAGTTATTTTACTTATCCAAAGTACACATGGTACTCATAGTGGGTAGTTAGTGCTTTTCATTTACTCTAAGTGCATCATGTAGACAGCAGTTTGAATTTTGTAC
This sequence comes from Cordylochernes scorpioides, assembly GCA_030710605.1. Lineage (NCBI taxonomy): Eukaryota > Metazoa > Arthropoda > Arachnida > Pseudoscorpiones > Chernetidae > Cordylochernes > Cordylochernes scorpioides. The sequence goes on along the minus strand of CP092886.1, from coordinate 133,157,450 downwards.
TTACAGAGTACCAGGGCCTCGTTCATTTCCATTTACTAGTGGAGTTGGACTTTTAAATGAGTTTGGGGTTTTTGAACATTTTTTTTTTTAGAAAATTGCTTCCAACGCGGGAGTCGATCCTAGGTCGTCGAAAATCGGCGGTGTATAACGTCACCAGCGTATTGACTTGGAAGTTGTAAACGTCGCCTCCGAGGCATCGAAGATGGATCCAAATCAAAATATTTTTCAAAAGAACTTTTAAATGAAGTCTCTCAAATTGTTAACATGATTTTTAAAGGAACAATCACACCAGAGAATGACCCTAATCCTGACAGTTTGTAAGTGCAAGGTTGTGTTATACCTTTCTGATTGTAAAAAAAATAATAACTCAAACCTAAAGACGAATAAAAAAAATTGAAACAGATTCTAAAAGTTTCTTTATTACAGGATGACAAGCTTTCAGCCAAAAGTTCACCGAACTTCCGAAAGTTTCCAATGATCTATTGATCGACAGATCGCCAATCTGCAAAAAAAAAAAAACCTCATTGCGTTCAAGTTCTATCGTATTTTTTTTATTCCTCTTTATATATATATATATTTCTGAATGTATGAAAATGTGATGTAATAATGGTGCAGACGGTTAAATCACCTAATAATATATCTCTTACGATAACAACCTTCTGACATAGGAGGTGCAATAGTCTCCTACAAAGCACCGAAGATGAACTCCTATGAAAGAGCACACATATATATTTAAAATTCTCAATAAATTACAAATATCTTACATAGTCGACATGATTTTTGTATACATTCTCACCAAAGAACGATTACAATACTGATATCTAGCAAGTGCATATTTGTACCTTTTGATTTCAGAACGTATCAACAATTGACGTACTTACTGTCCAGGCAACCAAATCACCATGGATATCAAGGTTAGATAATTGCACATGGTATAACTACATACAATCTGAGTTGAAGGTTAATAGCGATTTATTACCTTATGAGAAAGTAAAGTTTTTTATGGTTTGCAATTCAATTATTTTTAAACATTTTATCCATTTTTGTTTATAATCAATTTAAAAACTTCAAATTTTTATTTTCATAAATAATATTTGTGGACTTTGTTAATGATCTCATCAACGAATTAAATAAAGTGTAAATTGAACATATATATGTTATAATAAATATTATTTTGAGATAGAGATCAATTGCTGGTTCTTTTGATTACAGGAGTACTTAATGGTATCGTTTGCAGTCGTGTCATTTTGAAAGAAAAGCAGAAA
>CP092886.1:133127216-133156085 GCA_030710605.1 Cordylochernes scorpioides | reverse complement strand
TTTATCATCCTTTTATGTATTAAAAAGCGTATCAAAATCTTTTTAAAGGCTGTTTTTATAATGATTCTCTTATAAATAATATATATACCAAATGTATATATATATTAATAAATGTATATATCAAAAAAATAATATTTTACTATTTTCTTTAGCGATTAATAAATTATGTATTTGAATTTATAGCGCACTCTATTATATAATATATTTTCTCGAGTAAAAATAATATGTTAAGAGGAAACCTCAGCGTTGTCACCATTTCTTCACGCACTGTATCAGGAGAAGGAAGTTGCTACAAACGGATCAACTCCTATTGGGCTGGAAGCTCAGTAAGAATCTTCAGTCGTCTGCCTAGAAATAGAAGCTTTGTTGTCGATATTGTTGCGTCCTCTGCAGCCGATTCCTTCCCAGGAGCCTCTCATAGCACAGCTGGTTAATGGTTCTATTAAAATACTCTTTCCCACCCATTGCCTTTAGATAATACTTAATTAATTTCAAGAAACCTTTGCGTGTGTTTCCGTATATTCTTTTCTAATAGTTATATAGAGATGAATATATTCTCTCTAAATATAAACAATTATGAATATAAAAATATATATCGTATTGCATATATAATGCGTATTTGAATCAATAAACACATTTATTAATTAAATAGAAATACCTATTTTTTTTACGTTTAAAATATTATGTTTTCCTTTTTGTATCCTTTTATAATGTATAATATAATCATTTTTCACCTTGTAAATTTTAATTTTGATTTATTAATTATTTTCATAGTAAATACATCGAATAAATGCTTTTATATTTTATAGAATATCCTAAAACCTCTCATTTATACAAATATTTCCGTAGGAGCGCCCGCTTATCACAACGGGGGCGTGCACTCATCACGTGAGCGGGAGCTTCGAAAGAAAATATTCTTTCTATAGCCAAGAATGTGTTTGTTTTTTATATTTCTACTATGCTTAAAAGATAAAGTTATAATCCTATTACTCGCCCATTGCCGTTTTATTTGCAAAAAAAAAAAACTTTTTTCAAATTGTTGCCAATTGTTTTCCGAAAAGAATGTCGCCCATATATATTTATGGGTTAAAATAAATATAATATATGAATAATCATGGACAAAACTTAAGGAAGTTTTACATTTTAGCATGAATATCGGGATTCAGACAATAATCCTTAGAGATATTGTATGCACAGTGACCTTTTTTAAAGACAAACGAGATAACCAAGCGTGAACAAAATTGCCTCTGTCTCCTTAAAAAAAAAACGACCGGGGACATCAAAGACTTTGCACTTCCATAAGTTTTGTCCATGAGTACATATACAAAGTATTCCCTTCATATTTTTGTCACAGAAAATATATCAAAGACGTATTTTATCAAAGACGCTTATAGTCTATATATATCTGAAGTATATAAGAACGCTAAATTAAACGTATATAAAGAGGCCTTTTCCTAATAAAAAACTCTATTTATATATAAAGTGTTTGGAGAATTTCTCCAAACTGAGGTATATATATATACCTCACCATCCAATATAAGCACCACAACTTTCTCTCCTCCCATCACCTTGTAAATTGAATTTGAAATCTCTTTATAAGTGAATAACAGGAAGTACACAATTACAGGAACTATACACTTTTCGTAAATCTATACACAATTTGAATATATCGGCTCGTTTGTTAGCGCACGTTTTGTTTCAAATAAAAAAAAGTAATTCAAACCAGACACATTTTAAAGATATTATACTTATTTAAGTTATTATAAATATTATATTGAATTTATTTTTGTTTTAGAATAGATTGTGTGAGATTATACTGATATCTGTATTACCTATAGAATTTTGTTTCTTAGATGACACCCATTGTTTTATTCGAATCATATTTTAATGCGTTATTCTGTCAGTTTCGTGGCTATAAGTGAATCCTGGGAATGTGTTAATTGATATCAATCAAAATCCCACATATCAGTTATTATTGATCATATTCACACATTGGACAAGCTCTTTAGCAAAATGAGAATTTAAAATATATTACAATGACCCTATACTGAAGTATATTTTCTTTTATTCATTTTTATCTGTTATTCTGGTTGCGCTCTTAAGGAGAATATAAAGATCTCGAAGTAAATATCCGAAAGAAATAAAATAGAGAACATATATTACACTCTCTCTCTCTCTCTTAATTTTGATTCTCTAAACGCGCACAAAAATACTTTACAAGACTTTTATCATTGATTCGAAATGAAAGAGGTAATAAAAATATTACGCAGGCGTTTTATTTTTACAATCGTCAAATGTTGAGCAATTATAATAAAATGCTGTCGCAACTCTTTTATAGCCATGCAATTTCCATGGCTCGGTACCCATTGACCTGGAACTACACACACATATTAAGTTCATTATTCTCTATGCATCTCCACAGTTTTAGCACTAATTCTCTTGTTCAACTTTAGCAGAAAAATTATTTTATACGATTTGGTCCGAAATCAGGAAACATTTTACTGTATAGCACGTCCCTATACGCAATAATTTGTTTCATTGATATTCAAATAAATTTTAAAATATTTTCAGAGTTTCTTTATTTAGATATCGGGAGGCAAGCTTTCGCGCGGTCGCGCTTCATCACGGAGCCAGTGGCCTGATGAAGCCTGACCGCGCGAAAGCTTGCCTCCCGATATCTAAATAAAGAAACTCTGCAAATATAAAAAAATTTATTTGAATATCAATTATAATATTATTTGAATCTATATTTCAAGTACAAATTTGTTTCATTGCTTAAAAATTATGTTTTTGCTGCCATGTTTGTGCTTAGACTAAGAAAGTTAATTATAAATAGGTAGAGATTGCCACCTCTCTCCCCCCAACTGAGAAAATTGATGTTCTAAGAGCAATAAATGTAAATTGAATAGATATAAATTTTCTCTGAATAAATGATATAGTTGATACACAGTATATGTAACAAATGTAAACAAAGCTGAGATTGTTGAAACTGATTAGGTAACAAAAGTAGATCTAACTGAGAGGGGTTGATGCTGATTAAATATGAAATGTAGGTCTTAGTGACAAGGTCGGTGCTGATTAGATAAGAAATGATGGTCTAACTGAGATGGTCAGTGCTGATTAGGTATTAAATGTAGATGTAACAGAGATAGTCGATGCTATTAGATAATAAATGATGGTCTAACTGAGATGGTCGGTGCTGATTAGGTATTAAATGTAGGTCTAACTGAGATGGTCGGTGCTGATTAGGTATTAAATGTATATGTAACTGAGATAGTCGATGTTGATTAAATAAGAAATGATGGTCTAACTGAGATGGTCGGTGCTGATTAGATAAGAAATGTAGGTCTAACTGGGATAATCGATTCTGATTAGATAAGAAACGATGGTCTAACAGAGATTGTTGATGTTTACTATATAAGAAATGTAGGTCTAACTGGAATAATAGATGCTGATTAGATAAGAAATGATGGTCTAACAGAGATTGTTGATGCTGATTAGATAAGAAATGTAGGTCTAACTGGGATAGTCGTTGCTGATTAGGCAATGAATGTAAGTCTGAGATGGGGGTCGATGATGATTAGGTATAACAAATGTATGTCTAAATGATATAAACATTAGTTAGCAATTCTAACCGAATGCTAAGGTTAATTCTAAACGCAAAATACTGATTAAATGATTTTTAAACTTTCAAAATTTCCTTGAAGTTAGACTTATTTAAAAAATAAAAATGGTAAGAGCAAAACATTTTTGAATAAACAATATTAAATATTATATATATATATAAAATAATCCAAATTTAAATATTTACGAGAGGAAATAATTATATTATTTTAGAATTGCTTATTGTTAGGTAAATTTTGGATTTGCTTTCTGAATCAACCCGCTCGTATATATAATATATTAAGGCGAATAAAATATTCAGGAGAAGATCGCATAAAGGAAAGAAATTGGAATTTGAATACATTGCATATATCCAAATATATTCAATTTTGTATATTTACATCTATATATCCTATTGTTGTTTTCACACTTTCCTATTTTCTTTACTTTATTTCCAACTAAATTTTAATATATATGCGCATGGAGTATCCCGGGAATATTTGTCACGCGCGGATAGAAATTACACTATAGCTCCTTGTGTGGAACCTGGAGTGAAATAATTTTAGTATAGGTTCGACATTTTATTTACTAGAATATGGGGATAAATACATCAATTATAAATAATCAAAAATACCTTATTTCTTTGTTTCTGAATTGAAAAGTCCATATTTTATGTAACAATTTTTTAGAGTTAATAAATTTTATATATTAATTAGAAATTTTAAATATATACTAAAAAGGTTTGAATAAAAATTACAAAATGAGAACAAAAGCGATATTATTACTTGAGTTTTATCGACTAAATCCAAGAAAAAGAATTTGGCTAAATTACGAAAATATAAAGAGAAAAATTATTCGTTCAGTTGTTATATATATTATATATATAAGATGATATTATTTATCTTATACAAAGATTATTAATTTCATAGCAAAATGTTAATTAGCATGTTTCTTTCGTTGTCTCCCTCTTCTTTCAAGTTGATTATTTTGTGTGATTGAAATATCGTTTTATCTTGAAGTTTTCGTCACTATAGAGAAGGCGTCCTGTCATCGGTAACGCTTAGAGTTCCGTTAAGATATGATGGTCTTTCTTTAATGTCTTCAATGTATGATAGACATAGAGAGTGAGACATATTCTACGATAATAGCAAACGTTATTGCGTTTTTCTCAGTAGTATTTAATTTACTATCATTTAGAGATATCTCATTAATGAAATAATCAAATTCATCTTTTTACAAGTAAATATAATATACTAGACGAATGACCCGGGCAACGCCCGGGTTTACATGATTAAATGTATAATTCAAACACATTAAACATGTGCCCGTTGGCTGGCAGCGAGTAAATGTCTGCGCCCGTTGACTCCCGGCGAGCAAGTGACTGCTCCCGTCGGCTGCCGGCTCGCAAGTGGCTTCCCGGCGCATGCGCGCACACAGGGAAGCCACGTGCTCGCAGGCGGCCAATGGGCGCGCCCCGCCATCAGATCCACTGCGTTCTAAAGCGCGCTGCTCGTGAGCTATTTAGAATAATTTGAATATATAGTTTTAATAATTGATTTATATATTTTTTAAAATAGCCTATCGTCATCCTCGTTTTTTTTACCTATGTATGGAAATTTTGGTTTGTATTAGTGAACTACTGCGAATTTGTATACCGGACATACAGACCAACCAACCAACAGACAAACATACAAACATTCATTTTTATATATATAGATAAGCTCTCTCTCTCTCTTTCATTAGTAAAATATATTAAAAATTAAAGAATTAAGTAAGTTAGCTCTGTTACATATGGCTAAGATATACAGTATAAGCATTGTTCATTGTATTTTGCTTAAACGATTAGATTCTTAGTAATAAAACAATAATTATTCATTAATACGATTTAAATATGCTCGTAAAGTGTGAAACTACAGATCAAAAAATATTTTTTGTGGTGGTGACCTTAATCACAAGAACGCTATGATCATCATGGTGGGTAGTAAGCGACTGCCTTTACTCTTAATGCACCACGAGTGTAGTTCAACTTTAGCACTTACAAGTTTTCCAGAGTCCCGTTTGTTTACTTGCACTCACTGGTGGGCTTGGACCTTTGCAAGAATTGCCCCTCGATCTTTAGTAATAGTTTAATCCCAATGTATAAATATGGATAGCATATAGAGTCTAATTATCAAGAAGATATCTACCTAGTACACAATAGCAGGACGACCTCTCAGTAATATATCATATCAGGACACCTTGCACGTTATATACCCCCGAGGTAACTTTTTATTATAGTGTATGCTATAGCGGAGAAACATACCGTGTTACCTTAATATCTGTAATATGTCAATGAAAGATAGCGTGTTAAAATTTCGTAGCAGGTATTCATCTCGTAGTATGTCACATCAGGGAAGCCTTCCAGTAGTATGCCACATCAGGGAAGCCTTTCGTAGTATGCCACAGAAGAGAAGCTTGCTCGTAGTATACCATAGCATGGATGACTCCTCTAGTATTCCACAGCAGGTATGATTCCCGTAGTACCACACAGCAAGGAAGATTGCCCGTAGCATGTTACAAAAGGTACGCCTGCCTGTAGTGTGCCACATCAAGGATGCCTCCCGTAGTATGCCACAGATGGGATGCTTGCCCGTAGTATGCCACTGCAGGGAAGTCTGCCCATAGTGCGTCACAGAAAAGATGTATCTCGTAGTTAGCAGGGGCAGGGATGTCTCCCTTGATAAGCCAAGTCTGGGTAGACTGCCTGTAGTATGCCATAGCAGGGATGACCCCCGCAGTATTCCGCAGCAGGAATGACTCCCGTAGTACGACACAGTAGGGAAGCCTGCCTGTAGTATTCCACAGCAGGAATGACTCCCGCAGTATTCCACAGCAGGAATGACTCCCGTAGTACGACACAGCAGGGAAGCCTGCCCGTAGCATGCTACAAAAGGTATGCTTGCTTGTAGTATGCCACAGCAAGGATGCCTCCCGTAGTATGCCACAGACGGGATGCTTGCCCGTAGTATGCCACAGAAGGAAGGATTGCCCGTAGTATTTCACAGCAGAGATGTCCACGTAGTATGCCACAGGCGGGATACCTGCCCGTAGTATGCCACAGATGGAAGACTTGCTCGTAGTATTTCACAGCAGAGATGTCTTCACGTAGTATGCCACAGACGGGATGCTTGCCCGTAGTATGCCACAGATGGAAGGCTTGCCCATAGTATTTCACAGAGGAGATGTCTTCATGTAATATTTCACTCTAGGGAGGCTTGCTCACAACAGGGACGTCTCTCGTATTATGCAAACAATATCAAAGTGTAACAGTGTCAATCAGAATTCATTACAGCTATATTCGTGCATTTCTGTAAAACCTGGAAAATTTATCTCCCAAAAGATATTGCTTAAATATTATTAAAAGGAATATAATTGACTGTGTGTATGGTTACACAAGAATATGTTCATACAAATATTAACATTCAGTACATAGATATAAAAATACCGTAAAATATCATATTTATTGCTTAAATATAAATTCTTAAATTAAATTTAAAAATTGAAATTTCCATTTCCAAAAAAAGCAACTTTTTTTGTACTCAATATAAACATTTTTTCAACTGATGTTTATCAGATGAATGCCCATGAAAGGAAATAACAATAGGAAACGGATTGATCACAACTGAAGGAAGATTCCTTTCTTAAATAGGAACTTAGAGTAATGTCTTAACTTGGAACACTCTCCATATTTCACATGACATTTGACATTTACAAATTAAAATTCTTGGAATAAACTAGCAGACACAATATTTAACAAATGAGGCGCATTATTTATAAATATAGATAACACCGCGCGCGATGCTTTATGATTTAATTTTAGTTATTTCCATTAATAAGAGATGATTCTAAAATGGATATAATGGAGCTTTCAATCTTCTGCACTGAAAAGGCATTCTCCCACACTGTCCTATGTATCAAGGCCCTTGAGATGTATTTGCTAGACAGATAAGTTGTCTTGCAGATAATTTATATTAGATCATATTTAAATCTTATTTTCCAAGACAAAAACAAATCTGTTATATATATTTAATAAATAATATATATAATACAATATAATGCGGCTTATGGTTGTAAAAAGACGTTTGACAAGTTTTACCGCAAATTGTTTCTTTTGAACAAAAAGTCGTAATTTATTTTAAGGAAAAATAACGACTATTTCTATCTTTAGGGATGAAGTATGAAAGGATGAATTGTGAAGAGTAATAATGAACGGAAAAATAAAAGTGTCCATATAATAACTTTCAAAATAATAATTAAAATATTTTTATTCTTCAACAATTTATAATATATATATAATTTTTAAATATATAAATCATATAAAAATATATAATATATAAATTATATAAAACATATAATATATATTAAAAAACGAAATAAAAAAAATAAAAGATAAAAAGATCAGGTGTTGAAATCAATATAAAAAAAAAAATGGCATATCCTGACCAGGAGCACATGTGCTTTACAGAAGGCAGAGCGCCATCTGGTGGAACAGAAATCAACTAAACATTGATTTAGCCTGTTCCCTGATATTTGGCCAACCCAATTTCTTGATAAATCAAGAAAAGCCATCCACGAACGCGTTTCGCGCTTTTTGGCGCTCGTCAGCGTGGAGTAGGCTGAACCATTGAGACCAAAAAAGATTTTTTGATCCCAATGGCTTCCTGAAAAACCAAGAAATGGGTATTTAAGGCCAAACTTGCGTAAATACGCTTAGCACATTAAAAAACGAAATAAAAAAAATAAAAGATAAAAAGATCAGGTGTTGAAATCAATATAAAAAATGGCATATCCTGACCAGGAGCACATGTGCTTTACAGAAGGCAGAGCGCCATCTGGTGGAACAGAAATCAACTAAACATTGATTTAGCCTGTTCCCTGATATTTGGCCAACCCAATTTCTTGATAAATCAAGAAAAGCCATCCACGAACGCGTTTCGCGCTTTTTGGCGCTCGTCAGCGTGGAGTAGGCTGAACCATTGAGACCAAAAAAGATTTTTTGATCCCAATGGCTTCCTGAAAAACCAAGAAATGGGTATTTAAGGCCAAACTTGCGTAAATACGCTTAGCACATTAAAAAACGAAATAAAAAAAAATAAAAGATAAAAAGATCAGGTGTTGAAATCAATATAAAAAATGGCATATCCTGACCAGGAGCACATGTGCTTTACAGAAGGCAGAGCGCCATCTGGTGGAACAGAAATCAACTAAACATTGATTTAGCCTGTTCCCTGATATTTGGCCAACCCAATTTCTTGATAAATCAAGAAAAGCCATCCACGAACGCGTTTCGCGCTTTTTGGCGCTCGTCAGCGTGGAGTAGGCTGAACCATTGAGACCAAAAAAGATTTTTTGATCCCAATGGCTTCCTGAAAAACCAAGAAATGGGTATTTAAGGCCAAACTTGCGTAAATACGCTTAGCACATTAAAAAACGAAATAAAAAAAATAAAAGATAAAAAGATCAGGTGTTGAAATCAATATAAAAAATGGCATATCCTGACCAGGAGCACATGTGCTTTACAGAAGGCAGAGCGCCATCTGGTGGAACAGAAATCAACTAAACATTGATTTAGCCTGTTCCCTGATATTTGGCCAACCCAATTTCTTGATAAATCAAGAAAAGCCATCCACGAACGCGTTTCGCGCTTTTTGGCGCTCGTCAGCGTGGAGTAGGCTGAACCATTGAGACCAAAAAAGATTTTTTGATCCCAATGGCTTCCTGAAAAACCAAGAAATGGGTATTTAAGGCCAAACTTGCGTAAATACGCTTAGCACATTAAAAAACGAAATAAAAAAAATAAAAGATAAAAAGATCAGGTGTTGAAATCAATATAAAAAATGGCATATCCTGACCAGGAGCACATGTGCTTTACAGAAGGCAGAGCGCCATCTGGTGGAACAGAAATCAACTAAACATTGATTTAGCCTGTTCCCTGATATTTGGCCAACCCAATTTCTTGATAAATCAAGAAAAGCCATCCACGAACGCGTTTCGCGCTTTTTGGCGCTCGTCAGCGTGGAGTAGGCTGAACCATTGAGACCAAAAAAGATTTTTTGATCCCAATGGCTTCCTGAAAAACCAAGAAATGGGTATTTAAGGCCAAACTTGCGTAAATACGTAAACGCGTAAACGCGTTCGTGGATGGCTTTTCTTGATTTATCAAGAAATTGGGTTGGCCAAATATCAGGGAACAGGCTAAATCAATGTTTAGTTGATTTCTGTTCCACCAGATGGCGCTCTGCCTTCTGTAAAGCACATGTGCTCCTGGTCAGGATATGCCATTTTTTATATATAATATATATATAAATTAATAATTATTATATCATTATATATATAATATATATAAAATAAAAATAATATTTATAATATTAAAACTTTTTTTGGTCAAAACATTTATAAAATAAAAAATGAGTATATGTATATATCATTTGTATGAATAATTCTATGAAGTATAAAGAGACTGGGAGGAAACAAAAAGAGGATATTGGGGTTGAAAACAAGCAAGTCGGCTGTTAGGAAGGATATTGCAGCGCTCTGAAGACGACCAACCATTACAAACCAATACATTGAGCGGTACACGCAATGGATGGCCTTCGCAAGATAATAAGTGCTCGTGTCAGCAAAAGATCGCGAAACCCATTTAAATCGCAGACGACAAAAAGTTGGGCCATTTCCTTTTTGTTTTATCGCAGAAGCCGGCCCGATAAGACAATGGCTTTTCCGGAAAGTCTTTTGTTAGAAACAAAAGCTCGGAAAAGATTACCAAAATAAGATGTTTAACTGGCCTCGAGGCATCGGTGTGGATAGCTAAGCTTCTTACATTAACCCCAAAATAGATTAAAATTTGTTTACTCCCACACACTTTTATTAATTTTTTGTATTATTCTTGTTATATGTTCAATTATTTATACATTTTACCTATATAGAAGCTTTATAAAGTTTTTTTTTTTTATATATAGTTTTACTTTTGCCTATATATATATAGATTTATTTATAATTGGGAATTTTTTACATGGAAAAATATTTTATATAAATCATAATTTTATATATGTGATATATATATATAAGTAAATAAAACAAAGCATAAAGGGCTGCGTTTCTTTATTAAAACAAATATATACGAGCTTTCGGGCACATACGCCCTTCTACAGGAATTAATAAAACAGTAATCCAACTAGTTTGAAATAAGATTTGTTTATAAATTTAACGTGCATATCCACGATACACGTGCATTTCAACTTGCAAGGTATCCCATCAGACATGTGATATCTTATACTGTGATTGAATTATTTTTATCTTATTTTATTTAAGTCAATTGAATTATATGCTTCTGGTAAATCAATTCTGCGATTTATACTGCTATATTGTTTGGACACTATTGCTTCAATTATTAATCTTTGAAATTTATTATTAATATTGTTATAATGTACTTTAGGTTCATTTAAGTTAAATGTGTGTCCTGTTGAATTGGAGTGTTGTACTATTAATGATAATGGGTCTTTTCTGTTTATGTTTCTTCTGTGTTCAATGATTCTATTATGCAATTTTCTTCCCGTTTCTCCTACATATTTGGCATTACAATTATTACATTTTATAGAATAAATTACCTCTTTTCTGCTTGATATATATTCGGTTTGCCTGTTTTTTGTAATCGGGTTTCTTAAGATATCTTATAAGTTGGGAGAGTTGCTATAAAAGGTTTTTATTCCATATTTATCTAGTGTTCTAGAAATGTAATTTATTCTATAAAATGTAATAATTGTAATGCCAAATATGTAGGAGAAACGGGAAGAAAATTGCATAATAGAATCATTGAACACAGAAGAAACATAAACAGAAAAGACCCATTATCATTAATAGTACAACACTCCAATTCAACAGGACACACATTTAACTTAAATGAACCTAAAGTACATTACAACAATATTAATAATAAATTGCAAAGATTAATAATTGAAGCAATAGTGTCCAAACAATATAGCAGTATAAATCGCAGAATTGATTTACCAGAAGCATATAATTCAATTGACTTAAATAAAATAAGATAAAAATAATTCAATCACAGTATAAGATATCACATGTCTGATGGGATACCTTGCAAGTTGAAATGCACGTGTATCGTGGATATGCACGTTAAATTTATAAACAAATCTTATTTCAAACTAGTTGGATTACTGTTTTATTAATTCCTGTAGAAGGGCGTATGTGCCCGAAAGCTCGTATATATTTGTTTTAATAAAGAAACGCAGCCCTTGATGCTTTGTTTTATTTACTTATAAATCGTACAGGGCTTTTTCAATTGATATATATATATATGTGTATTTTTAAACTAAGCATTTACGCAAAGAACTGGTTATATATCATATTCACCTTAAAAAATTTTTTTTTTTTAAATATTTTATATAATATATTTTTCTCTAAATTTGAGAAAACATTTTAAAAGAGTTACCTATTGAAGCAAATGAATTCATGGTCTCAAGAGAACTGCCAGTTTAAACGAAATTGACATCAGATTATATATAATAGAGAATAGTTTTGAGCTATTGAAAAGAATTGCAGAAGCTCACGAGCTTCATCAGTTATATGTATGTAAAATTTCACTGTAATCTATAAATAATATCTTTTTTTTTTTCCAAATCATTTATTTAAAAACTGGGATAGTAAAATTCGAACATATAGAAAGGCTTTTTGTCCATAAAATTGATAATGATTTAGTCTAATTTTAAGTCATATATAAACATACTTTAAATTTATTGATATCCTAGAACGCAATATCCAAAACTCAAGAATATTTGCGTCAATACATTTCTTTACATCATAACAAATTGGCTATATACAAGGAGAAAAAAGAAAAACATACAAAAGCAATTCCATCAAAATTTCCTTTCCTCTCTTTCTTATTTCAAAAGATAGTTGTATATATATCTAAAAAATTGATTAAAATTTTTATATGGTCTTTCTAATCTAGGAATAAGGTAACTGTCAAACACACTAGGTAAAGTATCTCGTGAGAGACCAGTTAAATAAAAATAGATAAACCCTGGATGTCGTCTCCTTTCACAGATTTTGTCATGTTAGGCCAAGCCCTGTGGAGTCTTTAAACCGAAACAGAATTCACGATGAGAGGTAGTCTCTAGAGGAAACCAGGTTCCGCCATGTAGTTCAGCCTCTCATGGCAAACTTCACTATATAGTCATAATATCACAAGGTGTGTATATATTAAAATGTGCGTACCAGAGAACATCTATCGTTACCGAGATAAAGCAAGAGGGGGAGAAACATCTACCACAAGGGTCACACATGATTTATATGGTTGAATTATAATAAGGTGACTAACGTGGCAACAGCATTCATTTTCCAATGAAAAGAACACCTACCCACATATTCTCATGCCCAGAAATGACCGCAGCCTTGAAGAAAATTGACATGGACTCAGAGCAGCAGCTTTACACACCCAAGATAGAGGACATTGCGACTGCTATGATAGAGATGCATGTAGACATATATATAAATGTAGGGATATATATAAATGTATACATGTAGGTTGGTTTATAATTTTGTTTTTAAAGAGTTTATATATATATGTGTGCTTTTGGTCAGGATATGCTTTCTTTATTTTTAATATATATATATATATATATATATATATGTCATAATTTGCCTAATGCCCAAGAGATATAATTTCTTTTCGTCATAATTAGTATGTTAAATTGTAAATACAAATTCATCATATATAAATCTGTACAAAATAAACGTGAAAGCCAGCGCGCGCGGGCGAATGCTACGGCACACCGCCGCGTGCGCGCGCTCACGAGTGTAGAACAAATTCTATTTCGAAGCTTACATTCACAACGGTTGCGCCCTTCCATTCGACCACGACGGATACGACATATATATATATATATATATATGAAGGGGAGAAGTCCGATCACACCTGTCCCCCCTGGACCTTTGGAATATTTGACCAAATTCTGGTCCGTTTCTAAGGTGACTAACGTGGCAACAGCATTCATTTTCCAATGAAAAGAACACCTACCCACATATTCTCATGCCCAGAAATGACCGCAGCCTTGAAGAAAATTGACATGGACTCAGAGCAGCAGCTTTACACACCCAAGATAGAGGACATTGCGACTGCTATGATAGAGATGCATGTAGACATCTGAGGCTCTTAATTGGACGAGACAACAACAACAACGTTATATATATCGTGGTATGTTTCTGTATGGTATGTAAATACCCAAGCGACACACAATAGACGTTTCTTTAAAATAGAAATAATATAAATCCATATTTACCCATACACAGAATGGGACACATTAGAATGAACGAATCGTGTTATCATCTAATAGTTTGAATTAGATAAATTAATTTGATTAAAGTATTTAATTGTAAAAATAACATTGTAAGCAACATGTTGCCCGCATGCGATTATTTAAAGGATGTTAACATCATTTGTATCATTAGAAACCCTTTTTTCCCATCATTTTTCTTTAAAAATATATTAATTATTCTTATCATTCTATAATATCAGTTGTAAAATTAATTGTTTAAAACTGAGAGATAAATAAATATTTGAATCTGAAACTTCTAAATAAATAAATAGAATCTCTATAATAAATATTTAATATAAACTTTTAGAGAAATAGGAACAATTTAAGAAAAAGAGAAGAGGGTGTTGTATATAAAGAATTTCGACATTTCCTGGCGCTGATGAGAAGGTGATGACAGAGAAATCAATGGAAGAGATGAAGGAGGATTCGGAGGGGTGGAAAAATCTTGGAAAGAAAAGGAAAAGCCCGATAAAACTATAGAATTGGCGAATACGCTAAAGAAGCTGAAGAATTCTCGTTTTTTTAGAAAGTGAAAAAAAAAAAATTATATTGTATAAAGAATAAAAATCCTTTCAAAGATATATTATATTTTTAAATAAAAAAATAAAGCGAAATATAAATATATTTTGTAAATTATACTCCTTTTTCTGTAAAGTGTTTTCTGGATTTTGATTTTATATCGAATAAACATAGATTTTATTTTCTCTAATTTATTTGAGTGTGCCTATAAATAATTGAACATGAAGGTTTATTCTTTCGATTTTTTTTTATTTTAAAACATAAATTCTCACAATTGTAAGAATTGATAATAAACGGAATTATATATATAATGAAATTTTGGTAAAGGCGAGTTAATTGGTTAGCCATAAGGTTATAACATGAATAGAGGTGATTATAGAAAATTTGGTAAAAAATGTAATTCTCCATTTATTCCCATTTGCATATGGCCCTCTAAGAATATGAGAATATATTACAAGAAATTTAAATGAAAAATAGAAGATTTTAAAGTAGAATATTTCAGCTTCTTTGTAAAATAATAGTGGACTAACACTAAAATCACAGAAATATCTATTAAGATAGGTAAAATATATAAAATGACCTTTTGAAATATGAATGAATAAATGGACAATATTTTTCAATGGAAATAATGCAAAACTATTCATTCCAATTGTGGTATTAGTAGTGTCAACGTAAGAAAAAAAAGATACTTTATTTCAATTTAATTTGTTTGAATTCATAGAGAATTCGCTTTTTTATTATATTTTTGCAGACAGAAGAAAATAATTCTATTGGTATCTGCAAATAAATAGATTCTAAAATAAAACATATATAAATATTTATCTTCACAAAATAACTTTCTACATTTACCTTTCTGTATGAAAAACTATATGCATCTTTCAAACAAATTAACTTTATTTCTATTACTTAGAAATTAAAAAATTATTGTAGAGCAATGCATGAAACCACGCAATATTCTAATAATAGGAACACTTGAAGTCTGAAGAGACCACAGTTGTCATCGTGGAAGGATTAGGAAATTGCTCAGAGGAGCGTAAATGGATTTAAAATATCCACAAGCGGTCGCTTTAAACAACTCCGTTTTGAATAAATCTTGTTTTTCTCTATGGTTCCTTATAGTTTTGATTTCTTGCTATCTTACAAGATATTTTTCGTGTTTCCTTTAAAATCGTCTCTACATTGAGAACATTTTGAAGTATTTATAATTCGTTATGTCTGTAGTTTCTAGAATAAAGTATTGAAAAACGGGAAGTTTTAAGAAATCTGAGATTCCAAAATTTGGCACAGGTGTAATAGTAAAATGATCAGCTTCACAAAAGGCATTAATTGAAGGCTTAATGTTCTTGTTTTAATTTTAATAATTTTAAAAGGCATTAATGCTCGAATATAGTTGTGACACTTGGATGCACATTTATTTTATTTATCATTATTTATCATTTATGTAATTTGACATAACGCATAGCGCCATCATTTGGATTATTTTATGAAAGGTAAAATAATTTTCACCGATGATGATAATTTCATATTTTTCACTGATGGATGTTGATATGTGTATTGCCAAAATATTAATTCAGTTTTATTGTCCACATTTATTGAAGACAGCGCTAAAAAAAAAACTTAAAATGGCAAATCTCCAGAGAGGAGTATAAATCCGTCTTCTTAAAATATATTAACGTTATCAGTTTATCGTTTTTCCTTTTTTTTATTTGAAAAAAAAATCATTTTGTTTAACATTTTAACGGCTATAAAAATACACATAAATCAAATGTTAAAAGAGCCCAGGTGTTCACCTGCAAGACTTTGCCTTCAGATATCATAAAGCTCAGACTTCGTTGCGCCATCTTGTAGCAAGAATGTGCCCTATAGCACGTGTTGACATTCAACGCGTCATGCATCCAACACGTTAACTGTTAAGTAAGAGCCTTTTGACACTGAACCAAAGAAATCATTAACATATTTGAGGTTCTAGAACATTTTTAGAAGCGTTTTTCTATATTCCTTCATTTTGGGTCATAATATGACATTTTTACCGAAAGCACAACAGGGAGATTATCGATGTGTGCTAAAATATAAAGCGCACAATTAAAGTATATAAGGCGATAGGAGAATATTAAAATGAAACAAGTGTCTCCGAAGTGCAAGTGAAGAAATTTGATAGCCGGAAAAAAAAAAACATTTTTTTTTTCACCATGGTCAAACTACAGCTTTCTATGGCGCACGAGTAAAAACAACATAATCCTCAAGGATAATGACGGCGGCCAGGCCGGGAAGCAGCGGCCGGGATGATCGTGCGCTTGACGAATATCCTACGGCGCGGGATGACAAAAGACTTTTCGTTGAATCGCCAGCCAAGACCGGTCCGAGGAACAGGTTCCTCTCCCCGCGCACAGCGCTCGGTGGCGTTCACCGCTGGCGTGTAAACAAACACCCGGCATCCACCCGCCTCTCTTCCATCATACCGATGATCAAATGTTTGGCCACACGCAGAATATAGGGTTGGGAACCAAATAAATAGACTTAAAATGCGGTTAAAGCCTTTTTATTTATTTATTTATTCACGGTTTTCGGAATTTAAACCGCCCCTTCTTTATCTATATACGCAACGAGTGTAAATACCAAACTGAGAAGATAGTAATTGAGAGATATTTGAATTATATTCTGATTGATTTATTTACCAAAATCTTTATATTATATTGTGCTATTTTACTACAGTTATGAGGTATTAAGATTAGGATAAAAATTTATTTTTCACTATGTGTTAGGTATAATTTACTATGTGCTGTATATATGATTTTTTTTCCTTTTTTCTTTGTTTTGAGATGTGTTTAAATGAAATTACCTATGTATATAGTATGCTTGTTTGAAATCAATTTCAGGAATATGGTAAATGCCTTGAGCATATGTTAATAGATTCTCCCTCTCTCTCTCTCTTGTGTTGCTTTCCTTTGGGCGCCAGTGTCCTTGGCGGGACATCGCGCTTTGTATTTACAGTTGAATAAAGTTGAATGAGTATTCAATTTTAAAAATTATATAAATGTCTTTTAAATATTGATGCAAGTAATATTATATTTGAGTTAAATACATTTTAAATATTTGCAGAGTTTCTTTATTAAGATCTCGGGAAACAAGCTTTCTCGCGGTCGCGCTTCATCAGGCCACTGGCTCCTTGTGTGTGTTTCCTATTATAGAGCTCGAGAATATATGGAGGGCATAATTATTCGAAGAAATAATACCTACGGAAGAAAGATATTTGTTTATATTTTATTGAACATTCTATATAAAAGTGATGTAATACTAATTACAATTGTTTTATTTACAGGAAAAAGCAACAAAAACAGAATTGTGCAATCTGTCCTTGGAGGTAGTGGAGAATTGGACTTTTCTGCCTGTTAGCGACTACGCGGCTGGTTTATTGTTTTTTTTTTTTTTAATGAGTAAGACGTGTGTTTCTTTTTAATAGCAAACCGTTAGCTTGAACGTTTACAACAAAATTTCTATTTTTATTTGATTCGTATGAGGAAACCTAGCAATGAGTCAAGCACAACAACCTTGTAGGTGATAACACCGCTCAAGGTTACAACGGTTATTGTCTTCTCCTCGAAAAATATCCGCGAGGAAAATCACAATGGTGGTTGAAATTATTATCAACAAATTTGCTGTGTCTGAATTGATTAAAGGTACGTCCTTAAAATCTGAAAAATGTTTTTATTATTATATGAGGATGTATAAAGCACGCATGTAGTATACAGGCTTTGATAACCCGGAAGGAACTGAATCTAGACTGCTAATGTACTGTATGGCCATCACATGGCTACACACGGAAATCACTCTTAATTATGTAAAATAAAAAAAAAACAAGAATATAAATAAGAATTTGTTTATACTTCAGTTCATCATTTCAGCTGTTGCTCGTCAATAAGGGAATGTTTATTTAGCCTGGAAAACACGAGGTGACAAGAATTAACCAAGAATGGATGGCGTCAATATCACTGCATTCTAATTTGCCAGACAGGGTTCTATTTTTCAGGTATTTTTTCCATTAAGACAGAAGGTTTTTCGGTTTCCTGAGGGTGAAAGTTACCTCTCTAATTATGTAGATAGAGGGTTGGCGGCCTGATCAAGTTGGCTGGCAGGGCTTAGGCCGCCGGGATTAACTCGTCCACTGCACCTTCCCAAGTAATTTGCCCACTCGGAGCGTGCTGCGATATTCTACTCTTTTCTACATCGCTGGATCTATAATCTATATGTAAATAATGTGTTGGAGAACATTTACAAAACTAATGAATATTCTCTCTTTAAATAAAATATAGGAATAAGTTACCTCTCTCCACACAAAGTACATAGTGATCCAAAACTATGAAAAATTAATAACTGCCGATAATTGCATTAGAATGATGTGATAAATACTGAGATGCTAGCATATAGAAGTTTATTTTTTAATTAAACATCACATTTTTAGTTATAATTTTGATTGAACACTCGGATTTTCCTGGAAAATCTCTGAAAGATATCTTGAAAAAGCCATGGTCCACCTGTGCTGTGTGAGCAGAAGAGCTTAAATTGACTTGTTCCATTATATGTATGTTCCATATGTAAATACCTGTTTTCTTTCCTCTCTTCACTCTCCACTTCTCCCATCCATATTTCCAATTTTTATTTCTTATTTTCCATAGGAATATTTAAATAATAATCTGTATATATTTACCATATGTATATAATCTTTCTCCATTTTTACCCCTTTGTATATTTCCCACTTTCATAGGTTTCTCCGTCTTGTAACCCCAAGGAGAATCCTCTGTAAGACCTGTGTGTCTTAATAAAGGCTTTTGTGTGTGTTATAATTTTGATTGCTAGGTGGCGCAATTCAGAGCATGCAATGTTGCTAAGTTGAATCTCAATCTATTGAACGACCATAGAGGTTGTCTACATAGTTCACCCGTAGCGACAGTAGCAATTGTGGACATTGAAAAAAATATTATAATAACTTTTCAACTCTCTGTTTCTAACATATAAATGGCTTTTAAATTCTAAAATGAGTCGTGATTAAAAATAATGAGATAGTTAGATCTATAGAAGATAATTGAGAGAATGTCAACTAAGCTCCTCAAATAGCGCAACCATTTTTATTCAAGCGTCATGATGTATGTTTGCTGGCTTTACAAAATATTTGATTTGGTTCAAAGTAAATAGTGCGACGTAGCAAATTATCACCGGTTAATGATTAATCAGACGTGGCCTAATTAGCACAACCTGGGAAAAACCTGTCCTTATTTAAATGTAAATAGATTGATGTGCAGGATAATTATGGAATTAATTAGAAATACTTTACCACTCCGGATACTTTTCTATTTATAGAGGATTGGTAAATATTTTTGCAGGGATAAGGTTTGAATACAAATTTTGTTAATGTCTTATGTAATGACAACTAGGAAGATTTCAACGAAATATCGGTAAATTTATTTATCATCCATTTTGTTGGAATAGTCTAGAAGGGAATTCCTCGTTAAGTATTCTGGAAAACCGATTTAAAGCCTGGCGAAGAAAAGTCTATTAAAGGCTTTAGGCCTATCTTTAACTTTGTATTAGATTGCCGTGGCCATCTCGGATTTCTCATCGATTTTTGAAAATAAAAGTAACGGTTTTAATTATATGCCATTCGGAATTCTTTATTTCTATTTTGTGTTAGATAATAAACTGTGTTTATTATTATTTAAAAAAATAAAAAAATAAATAATATTAATCAAAAAAATAATTAATATAAAATTAGTTTTAGAAAGGGAATGTATTTACAAATTCTCTTATTATCCTTATCTCTCTTTCTCTTTTATCATTTCATAAAAACTCTAAGATTACAAAAATAATTAATATAATAATTATTGTGTGGTTATACAAATTATTAGCGATAAATATTTATTAAAAAATTGTTGTACATAATTAAAAATACTAAATTAGAAATTGCTATAAATGTAAAGGGAAAAGTTTGGAAAGAATTAGTTGTCAGGAAAAAAAAAAACAAAGCGTCCCACTCTCTGGCTGAGGCACAAAGCGCTTTGAACCAATCCAAGTTAATTAACAACCAAACCAAAAGTCGAGATTCCAAATACAAAGAAAGAAAAACTTTTAATAGATGCGTCTCAAATATAATTAAATTTTAAAGGTAATTATGAATTTCAAACTAAATCAATAAATTCTTTAGCTTGTTTTTTTTTTAAGTGCGGACGTAAGCTGAGTGCGGTAATGATAAAATTTGAGAAAAGTTGAGGGTTTGGAAGTTATTAAGGTAAAGAATGCAATGCCAAATACTCTTCTCTTAGAGCAAAATATTTGTGTAGAAATTAATTTCCTTTAGATAGTGAGAGAGAGAAAATTAAAATCTACTTTTCTCAACTATAATAAAAATGTAATTATATACAAAGTATGTTGGGATAATTTGGTATTTTTAAGTAGCTTATACAAGTAAACGTCTTAAAACCGCCTATATTGACTCTGCAAACACTTTAAGAATTTAATATAGGGCACACAAAGAGTTTATAACGGCTCTTTCTTTATATATATAAATCGAGATACAAATTGATGTAAGATAAATTATATTACATACTAAATTATAATGTCTGTTTATACACGCACATAAGTTTTACTTCATATATAATTTTAACATTAATATTCAATACTTTGTATATAATTTTTCGAATAAAAAATGAAATATGTATAATATTTTTTGTAAAAGGTGTGTGTTGTGTTTATTATCTATTTTAGTTAAAGCAACATTTCTTAAGACTAATGTGCCGCCACAATCTGACTTCTCTAAGATGATCTATCCATGGCCAAAGTTTTCAATCGTTGGCAAGACGTAGCCTTGGTTTCTAATTTTACTTTATTCCAAAAGATATTGAAATACAAAAATATACAAGTCAAACAATTTCAGTTATCAATCGATATACAGAAATATAAAGTCAAAAAACATTGGTCATCAATCGAAATACAGAAATAAACGAATCAAACAATTACAGTCATCAATCGAAATACAGAAATAAACAAGTCAAACAATTTCAGTCATCAATCGAAATACAGAAATATACAAGTCAAACAATTTCAGTCATCAATCGAAATACAGAAATAAACAAGTCAAACAACATTGGTCATCAATCGAAATACAGAAATAAACAAGTCAAACAATTTCAGTCATCAATCGAAATACAGAAATATAAAAGTCAAACAACAATGATCATCAATCGAAATACAGAAATATACAAGTCAAACAACATTGGTCATCAATCGAAATACAGAAATATACAAGTCAAACAATTGCAGTCATCAATCGAAATACAGTAATATACAAGTCAAACATAATTGGTCATCAATCGAAATACAGAAATATACAAGCCAAAAAATTTCAGTTATCAATCGAAATACAGAAATATACAAGTCGAACAACTTCGGCCAGCAAATAAAATACAGAAATATACAAGTCGAACAACTTCGGCCAGCAAATGAAATATAGAAATATACAAGTCGAATATCTTTTACCAGCATAAATAAGATGCAGAAATACTAAAGTCCAAACTCTCTAAGGTTCTTGTAGCAGGAAATACTATGGTTATTTATCCTTAAAATACAAACAAGCATGTGAAGTACAGACATATATCAAATACGTTTTGTACACATCTCTTGAGAGATGAAATATTCAATGCCTAAAAACAATAGGTAAAATCGTCAAGAAAGTTCTCGAAAAATATCTGTACATTTTTCGACTATAATATAATTATAGGATTTATGTTATTTATTTAAATATTTATTAGCGAAGGATGAGCGCGGAAAAATGAAATTAAATACTTCCTTCAAAACGTAAATTAGTTTTGGCATCCAAATATATAATCCACTTAGCGTAGTTATATTTCCACACGCCTCTAATTAAGGTTTTGCATCCGATTCATTAATCATAAACAAGATGATTACTATTCTATTGAATTTCTCATTATTTATTTTAGAACAAAAACGAGTTTATTTTTAGGAATTATATTTTGCAATTAGTTTAACACCATAATTATAGATGAAATTCGATTCGAAAATGTCATTATATTTTGCATAAATTATAATAGAGTATTATGTTTTTGTATTTGTGGTATACATAAATATCATATTATACTATAGAGCCCGTAGTGTATTATTTTTATGGAGAATCGACAGTCTAAAGAAATTAAAGAAAACATATTAATCACTTATCCAGATAATTTTAATTAAGGAATATAATTAGATACTTTCACACTTGAAGATTTAAAAGATATATGTGAATAACGAAAATATCCAACTATTTGATAAAAGGCACCTCCTACTTTTAATAATTGCATTAAAGTTAATTGAGAGTGAATGCAAGGCAAGCAATCATAATGTAGTTGTTGATTTTCTTTGATTAGAACTAATAAATTTAGATCTTTTAAAAGGCCAAAATACCAGTATTGGCAGATATCCTAGTTCTTCATGTGGAATGACAGGAAATCCTTGTCGTCCTGTACCTGTTAGGGCCACATACCGCAGTCATGCCATACAGATTGGCTTTTGTCTGAATCTGCTAAAACTTGTCATTGTGGACATTTTTCCTTTCGAGTCTGTGCAATTAGAAGATAGAATATTAAGGTAATGCATTGTCAAACGGAAGTATAATCATTTTGTACATTAATGTCTTCCTCTCGGAAAAAAGCAACAAATACCCATAAATGTATTTATCAATGCAAATTGCGCACCTTATTCACTCAAATATGTCTTTACGATATTCTATTATATTCTTCAAATGTTTGTGAGAGGCGCGTACATCCTTAATATTTAAAGAAACTATCAGCTTTTTTCCCCAAGGAAAGGGTATCTATCGAGCGCGCATGTGATTTAATTGTAAATATATATTTTCAGTATGATAAATTAAAATTACTTTTAAAATAAAATAGTGCTCCTTTTGAGCCTTTTTAAAGTGAGTTTAATTCATATGATCTGAATTCGGTTTAGATATGCTTCTGGCCAGCTCAATTAGACCGCCGGATTATTGGGCGGTTGAGGCTATCGGCGGGAAGGTCGCGCGGACTTGATGGATGGCTGGGCGCCTCCAATTTCCGAATAAACTTGGAGCGCCGCCTCTGTATACGGTCGCCCCCTCTTCTCCCGCATAGATTTAGATGGTAGGCGGCGCAGGTCAGTTCACCTTTATCACACACATATATAGGTGCAACCTATCCTTCAGCAAAACACTATAATGTGCATATATATAGACTGATGGAAATTTGACAGATGGATATTGATCTATTAAAAAAATGCCTCTTCCCCGTCGAAATCGAAAACTATGCACCACCTAGCCGGGTCAGTAACAAAGCCACAACACCAGCTTTGCAAATTCAGAACACACACCATCATGGCTTCGGGCAATGTCCTTCATCAGTTCGACGCCACCTTGATTTCATAGGTATTCAGGTGGTAAAGAGGCTGAGATGATAATTATGAAAAATTCCAATTTTTATAATCATTTAATGTGTGTGTGATTATGAAACTCTATTATTTATCAGACATAATAATAATGAATAATATAAATAATAATTTAAGTGTGTATACGCAAAAGAAAAAGGGAAATAGAATTATTTACGTCAATAAAAGTTTATATAAACAAAAAGGATGATATATCAACACAGTTCAAATTTTCTAATGAAGGTATTTGGTGTAATATTTAAATTGAAATATCGAATGAATCAAGTACATTTTTAGAAAGGTTTTGTATGGGTCAGGGGGAGATCTATTAAAAATAAATAAAGAATTATCTTTGTATGTGAGGTATGTTTGTTTGGATGTTTGTCTTCCATCACTCGCGAATGGCTGGACGGATTCTAATACATTTTGGAAGAGAAGTCGATTATGTCGTGGATTAGGACAGTGGATTATTTTATAACATTCTGGAGTGGGTTCTCATCGATAAATATTTACATAGACAAAAGCGGATACTTCAAATCTAGGATCAAATCGTTTTGAATAACTCACAAATTCGTATTAAAAATTAATAGAAAAATAAAATCAGTAAAAAACTCTTTGGAAATTTAAAATCACAATTTTGGTAATAAAATATCAATTATTATAACATCATAATTTATTCTAACGATATAACCGTGTAATAGCAATTATTAAATATAAAAATAACTGAATATTTGGTATTTCTAATTGGAAACTTAACGAAATTTAATTGTACATGACCAATTTAATATTAAAAAACAAAACTTCCATTCACAAATATCTTCCTTGGTCAACATTTCCCTATGGTAAATATACTACAGTTAGTTACTTCACTAAAAGGTGAAGAGAAAATGGCAGTTTTCAAAACAAACATTATAATGAAGAATTTTTCATTTTCGCGCCCTAAAGATTTAACAAATGTTTAACTCTTAACCGCGCTATTTACACTTTTTATTTGACTACTCCAGATTAACGCTATTTTGTGAGAGAGTCAACATTTATCTGACACATTCGTAACATTTCTAAAACCATTTTCATTTCCTCTAGAAATACTTCCATTTTGTACATATCACGGATATCTGCACAATTACATAAACACATTTATTTATGCTACTCCAACCTATTTAGGAAATGGGTTTTGAAATTTGGAATATTCGCATTAATCTAATTTAAATATTTATTATAAACAATAGCGACAATAGCCAGAGAGAGTGTATATGTTGCAAATATTCGATAGAACACATTTTCCATTATCAAATATTTATTACGAATTAATGAGAGAATTTATAAAATTTGCGTTATTTTCAAAGGGCTCTTTTAACGATAAGTAATTTTCATGAGGCTTAGAATAAAATTTGATTTAAAAAACAGTATGTAAATACATTATATGTGAAAGGCATTTGCTGAACTCTGGAATGAAAATTTAAAGATTACATATCTGTCTGAATAAATATCCACTAGACGTTGATTACATTTTTATTCCTGAATTTTAGCCAAATGCCCTTTTCTTGATCCATCAATTTGGCCAAAAACATTAACAATAAAATTATATAAACGTTTAATTGATATTTAGTCAGATAGATAACGCTGTTACTTCTTTAAATGTAAATTTGAGGGATCAAAAATGGCTTTTTATTAATTCTAAAGGATCGGCTTTCTTTTACTCTATTTACATCTCTTTTACAATATGAATATTTTCAATCATACTTTTAATCTTTATTTATAGGGATTTTAACTTTATTTTTTTGCAGATAGGTCTTATATATTGTCTTTGTAACCACTTATAAAAATAGTATTAAATAGCAAACGCATACAGATAAAATATATCCCTCATAAGTATATATGTGTATGTAATGATTATGATGATGAATCGGTCCTGCAGTCTAAATATGTGATGAAGACAATTCGATTCTAGCTGTTTACTGAGAATTAGGTGTGTTGTCTTGAGACTAGCAGTTTTGTCGTGGATATATTTCTTTGGTCAAACCGGAAGAAACAGGTCACTGAGCGGTACCTGGGGTCTCTTGATAAGTCACTGACCTTCTGTAAATGTGGACACACATTGTGATCTTGTCTATATATATAATAGGATTAACTTAGGCCCCTCTCTCTCTTAATATCAATCGCATAGGATTTTATTTAACTCTAATGTTACAGCACACAATCATATTACAATAGTGTATAGGGAGTGCAAGACATGACATCTATATGTGCCGAAAGGTATCTCTCTATCGTTTAATATTTCATCAAAACAATCTAGGCTTCATATATTCTCTGCTCACAACGCCGATGGAGGTCAATAATCTACGATGACACCAGCCTCTGGTAAATTTCAACGTATAATCAACCATGGTTTCGTCTTAAGGACTTGAGGAGTATAGCGGCGGCTTCCAAACGATCTATACTTGCAGCCATCCTTCCGTTAAATTAGGATATCTTCTGGCATAAAATTGATCCTACCACTTTTCCAACTGAAGCATCCTTTTGGAAGTTTCTTCGCATTTCATAATTCACTTCGTAGAATGTTAGGTAACACAAAACGCTCCTGAAATGATGACAGCCATAGGTTTAAATACATAGAATGGATTTTTGTCCGAATTTGCAAAATTTTTAAGACCATTTTTTTTACTTTGAATCTGTATCATTTGCGCATGGAGATCAAGAGAACGTTAATATATTCTTCACCGTAAAAGGTCAAATTATACATCAGATACAAACAACAAAGTTGCTTGATAGGTTTTCGGCCAATTGATATATTGTTAAGAAACATAAAAAATATTATATAATCTATGCCTCCTAATTAAAAAAAAAAAGATGTAAAAATGTCTCACTATATTCTATCTATATATTTATATATAGAGAGGAAAATGTTCTCTATAGAAAACGGACATAGAACTATTAAGGAGTCTGGGACAAAACAAAGCGTACCAAAATGAAGGCGAGGAACAAAGCTGTGGCGGAACAAAGGTCTACCAAGTTATTGTAAGGAACTTCCATCAGCATAAAGCTGTCACAGAGCTTGCCCGTTATAGAATCGCCAGCCTTGTTATAATGACTCCTCTGCTAATTACTCGGCCAGGAATTTTATATCTGGCCTCACCAACTGTATAGTTGAAAAAATCTCCAACAATATTTTATATATAGATGATTGTATTATATATATATATATATATTTGTGGTTTGATAGATTTTACCGCTATATATTCTAATATATATATTCTATAATAAAATTCTTGGACAATATTTTATATATAGATGATTGAATTATATATATATACATATATATCTTGTTAAATATAGAGCAATCCATTTATGATGATTCAATTATCATAAATACATACATATTTGTGGTTTGCTAGATTTTACCGCAATTCTATATAGTTGTACTTTATTTTGTCTTATTTTAAATATAACTCAGTTTAGGCAGTGAGAATTATATTTTCAGACCTATTCACTATTAACGAGATAAAATTTCTATTTATCGTTTAAATATCGAATATAAAAGATCAATATATTATTTCTTTTGCTATTTCATTATATGTTCAGGTTCATGGCAATAAGTTATATTTATACTTTATTAAAAAAATCTACGATATATATTCCACTCAAGGATATATTCAATTAACCGAGTAACTTCTCTCTATATGATAAACAATATCGTCTGCTACTCTCAATTCCCTGTCCAAGTAGAGCCGAGCCTCTAGTCATAAACTCTCTAATAATAAAAGCTTTTAGAAAAGTAAACAAAAACTCTAGAATATGGTTTATGGCTATAGTCAAAAGTTAATGAAGTGGAAAACCCAATGATTTAAATCTCTACAAATTACACGAGGAAGAATAAAAAACGGCAAAGGTTATGTCTTTTTAAAAAGAGAGGTGTCGGCTGCATACGAAATAGATTGATTTTCCTAAACTTATCAATCTTTATATATTAATTATATAACGGAGTTGTGTGAATTATTACATTGAATATTTTAATGATTTCAATTAACTTGGTTTTCTTTAAAAATATATATTCAGGCCTGGTGGAACTACGCATGCGTCATTTTCTAAATCAGACGGCTTTATAGCTACCTTTTTTGTATCGTCATTTTTCACTGAGGATCTTTTTGTGTATGGAATTAATTATCTTCTGCCCCCTTCTTTTTCATACTTTATTGCACTCTTTATTAATAAGCGCTTTTTTGTGATGTATTCAAATCTCTAAGACATCTAGATGTTTGTGCCTAGTATTAAATGATTTAATCCCTAGGAGTAGAGGGAAACGATGGAAAAAAAATTCTTGAGTTTACTCTTTTTTTAAACTTGGAGAGAACATCTTTTCAAACTATTTTTTTAACAACTAGAAAAACTTATTTCTGAATATATTTTAATTTAATTTTCACAAACGGGCTCTCTCTATTTAATAGAATGGTCTTATGCTCAAAATAAATTTTGAAAAATCGAAAAAATATAGAAAAGTGTTTTTAAAAATACTTTAGTTATTCAGACTTGCACAACCCTTTCTCTCTAAGATACCGTTATGTTGGTTATAATTCACTTTATTGATAATAAAAATAAGCAATTTTTAAAAGATAATGAAGGTAATTATATTAATTTTAATTGGCTTAAACCACAGTATTTATATTATATAATCTAAATATAAAAATATTCTATAATTTAAAAAATATATTTTATTTTCATTCATTGATAGTTCTACTTGTTTTTTGACCATAGTTTTAGAATACGCCGAATTTTAATATTTGTTGTAAATATGTAGTTATCTAACCTATTTTTGAAATTTACTAATATAGAATTCATTTCATAAATTCTATATAACTGTGAATAATGTCTTATTGTAATTTTCTTCAAGTAATTTAAAATAAAAACTACTTGATAGTAAATAGTTATT
>CP092886.1:133066422-133127116 GCA_030710605.1 Cordylochernes scorpioides | reverse complement strand
ATGCCAACTTAGTGCTGATTAGCATACGAATTTAAGTGTGAGATATAGAGGAATTCAATAATGTTGTATGTATATCCATACACAGGTATATATGTAGGTAAATGTGTTTGTGAAATTGTTGCTTTACGAGTAAAACGTGTTGGAGTCATTTAAGATAAGTTGTAAAAAATGGTAAAAAAAGTCACCGTTGCGGCGAGATCCACGCAGCGTTAATTGGAGTTAGCAATTCTGGCAGAGAGAGTCTCTGGACGGAAATTCCATTAAGTCCTCCCGGAAACGCCTAAGCCACTTTAATGTTGGGCAGGTCTTCCCGGATGGATATGGCAGTCGTGACAGTGCACGCTGCGCCTTAACTTCCTCATGTGCTCCTCCACCCTATGGCATCTCTATGGAGCACTCCAGCAACCGCTAAAACTTCCCCAGGAATCAAAAGTTCTAAATATGGTTATATTATTAGAGTAAAATGTTGAAAAAAAAATTCACATAAAAATAAACAACACAAAACACAACACGTGTTCAACATATGTATATATTAAAACCAAAATAGGTATATCCCGACCGCTCACATGAGCTTATTAGATAGTACAGCGCCATCTAGTGGAACAGATATCAATTAAACACTGATTTGACCTTCTCCCTGATATTTGGCCAACCTATTTTCTTTATAAATCAAGAAATGCAAATCACGAACCCACGATCAGTTTAAATGAATGTTTAGTTCAAATCTGTTACATTAAATACCGCTTTGCCATCTAAAAAGCTCATGTGAGCGGTCAGGATATGCCTATTTTATTTTTAATATCAACACCTGACTTTTTCTATTTCAAATTATTTTTTGAAATATATATATATAATTGAATAAAACAAAGCATCAAGGGCTGCGTATCTAATAAAGATACGCAGCCCTTGATGCTTTGTTTTATTCAATTATAAATCATACAGGGCTTATTCAATTGATATATATATATAGATAGAGATGTTGCCATGAGAGTAAATTAATCTCTATAAAAATAATGGTCACCTGCCTCGTCAAAATAGACGCTAAAAGCTAAGCGTGGTTGTTTTTTGGGTGTCCTAATGATGGCCTAGTCTATACCTACCATCGTACATTGAACCGCTGCGTTTGTTTCAAACTGAATATCAACTACTTCAGCACATTCCTAACAAAAGCTGCATTTGACTGATGCACATGTTTCATCTGGATGAAATACGTATCAATTCTAAGCCACTTTTTATTCCATTATTAGATCTTAAAGATAATCATAATTTGAGGCGACAACAAAACACAGAGATATTAGAAACATATTAATATTAGATGCGTTAAACTTGCACTATATTTGCCTGTAAGACATGTTTCAGAATCACCTAAAATTTCTGTTTGAAGCATTCATTTCTAAGCCTCGTCATACTACTAGATATTTAATTAATTCAAACTTTATCTCACTGTAACACAAGTGTCTAATTCAGACAGAATTACCTTTATATCATTTACAACTAAGCCTCAGAACTAGATATATTCCTAACTCGACTGGCGTTTGTCTGGTACATATGTTTCAAGATTCGGCACAATTACTGCTACATCATTTATATCTATATATATAAAATGAAAGGATTTAAAAACACGAATGTTTCTTTTATACATAATCCAAAATTCTACTGTCCTTACTGCGATGAAAAATATATTGGGAGGGCTTGGCTCATCAGTGCTGCGTATATAAGCAGAATCGGCCAATACAGTATTAGAGCTCTGAGAAGCGGTCTGGTCGATTAAATTAGCGAAACCGCTGGGAGGGTTTACCACTGATGAGCCAAACCCTCCCAATATATTTTTCATCGGAGTAAGGACAGTAGAAGTTTGTATTATGTGTAAAAACATTCGTGCTTTTAAATCCTTTAATTTTATATGTATGAATGGCGCGTTATTGCTTTGTGTTAATTTATATCTATGCCCCAAATCTAGCCTCCAGATACCTTCTCGAGTCGAGCTAGAATTAACTGTTACTTAAGTGTCCTGTTGAGACACAATTACTGTTGTAAAAGCTTTAAACCTAAGCTGAATCAAGATTTTGAATAAGTTCCAAATTCAATCTTCATTTAGCTACAAAATGTTTCTAGCTTAAGCTACAATTGCAATCATAAATGTTTCAAACTTAGGTTACATACAACCCACATTTATAATGATTTTATATATTCACATATATTAATTACATATCGATACCTAATTTGCACATGTTAATATGCGCATTCAATATATATGATGTATTCATTCACATTTCCAATTTATAATTAAATTGACATCAAATATATTGTATATATATATTTATGTGTATTAGATAAAAAAAGGGAGAATATATTGATTGAATAAAAAGATCCAATATATTCCTTTTTATTATCTAATAATTTAAGTATAGATTGCTCTATTTTCAAAACAATAAACATATATATAATAGAGCAATCTATATTCATATATTTATGTAATAAAAATTCATATATTGAATTTAAAAATATACATTTTTAAATATTTCGGTAGGCTGAACGCCAACCAAAGCTTGACAACGTAAATATACTGTATATACAAAGTATATAAATATACCAAATATATTAATTGTTATGCCTTGAAAATAGTCACTTTTTACCTTTTTTCACACACATAAGTAAAATATTATTTTTAAAATTGAAACTATTAAAATATTTTTTTGGTAAATATTTCAAATTATAACAAAATATTTGAGTTATAAATGATTTACTTCAAGATGTACATGGAGTCAAATAATGGTTATTATGAATTTGGCTATGAGTAAGTATTTTTATTTTTTTAAGGCGACAATGGATCGCAAAAACGTCGATATAAAGTAGAAGAAAGGTTAAGGTTGAATAATTTATAAATAAATCATAAAGCCAACTTTGGCATTTACACAAAAATATTTAATGTATTTTATCTAATAAAAAGATATATAATCTTAATTATTCAGCATGAAGAAAAATATAAAAATAAATAAAAAAGAAAAATTCTCTAATCATATAAGAAAAATATATATAACACGTAAAAAAACTAGAGAAACGAATAAATTATATTTAAATATATTATAAACAAATAAAAAGATAATATATTCCGATCAATAAATTTAATTTAAACTGGGAAGATGTGTATAAAAATCATATTCACAATATAATAAAAAGAGAAACCAATGAACGGCCGTCTAGCCACGCGGTAAATAAGTAAGAAAAGAAATAATGAAGGATGCGGTTGAAATAATTAGTGGGAAGTTTATACACCTACTCTACACCATTGGCTATACGCCCAGCCATTAGCGCTACAGTATCAGGGTGTATTGCCTTTCACTCAACAAAAATACATCTGCTAATGTTTGGGTCACGTGGCCATTCCCTCAGGGGTGTTTGGGGCCACGTTCCAATATTCCTTATATTATCCTAATTTATTGGTCTATTATTTATAATCCTCTTATATATAATATGATTCTGTATTTTTTCCTCATTAAAGTTAATTCGGCAAATAAACGTTGATCTCTCTATAGAGAGAAAAGCACGGCGTTAAATTAATTACTAGTATTGGTTAGAGAGGAAATTTAAAATAGGTCGGTTTATGTTTCGAGGCACGTAGGCGCTTGGTATATTTATATTCGTTATATGGCTCTATGCTAATTTAATTGGAAGAGATATTTTACATGATATTATAGCAGCAATATAATTTTAATTATATGGCATTTTCTCTCTATTTAATATAGATAATATATATTCCTAATATTATATTATTAAATAACTACATTATCACAAGAGAGATTATTTAAATTATATTAAATTACCACACTATATATAAAATTAGTATAATATATTCACTTATTTAGCAATATAATAATTTTAAACTCTCTAGCTAAACAATTTTTGTAAAATGTTATAAGCATTTTTAAATTGTAATTTTGCCTTTTTTCTAATTTAAATATAAAATTTGATTCCTCAAAATTGATAAATATATTATTGAGTTAAAAGTATATGCTCTCTCTCTATAAATAAATGTATATATATATATATATATATTTAATTCTGGATAATTTATCTCGTAAATAGTCACAATCGCCTTCTTTAGTATCTGCGTGAAAAAGATATGACAGGGTATATCAGGTCAATTAGATCGCATCTCTGATAGTAGCCAATAGAGCTACACTCTATGAGCTAACCAAAGGGTAGTATATAGGGTAAAATAGCATATTGAAAGAAACTCCTCTAGCTCTATATTTTAGAGAGGAGCCTGCTAGTTAGGAGAGGATCAATGTACAAAATATTGGGCAGCGGCGACATTCACTTAGCAGAGCAGGGAAACAATGGCAGTGTGCACTCAAGGAAATCGATGTAGAGGATGAAGAATGGCCTGGAGTACACTGTACCCAAAATAAAGAAAGATGCGATCGAAAAAGCGGCGTCTCAATAGAACAATTGTTGAGCTCCCGGGGACCACCAATCATCACCCAGGTCCGATAGGCTCAGCGTTGGGTCTTTAGCTCATTTTAGCGAATCTTCCGAATTATCTTTCCTTCTCTACCATTGCCTATCTTCTAAATAGATCCTACCGGATTTTAATTTTGTTTGATGTTTTTTTCATGAATTGTTCTAATTTCTACTGATTATTTATTTTTTTAGCATTGAGTCACATATGTTTTAGATGGTAATCAATATTTGATATTTTTAAAAATTAAATTGTGTGTAGAGTATTTTACCCATAAATTTGCCTTCTTCTGGCTTCTCATGATGTAGCGTTGCACCTTTTTAAAGTGGTTGAAGAATAAAGTTGTGAATTCTGCGCAGATTATCCACAGCTCAGCACTCAGCCATATATGGTTATCGAGTTTTATCCTTTCTTTTCCTTTATTACATTACACGCGGGTAGAATATTTCAACCGTAGATTTGGTTTCTGCTGGGTTCTCATTTTATAGCGTTGGGTCTTTTGAAAACCAGAAATATTTTCTCATTTTGCATAGTTTTTTTATTTTATAGAAAGGAGTCTTAATAAAAGGTATAAATAGGTTTTATTTATTTATTTTAAATTTGTTTTAATAATTCTTCACAAAAATATCTGTTTTACATGTTTTTTTATTATTTTAAAATCTGTGAATTATAAGCAGCTCTGGAAAATTGATTCATGTTGATATTAATTTGATTGCGTTATCCGTTTTTTTAACTACAAAAGATTCACATTTTTACTTATCCCAAATAAGCGTAGTACAGGCTATAATAACCATGGTGGCGTAATCAGCTATTGTGTTTATTGAGGTGCACCACATGTCAACACCTTTAGAAAGCAGTTAAACTTTTTAATTAAAAGATTTATAAATATTTTTTTAATGCATTGAATCTTGGTTATTTGGTTAAATGCGTCTTCTTCTCTTTAAAATGAACGTTATGCATCTGAAGAATTAATTCATCCTAAGCGTTAATTTTATAGGCTTTGCAAATCTCGTATAGGTCTGCTATCATCAGTTAAGTTTCCAATTCAAGCCTAACACCGCTTTTATCCTTTATATCCACAATAACTTGTATTTACAGATTTTTACTTCCTAATGGTGGGTTACATTAATTTTAATGTTAAAATAAAAGTGGACTTCTAATATAATATATTTGACACTTCTACTTTGAGTTTATGCGATATATAAAGTTTTTTTAAAATAATAAATCAACAATTGATATTCATCTGTTACATTATTGAAATAGATTTTTTTTTTTTTGGTTCTTTGTGCAAGACTATGTCTTAGGTACATCTCAATAAAACCCTCTTGTGCTCTCTAGCATTGTCAGGACTCGAGTTTAAAGTTCTTTATGTTAGTTATAAGTTTGTTAGTTAGCAAGGGAATCTTGAAAGTGGAATTATAAAGTAGGGGGATAGGAGCTCTACATGACAATATACTTAGAGTTTCTACGATAATAATAAAAACATTTATATAATTTTAGCTTTAGGTATATATACTACGGTGGTTTGCCTTATTGAGAGGAATTAAGATGCAAGGTTTGTAGATGCACCCAGCCGTAATTAGAGCCCTGTCTACACCTTTGTATGATTTTCACCCAGGTTTATAAATACTGCGGTAGAGTGAGAGAATGTTTCCGTGATTAAGAAGAGCTTAGATGCAGGTTTTGTGCATGAACTTAGCCGTAATTAGATCAATGTCTACACCTTTGTATGATTTTCACTCAGGTTTATAAATACTGCGGTAGAGTTAGAGAGAGGTTCCGTGATTAAGAAGAGCTTAGATGCAGGTTTTGTGGATGAGCTTAGCCGTAATTATATCAATGTATACATCTGTGTATGAGTTTTACCCAGGTTTATAATTACTACGGTAGAGTTAGAGAGAGGTTCCGTGATTAAGAAGAGCTTAGATGCAGGTTTTGTGGATGAGCTTAGCCGTAATTAGATCAATGTCTACATCTTTGTATGAGTTTACCCAGGTTTATAAATACTGCGGTAGAGTGAGAGAGAGGTTCCGTGATTAAGAAGAGCGTAGATGCAGGTTTTGTGGATGAACTTAGCCGTAATTAGATCAATGACTGCACCTTTGTATGATTTTCACCCAGGTTTATAAATACTGCGGTAGAGTGAAAGAGAGGTTCCGTGATTAAGAAGAACTTAGATGCAGGTTTTGTGGATGAGCTTAGCCGTAATTAGATCAATGTCCACACCTTTGTATGATTTTCACCCAGGTTTATAAATACTGCGGTAGAGTGAAAGAGAGGTTCCGTGATTAAGAAGAACTTAGATGCAGGTTTTGTGGATGAGCTTAGCCGTAATTAGAAAAATGTCTACATCTTTGTATGAGTTTACCCAGGTTTATAAATACTACGGTAGAGTGAGAGAGAGGTTCCGTGATTAAGAAAAGCTTAGATGCAGGTTTTGTGGATGAGCTTAGCCGTAATTAGATCAATGACTGCACCTTTGTATTATTTTCATCCAGATTTATAAATACATTGCGGTAGAGTGAAAGAGAGGTTCGGTGATTAAGATTAACTTAGATGCAGGTTTTGTGGATGAGCTTAGCCGTAATTAGAACAATGTCTACATCTTTGTATGAGTTTACCCAGGTTTATAAATACTGCGGTAGAGTGAGAGAGAGGTTCCGTGATTAAGGAGAGCTTAGATGCAGATTTTGTGGATGAGCTTAGTCGTAATTAGATCAATGTCTACATCTTTGTATGATTTAAACTTCTGATAAACATAAATTATTGCGGTAGGTTCTCTGGTTAAGAAGAATGCAGATGCAGGTTTTATAAATACTCACAGCTGCAATCAGATCAATGTCTACACCTTTATATGATTTTAGTTCCAGGTATATAAATGCTGCGGTAGATTATATGACCAAGAAAAACTTAAATCCGAGTTGTAGATATGTCTAAAACTGATTGGAACAGAATCAAAAGTCTCGTGTTATTCCACACACACACACACAACTCAAGATATTATATTTACGACAGTAGGTATCACAATTAAGAAGAACGTAGACGCACTTTGTAGATAAGTCTAAGAATTATTGGAGCTAGCATTAAGATTGATATTAACTATAGCTCCTAGTACAGGCCTCGCAGCAAGAATGGAGTGAACGGGAGTTTAGAGTTAGCTCCAGGTAAAGTTGTCCGTTGGGAATGTGAATATTTTAAAAGTACATTTTATGTGATGAAAGTTTCATAGGTTTGCAGGAGTTGAATTCTAACTACCCTGCCGTATCTCCACATGGTTTTTCCTGCCTAACATTTCCTACTACATACTCCTATACCTAAGCTTACTACTGAATGAATTATTTGAAATGTATTAATTCTATAAACTCCAAAAAGCGCCTAAATACCTTTGTGAAAGTGTATGAACTATTATAAACCTATAAACGTTAGGTTTTTAAATTTTAAACAGCAATTTAAAAACAAATCAAATAATTCTATATATGTATTTCGATTTAAGTGTAGATATATTAATTCTGAGGATAATAAAAAGAGTGTACCAGAATCTATAAGAAAAAGACAACAAAAAACTGGTATCTCTTAAGGGATTTCTCCTTCTTTCTTTGTTTATTAATCAATAAGATTTTTAACGAAATATAAACTGAGAGGTAGAATTCCTCGAAATATTATTGTTTGTCTTTTTCTTATAATTTCTCTCTCTATACACACATGTATATAATACCATAAAAATCAATGAATCTTCCATATTACCTCAAAATAATCTTAAGATATTTATTTAAAATCCGCTTACAGAATTCCTAAAAATGCTATAAGAATCAAAAAAAGCTAAAATATTATCTAAAATAAAAAGTCAAGTAAAAAATTAGCTGCCAAAATGAAACAAATATTTTGGAATAAATTTGGTGGGTCGGGTTGAAAGGTGGAGTCAAATAAATTGATGATAATTCTTCTTTTAGTGGCGGCAGCCGATTAGCCCATCGACATCGCTGAATACATTAGATACTTCAATAAAAAATGAAAAAGAAGCTGCTCTAATATTTAATTTGGATTTGCAGTTTTCTATTTGGCTGGGGAATTTGCCGCAATTTTATTCTGAAATAAAATATAAACGCATACGTTTTTGAAAGTAAAATTTTACCTTTCCGATTTATTTTTTATTTGACTTATTGATCATCTTGTCAACTTGTATAATTTCGAAATATTTTCACATAGGTCCAATAGGGAAAGTAACTGGATCTTTCTGAGGAAAATAAAAATATTTCAGGGATATTTAAAGTTAAATAAAATGGTATAAAATGAGATGTAAGCATGTAATTATTTGTTGTTTTTATAGTCTATTATAGTATAAAATAATAACCTAATATTTATAGCTTTTGGATATGAAATCAAAATAGACAGCCAAATGTAATAGGTATAATTATTAACATGGAAATGTATTATAATAAAAATATATGCTGATGGTAATTGTTGGTTATTTTTAGTAAAAGGGAATTTTGGTTTGCCAACTTGTACAGTACATGGGAATAAAGAATCAATAGAAAAATAGATGATAATAACCTTGACAAATTATCTATATATTGTTTGTGTGTATATATATTCAACCATATTATAATTTCTATTATTTTATCTGTAAACAGTCTGATGCACGCCCGCGAGGGCAAATGCCAATAACAACCTTTTCAATTATTTTTGTAGAAAGATCATTTTGATATTGTAAAAAATAGCATTTGCCCATCGACGAGCAGAAAATCGCAAGAAAGCTTGCAAAAATCTAAAATAAAATAAACTTTTTTTTTCCATTTCAAATATTAAATTGTTTTCGAAATTATATTGATGAATCGTGAGGGCTTTTATCGATAGAAGTAATAATTTTATTGATATCTGTCTTGGTATATATATATATATATATTTATGAGAATTTCAATTTATACAAATACAATCTCACTATCAATTTGTGTGATAAAAAGCTTTTTCACACTATTCTAATAACGTTAATAATCACGTACAGAAAGAAAGAAATACCTAACAAACGGTTAACACAAGATAGACATATATATATATATGGTAATTTAAACCAACAACCCCATACTGTGTATATAACTTATAATAAGATTGTCATGTTGTATATAGAGACACATCTATAAATAATTATGCGCATGATTAATCTGTGTCATCGCATCGCCCTATGTAATGTAATTTGTACAAAGTGGATAAATAAATAAAATCTGTAATAGATTTAAGAGTTGAGCTAGGGCAGAGATCGAACATATAGTATTGCCAAAACAACAGAGTCTAAAGATGGAAGTCATAAATCAGGTAGATTCACAGTTCCCACGACAGGCCACCCACACTGTCACATGTGGTGGAATGCAGAGACCCCTCTCACACCTGGACAGGTAAAGGCGCCCTTTCTCAAACGCCCCTGTCACATAAGGTCGCCCCGTCTTTAACCTATAAATCATCACCTTACAGTCTCTTGACAGTTCAGTCAGTTCAGTTCAGTTTAGTTTAGTTCACCCTTAGTGCAAGCCGCGTCGGTCGTATGTCGTATGTTATGTCGATCTCATCCAACATGTAGTTAGGAAGAACTCGTCTATCTCCATCTTGCCTTACTAGCTCAACTTTTATCTGTTTACGGAACTTTCTTAGTGCAACTGTGTCTTCGTTTTTTGTGTGGATATCCCCAGCTTTCCACTCTGCCTCGACCACGACTGCCTGTATTTTGTGAGAACTTTTAAAGGTCTTCCAAGGTGCAGAGAGGTACTGGAAAACTCTACATCCTGACTGTTCCTCTCGGTCAACACAGTACAACAAGAGCTACCAGGACTTCAACTCTTATTTCAGTAGTCGACAAGCTGGGGATATCCACACAAAAAACTAAGACACAGTTGCACTAAGAAAGTTCCGTAAACAGATAAAAGTTGAGCTAGTAAGGCAAGATGGAGATAGAGGAGTTCTTCCTAACTACATGTTGGATGAGATCGACATAACATACGACATATATATATATATATATTAAAAATAAAGAAGGCATCTCCTGACCACGAGCACATGTGCTTTTTGGTCAGGAGATGCCTTCTTTATTTTTAATATCAACATCTGACCCACTTATCTTTTATTTTTTTCTATTGTTTTTTCATATATATATATAAGGTTAGCTTTTCTTGATTAATTAAGAATTGGTATTTGGTCAGTTCTGAAATAATTAAAAATCAACGAGAATAGTTGATATTTATTCCGATAGATGGCGCAATCCATCAGCAACTTCCAGTTGGAAGATAAGGAGATGCCTTTTTTTTATAATATATATATATATATTAATAATTTTAAACACACACTTATTTTTTTATAATATTATTTCATCAAAATTGTGCATTTTTAGACAGACACACGTCTAACACGTGAGTCATAATCCTCCTACATCATAGGATTTTCTCAAGCACGAAAAAGATAAAAATAATATTGTCAAAGCCCATCTAAAATAAAAACAAAAAATAATGCTTTTACGATAAACAAGTTCTTACTACCTTAAATTATGCAAATTGGTCCCCCTTCAAAATCAAGCGCTATATTAAATTTGTTCCATCGGTCAAATTTAATAAAATGGCACGTTTGATGGGATCACAGATAAATAAATGATGTGAAAAAGAACAAGAAATTTATAACGAGGCGAAGGGAGTTTTATAATGAGAAAGAGAATCCCATATGAGAAAAATATTTATTTTAATTTGAATCAGGTGCATAGATTATTCTTATATAAATCTATTTACAAGTCTCGATTTTAAAATATTCTACTCTTTAAACTTAATAAAATTATATCTTTCAATTTTAAATCAAAATAAGTTAACATAATTGGATTACTTAAATTGTTCACATTTCTATTTATTAATAAAGGCGACACATAATCTATTGTGACATCTAAAAATCACTTGAAATGTTTATGAATTTATCTATTTGTTTATAAAAATAAACACAAACACATTCACTTTAATATTTAAATATAAAATAATATCCAAAACCTTTAAAGGTATGCAATATTGGAGCGTATTTTATTTGTTCTTATATTAATTTAAATAATTTATTAAGTTTATTTGCATATATATTATTTTGGATTGTGATTGCTATATAAATTCGTGTATCCACACACATACAAAGCTTTATTAAGACCACCGGTCTTAAACAGATTCACCAATGGAAGAAAGCATAGATGGAGCTCCTGTACTCCAAGCAGTGCAACATCCAACAACAGCCTCCAGGTCCGACGCATGTCCAATGGCCACACGTTCCTTTGTGCATACGTCATGGTTAGCGAATCACTGAACAGGCGAGTGTGAAATCAGCCGCTTCCTAGTCTTCGCTTTCCTCGTCCAAATGGACTACGGCATTCGGCGATTCTAATAATCTCCTCCGAACGGTGACTGAGGAAATTCGTGTATCATCAATTTTAGAATAGTAGACTGTCCGTAGGGGGGTACCGAAGAATAAAGCTATATTTCTACTTCCCTCTCCTGGAAACTATTTTTCTAACGCGACACAATATAGTGGAAGGATAATCCCTATATATAGTCACGACCGTCTTTCCTCATCGGCCTCTGTCACGGATGCGCGCGCACAGGGAGGTCACGTGCTCGCCGGCAGCCAATAAAAATAATAAAAAAACTCCCTCGAGCCGGATTTGAACCAGCGACCTAAGGATCACCGTTGTGACATTAATAGTCCTCCGCTCTGCCAACTGAGCTATCGAGGGATACAAACTGTATGAATAAGTTTACCTTATAAAGTCAACTAATCCTATTTCTACACAAAATGTATATATATATAGTCACGACCGTCTTTCCTCATCGGCCTCTGTCACGGATGCGCGCGCACAGGGAGGTCACGTGCTCGCCGGCTCTCTCGAGCCGGATTTGAACCAGCGACCTAAGGATCACCGTTGTAACATCTACAGTCGGGTAAAACACGGGCGTTGCCCGGGTCATTCGGCTAGTTTATATATAATGGGAAGAGGCGCGCTCTTATCTGTTTCTAAGTTGGAAGCGGTTTCCTAGGGAGCCTATTATTTGATCGACGGCCTATGGGGAAAAGGGAAACCACTACATTATTTTCCTTCGTAAATTCTCATTGAATTTCCATCGTCTTGGGGAAACTTGATTAAGGAGACACGATCGTTTTTAGACCATTTCACATTGAGTAAAACTATAATTTATTGCGTCAAACAGTAGCCAACTATATCAGTACAAAACTGATAGACATATCTATCGTACCCTTGCAAGCTTGGATATGATGGGTTTAAAACATAATCTATTTTCAAACTTTTGAATAATATATGTTTCTATATTCAAGATATCTATCGATATTTAACAAAATACGTTCAGAAACTCGACTATTGAACTCTTCTTCACATAGAACCTAAGTTTTAGGGCATCAGGCTATTCATCAGACATTACCACACAATTCCTATATAAAATGGCTTTATATACTAATGTGTTTGTTAGAGACCACTTACACATATTTATATGTATATAAATGTCAATGTATATAGGGTTTTGTATAGTAACGTTTACTGAAGAGCCTGGTACTCAAAGACTCACGTTTTATGTGATGACAAGTTCAATTAAGAGTATAGTGGCTGTATATCGATATATATTTCAAATGGAAACTTTCTATTCCTTAATGAAATTATCATAATTGGAAAATACCTTTCAAAGCTATAACAATCGAGCTAGAACAGATGGAAAGCTAGATAATTTAGGTTTAAATACTATTGAATTACCGTGCAAAAGGTTTCCTGCTTTTTTAAGAAAAAAGGAGGGACAAGCGTTCGAACCACGAGATTTTCAATACGATTTAAAGCTTATCGCCCCCTCCTTCCCATTCATTTTTTTTTTCTAAATAAAAAGAAGAAATTTTGCAGGACGATTTTCCAGTGTATTTATATATATTCCTTTAAGAGAAAAATTAAAAATAAAATCGTAATTTTTCATTATATATACATATGTTTATATAAATCATATATTTCGAGATGAAATATTTGGGTTTATTTCTAATTTCTATTTTAATCTATAAACAAATTCATTATTTATTCATTATTCCTTTTATTTGTAAATATATATGGGGATATCTAAAATTTGAGAGATATATAATAGATATTATGATGCATTAGCGCGCCATCTGTTATCAAAATACGACACTATTATAGACGTGTATGATTCTTTTTAAGGGCAGTATAAATTGTTTTATTTTTAAAAGGAATCATACGTGTCTATAATAGTTTCGTATTTTGATATAATAGATATGTTTAAATTATTATAATAAAAACTAACATTGACAACGCAGTCAGTATGTCATAGCGAGTTAAAATAATGAAGTTTAAAAACTAATTTATATCTATATATAAACAAGTTTCTCTATACCTCTAGAAAAGATATAGAGAATAACTAGAGAATCTATAATTTGTTGAATATATTAGAGTGTTGTCAAATATCCCAGCCCAAAAAAACACCAACCCACACACACCTAGCGTACCATAAAATAAAATTGGATTCAAAAGGTAATTAATTATAAAATTAAGGTATCAATAGCCATCAGGCTAGAGAAACGATTTGTCAACCAGAAAAAGCTGATGCCATAAATCACTTTTTGATGCTCCGCGTCACCCGCTGCCTAGAGAAATAAAGAGCCGCGTTAAATGGCCTAATGATTACATTCTATTAATTCCATCCGCATGTAACCTTCACATTCAACACCACTCTTTAATGTACCAAACATTTATTGCGACCTACTTTGCCTTTTTAATTTTATGACAGAATAGATTTTAATATTTTACCCGCTTCACCTTGGTAATCTATCAAGGTTGTTGTACATAGTATGATGCATATATATATATATATGTATTTATATTTTTTAAATAGAGCAGACTGTGCACTTTTGCATGTATTGACAAGATGTTAATTAAGTTATTTAAATTGTCAATTGTCTA
This sequence comes from Cordylochernes scorpioides, assembly GCA_030710605.1. NCBI lineage: Eukaryota > Metazoa > Arthropoda > Arachnida > Pseudoscorpiones > Chernetidae > Cordylochernes > Cordylochernes scorpioides. The sequence continues at coordinate 133,112,681 of CP092886.1, read as the reverse complement.
TCAAGGTTCTTGTTCAAGTTTTATAAAAATGACGCGCTAAAATATATTATAATTTATTTTAAAGTTGTAATTAACTAGGTGTGATAAAGCAAGCTAATCTAATCTAATTAAACGTATTTTAATTATATGTACTGGGGTTTATGTTGATATTTATCTCTGGTAAAAAATTATGATAATATACATCATTATTTTTTTTTTTTTGAAAATAGAGCAATCCATAAATAAATCTTTAATTAAAAAGGCATATATTGGATCAAAATATCATTTTTTTTGTCAATATTTACCTTGATAAATGTTGGCGTTCAGCCAACTGAAATATTGGTAAAATAAATTATATTTTGATCCAATATATGCCTTTTCAATTAAACATATATATTTATCATTTTAAATATAAAATTATGATATTTTGCAATATTCAAATAAATTTCCTGTGATATTTTAATAGATAATAAATAAGAAAATAACTCTATTTGCTTTAACACACACAATTAAAACCTCTTTCTCATCAAAGTGTTAAAAATATTTTTAAAATTAGTTTTTATTAAAATAAAATATTAATTATACAATTTATTTTTAAATTAAAGTTAACTAAAATGTATTAATAGAAATTTCAATAATTTAATATGAAAAATATGTTGGTGAACGTATAACGTTAAAAATGACGAAATAATAAAACTACAACCTTCCTATATAAATATTAGGATTAAATAGAAATAACTAAATATCTTTACCAGAAAAAAAATTAAATGATACAATGTAAGAAAATGTATATTTGTTAAATGAGGAAAAATACGCATAAAATAACAATGCTTCTTTTAATGGACTCAATTAAATACTTTATTCGAAAGTAACAACGAATTTAGGTATTAAGTTCTTTAATAGTTCTTTTTGTTCTGAGGTCTTTAACTTTTGTTTTAATTATTTTGATTTTTATTGTCTCTGTGTGTCTAACACAAATGAAATAAATCTAATAATGGATGTCTAAAACGGCTTTTATGTATTTAGAAATAAAGGTATTATTCAAAGTGCTTCGTAATTAGTGTTTTTTTATTGGTTTACAATAAGAAAGATATTTTAATGTTATAAATTTGTGAGAATAAACACATGTGTGTTATTTTTTATATAGGTTGGTGTTATTGGTGGTTGGATCAATGTGGATACGCCCAAATGGATACAGACATTTCCTCCACCGTTATCACCCCCGGTGAAATCCATGAATACAACAACGCCAAAGTTTTACAATATTTGTACTCTTTCCTATTTTATTTTGAAATTCAAACAGTTGCCTATTTTTTGCTTTCTATTTCAGGTCTATATAATATATATGCTTAATATAATTTATTAGAATTATTACGTATGTCAATTAGAGGATTATATATATATATATATTCATGTGGTGGTATGCTGTATATAAAATATTAAATAGTTCGCGATAAATAAATATGGATTTAAAAATGATATATATATTTATCTATCATCATTAAAATATAGAATTTTAACGCATATTCATCATTTGAACAAATATATTTTTATTTATATTTTTATTACCACTATATCAAATTTATTACCAAGGAATTTTTATAGGCAGAAATATTTCATTTTAAATTAAACATTATAAAATTTCACATCAATGAATGGAATTTAACGAAATTTCGATCAAAATAATTATGGTGAATATGTCGCAAATATAAAACTATTTTATTTTGCAAAATAGTAATTGGTGATGATTTATTTACGTATGTGTGTTAAGTTCCCAATAGATAATTATGAATGAAAAGACATTTTTATCAACAATAATACGAATAGAAATTAATAATCCCATTGCATTGATATTTAGTTCTTAAGCCGATTTTAAACATTTAAGTTGTTTTTATTTCCCCGTTTAATGTACTGACTGTAAACTGTAAGTAAATCTTGAAAAAGCTGTTTGAATTTATTAAACGGAATAAGCCTATGAAAAAAATATATAGAAATATAAATCCGAAACTTCTGAAAAAATTATAATAATTTGATATACGGAATAAATTCCATATAATGTGTATATTTAATATTAATGTTCTCCCAGCTTTGAGTATAATCTTTCAACAGTGGTTAACCTTTTCTAAAACATGGCTGAAATTTTGCTAAATAATATATCATAAAAAATTGAATTCTTAGGCGATTTTATTTGAATTTTTCGCAATTATTGAAACCGCAAAGGAAAGATAATGCTTTTAGAGTATTATTGATTCAATATATCTTTAAATTTTTTAAAAATGAAAGCGAAAAGAATATAGGAAGAAAAGAATAATGAAACATTTTCTAATTTCATCAATAGGTGGAGCTACTGTTTATATTTGGCAATAGAGAAGAAGTAGAGAAATATATTGGCGAATTACCCTCCTATCCCCCAGACGAGATTTTGAGTGTGCAACAGAAGCAATACCATATAGAAAAGAAAACAAATAACACCCAGCGACATCAACGATAAATCAAGGAAAGGTTCCAATACATTACAGAAATATTGTTTATTGTTGTCTTAGGTGATGAAATGATTGTTTAGACGCAGATATCTACTTTTACACATTTTCTTTTCATTCGTATTGGTTATTATTTAGATTGAATATAAATATTATAAATTAAGTTTTCTTATACCCCCCAAAATATTGTTTTATCCAGTGAAAAATTGCAAGAATTTTATAAAACTTCGCTCCATATGTTTAAAGGAGTGCATTAATTTCTTCAGAAACTAAGCTAAATAAATGAAAATTATACATCTTGTGTTTTTTCGTAGAAATTGCCAACTTGCTTTTATAAAATATAAAAGATGTTTCTTTATCAAACGTAATATTCTTGCAAATGGGAAATCCTTAGTGAATGTTGTTGAGACTCATGACCTAGATTGGATTCAAAAGGAATTTCATTATGTCTAAAAAATGTTTCACGAAAATGGATTATAAGAGATAGTGCTTTACCTATTATAAAAAGCCTATCAAATATAGAGTTTTCGAATCCCGGAGTCAAGCGTTAGCCATTGCGTTACGTCACCTTGTACCAAATGGCTTATATAGATTATGTAAAATCAGACAAGAATTGACTAATAATTAGGTAAACAAGAAGTATACAAAATTAGACAAGTAGATAATACAAATGAAAGTCAAGAACACCAGATGATAACAAGAGCACGAACAATGTGTTTTGTGCTCTCTAATGGAATATACAGATAGAGGTAACTATAAGAGATATTTTATGCCATGAGCCTTGCGAAGCGACAAGCTGCATACCAGCGGCAGATTTTAAAACGAAAATAATTTTTGGCGATATACTGTATATAAATTCTCTAGAGATACCACAAATACTACCATCGATTATTAATATATATTTAATAAAATATTTTTAAATTATTGTCAATGAATGGGGAATTAGATTAATATTTGTTTGTTATTTGACCCATTACTAAATGTTGTCAAATTTGGAGCACCACGTGAAGATGGCGTTGGGAAAGATTCAAAATAAACCTTCCCGCATACTTTATTTTGTCCTAATACAAGGAGAATATAACTCCTTTTTATATTATTAAATAAAATTTCACTCTACTAAAACGACTCCATCAACCACTGGGTCAACAGTACTTAAAGGTTTAATTGATATATACATTTACCAACCTAACCTTTGGTAACTTACATGAATAACACTCACAAATATTTCAAATAAAACTTCTAATAAAACAACTATAGTGATCAAATGGTTTGAAACATATTCATTTCATGTATTATGACCCAAAATAGGAGATAAATTGAATCGCCGAATGCCGTGGTCCATTTGGACGAGGAAAGCGAAGACTAGAACGCGGCTTATTCCACATTTGCCTGTTCAGTGATTCGCTAACCATGACGTATGCACAAAATGAACGTGTGACCATTGGACATGCGTCGGACCAGGAGGCTGTTGTTGGGTGCTGCGCTGCCTGGAGTATAGAAGCTCCATCTATTATTTCTTCCTGTGGTGAATCTATATAAGACTAGCGGTTCCATTGTTTGAAGTATATTATACAAACCCATATATAATATATATATTTGAAAAAAAATATATATAAATTAGATATTTTTATTTATTAATTATTAAAGTTTGGGGAATATATATTAAAAGCTATAAACGACTGATATATATATATATATATATGTTATATAATTTTTAAAAAATTAATAGAAATATAATAGAGATAAATGCATGTAAATATTATTTTATTTTATTAATCTGTTTAAAATAACTCTGTTGTTCTTGGCCACTAGATGGCGCCACCTTAAATATAAATAGATTGTTTTTTTTTTTTTTAGTGTTGGTTAGGTAAGTTAGATTTTATTTTATATAGGTATGTAAATGGTGATATAGAATTAATTGTTAAAATTCTATATTTACTTAATTTAAAATATATACTTTTGCTCAAAGAGTTCAAAATAAACTACTTGAGACTGATTTTCTCTTTTTTAATTAAATTCAAGACGACTGCACCTTCAATTTTAACAAATCATTTTTTGGATTTACATAATTATAGAACATATATATATATATATAGGGAAATATAGTTAAATTTATTTATGAATGCGACAGAACATAAATATGGATTCTGATAAAAGTTTAACATAAACTTTCTTTGAGTGTAATATTTTACTTATTATAAATCATTTGTTATTCATATGATTAATAATTTATAAATATGATATTTGTTAAAAGTTTCTTTATTATCTTATATTTTAAAGATATATAAGTAATTCAAAATTATAATTTATAGATGGAATATTCATTATTAATATAAAAACATTTTTCACTATGTGATTTTTTAACAGAAGTTTTTCGAATTAAAAAATGCATAAAAATGTGTTCCATTTAAAAAACTCCTTGAAAATAAATATTTTAAAATATTTCCAAAAGTTTATTTAAATAATGGATAGTTTTAAACGTGGGGGATTAAGGAATTAGCAAAATTTTATTGATATCAATTAATTTTTATAATTAACTAATCTATTGTCAGGGCTTTCTAATTATTCTAATCCGACGCTGGCAGGATACATCCAGTTGGGAAAAAGTGAGACGGTCTATACAACCTTAAAACTAATTGGCATCTTGCCAGGAAAAAACAGGGCAAAAACCCTTAAAATCTTGAGCTGTCTTATTAAATGTCATTGGGTCGTGACCATTTTTTTCCCTTGGAGGCTTCGTCTGATACGGAATGGCAAACTTTCTTGGAATTTGAGGTGAACCGATTAAGCCTTTTTCCAGATTGTTAAAAAGTTTGCAGATGGTAAAATTTTATCGATGTTTTTTTTTAAACTGGAGGTTTATATCTTCTACATTTTGTCGTGAATGTTCATGTAGATGGCAGCGATTTTTATGATTAGTTTTCTTTTGTGGAGTTGAAAAGTTACAAATATATTTTATGAATTTATATAAACTATTTGAAATATGTTGTTATAATTTATTGATTACCTATTATTCTATAAACTTCAACATGTTGGCGAAGGCCAAAGATCCGAAACGCATAGATGTGATTGGCCTTTTCATAATAATGCAAAAAGTGATACTGATTAGTTTTGGAAAGAAGAAAATCGACACTTGTTGATGTGTTTCGAAAAATTCTACTTTACCATTCATTAGCAATGTTTTTTGCAGGGTCAGGAGATTTTATATCACGTTCTTAATTTAACAGAGCCTGATATTTTCTTCTCCTTTTTAAACTCTTTTTAAAGCTAAAAATTGATCATATTTATAATTCTTTAATATAATTGATAATATATTTGTTTAGTTAATACACACACTTAAAAATTGATAATAAATATACAATATATTTCAAAAATATAAATCTAAATACATATCAAATATCAATTTAATATTATTATTGACAATAATTCAGCATAATATCAAAATCTTATCATATTAAATAATTTTTCTATTGTTCGGTACTATTTTTCATTTAAAGACATTTAAATCAATGATTTAAACATTTTTATTGTTATCCGAGATTACAAGATTGTAACAGGGCAATCCTTTTTATTTAACTTCCTCGGTAAATAAACACGATGTTATATCCTGAAATAAATTAGAAAAGCCTGAGCGGGTCAAATATTTGAGCTTCGAAAAATGTGATTATCCAACGAGAGGGAGGGAATCAATTACATCAACGAACGGAGAAATCTTGCACTTTCGAACAACATTAATCTTTAAATTGCACACATGCGCCTTAGCGTATTTAAGTATCACCAAGGTATAAGGGGATGTGTAAATAAGTCTAAAAATAATGATAAAATTTACCTTTGTAATAAATGGTGAGAGTCCACGAATATTTATTTAGTTTTTATATTGCAAAGTAATATCTCTACCTTGTAAACTCAGCACAATTCATTTGATAATATTTCTTCAATACTTTCAAATATCCTTTTAATATGAAATATAAATTTTAATATTCGTAATAAAATGAAATTTTATATATTGATATATATATCTTATATTTATATAAACTATCAAATTCATTTACATAGTGAATATCTTGAATTCTAATTGGTGTATATACTCTTATTTTGTACTAACGGTCCTTAGACAAGATTGGAAATTTGTATAGTAAATTGCTTGAAATCCAATCCTTGTTCATATTTATAAATGATAAATCTCTCAATAATATCATACTCATGTATATTTTAATACTAGCGGATGTACCCGGCTTCGCCCAGGTTTTTCTCGAGGGAATGTTTGTAGTCTAGTAATAAGAAAATATACTACACCTAAAAACTATCAGAGAAAAGAGAAACCACGGAAGGTGAACAGAAAAATGCTTACAATGGATGTTATGTTTACAATATCAAGTTAAATAAAAACAAATATAAAATTTGCATATGTTGGTCACTATAAATTTGTATATTTGTTAGGCGAAATTAGAAACATGATAAAACAATTGGGTATTTAAAAACAAATGTAGAAATAAAAGTTGAAGTATAATAAACAATGTTAAAGATTAGTTTTAATTATTAATCAAGATTGTGTGTGAATATGTGAGAAAGATGTAATATCGTTGTTGTTTTCTTGGCCGACTGTTTTACATATGGTGTTATCTTAAAATTGCTTGTTTTGAATATTTTTTAGATTGAGATTATTAGCTAGTATGTAAAAAATTAACTCTGTTGAAATTTAATTTTGTATTTATATATAAATAAAATTAACTCTGTTGCTTTTTTTTGTATTTAATCGATAACAGCGAAGTTACGCATGTTAATGTTAGGAAATATATTTTGATGTTAAGCAAAACCTGCTCCATCTCGTTTTACATAAATGTTGAAATTTGGTTGAAATTGATGCATTGTAACGAAAGTTTTTAGTGATGTCCACTTATGAAATTTCCATTTTATTAATATAGATGTTTATATGAAATTTATCAATATCAGATACATAATTTATCTAATATCTAAATTCACCTTCATAAAATATAATTCATATATGCTCTGCTTATATGACACATATATTTCCTTATAAATCCTCAAAATTATAAATTCAAAAAACAAAGAACCACTGAGAATCAAACTACCCTAAACATCGTCGAAGAATGGAAACGCTGAATCAAAGAAAGTTGCCGTTTAATTACCAACTTGTTTGCATTGTCAATTCAACCGCGAGATGATTTGAGGTTTTTGTTCAAAATTTTCCCCAGGTTAAATATGCGTGGTGTTACAATTTAATGGGCATGTTCTTCCTTTATTTAGCTGCTCTTATACACATTGGTAAATATATCCTGATAAATACATTATGGAAATTTTACCTAGTCTTCTACATATATATCTGTTTGCATATTTATTTTTATAGCGTTTATGTGTAGATATTGATATTTTTACTTCTTTATCGATTTATATTATTATAATTATTTTAAGATGTATCTTATCATATCGCGATTATATTATTTTATAAATGTTTATATACAGAAACAACTTTATACATCGAATTTTGGGGGTGTCATATACTTGTCCTGAGCCAAACAAAAAAAAACAAAAACCGAGGTAACGCGCGAACTTAATATTCTTCAACGAAAATTTGGAAAAAGGGATTTGTGAAAGAGAGAGTACATACAATGTTGGTGTTGGTGTCTTGTCCATCTCCATGGAAAGGGGGAAAGGGGGGGGGGTGGCATTGCCACATTTCAGAGTTCCCTGCTCACGGTTACCGTAGCGCCCCGGGCTCACGACACCGTACTTCGCCCTACAGGGCAGTCCCTTACTTGTGCTGCTTCTCCCGCCCGCCACGCACAGGAGGGGAGTACATACAATAATACTTATAATAGCACTTATAAAGTTTACACCTTTGTAATTTTTTTTATATAATATATTAATAATAATAAAATTTCTTATTATATGTGAGCATATTGATATATATTTTTTATGAGAATATGGTATTTTTTTATTATTCCAAAAGAGCTATTATATATGTTTTATGAGAATATGGTATTGTTTTTATTATTCCAAAAGAGCTATTATATATGTTTTATGAGTAGTTTTATTAATTCGACGTTTAGTGTGTGTGTGTGTGTGTCAAAAGATATCATCTAAATTCCGCGTAGGCAGTAACCAATCATTCATGTTTCATATAAAAATGGAGAATGAGAAAAAAATAGTACATCGGCTTACAACTTAAAATATAATAGCATCTAGAATAAAATCCATCACTCCTAAAATAAAGTTTCAATAAGGCAGAATGAAAGTAAATAAATAGAGAAAATATCTGGGCTTAAAATAATGAGGAAGAACCAAGTTGCTCTCTTCCAAAGTTTACATTAGTTCACCAATGTGAAACATCAACAAAATTGATGCAGTGTACTGAGTGCGCGGCAACAGCTGGCAGATAGACATTTTAGAGGGGAATTAAATCGTGGTACAAGTCTAGAAAATAAGCCCATTTTTAAGAGAGCGAGAGAGTAAAATATGAGAAATAAAAGGTGTAGCTTAATGAAAATGTTGCTCCACACAACCTGACTGATATGAATTAAATTTACATACATATTGCCCTGCACGAGCTCCGAGCTCCTAATGAAAAGGAATAATTTGATTTGTTTAGAAAAGGAATTATTTATTCGTTTTTTTTTACGAGAAAGAGATTTGGGTAATTGAAAAATGTTTTAAAATAACATATTAGAAAGTTGCCGGAATTTTAATGGGCGTCGTTTGGTTTAACTAGTCGAGTAATGATTGATAGCGTGTTGGGACGAAGACTTGTTTCTTATTTATTATATTAGGTTTATATATATAGTTACTTATATATTATTTTACTCTCAGTATATTTACTTGTAATATATCAATGGGTATTTGCGTGAGCAGATCCTCACATAAACAGCAATATAATTATAATATACCAGAATGATTAGAAATTGACTTTCGGTGTTTAAATATTTATATATCAAAACATGATTCAAACTCGCTGGTTCCCGCCAGTCACATAATTCCCGGAATGATAATATTATAAGATATCACAGATTTTTTTTTTTAATAAAGAAATCTATTAAGTTTACATTCTACTAAATTCGTTCTAAATTCGTACTAAGTTCGTTCTCGTTTAGCGTGGAGATATCATCTATAATGAGGTTCCACATGTTATTGTAACTAGAGGTAAAAGAGATTCATGCTGCTTATTTGCGATTGATTTTTCATATATGAATCTTATCCGTATTTTTAACGCCTCAATAATAATTTTGATGGAACTATTTAGTGCGTTTTACCCTTTTTCAAATAAAACAGCTTCCTACAGTCCTTACTGAGATGGAAATAAGGGGCCCTGGTTCATCACTGGTCAAATTTTCCAGAAGTAGCAACAGCTTAAATTTTTCATTGCAGTTAAGACAATAAGAAGTTGGTTTATTGAAGGGCAAAAGCCCGCTAATGCCTTATGCTCCAATAAATGATTAACATATCATCTATACTTCACATTTGGGTTCTTTTAAAGTATTAAGGAGGTATGTGTTTCTTTTGCAAATAAAATGAACTTTACTAACATTACAGTAGGAACAGTAAAAAGTTTGTTTTATACGTTTATTTTCTAAATACAGATGGCGCGTTATTGCCTTATAATTAATTTATACCTAACTGACCTTGTTTTATATATATATATATATATTTTGGTGCCCGGGCCGGACAGGGACGGCGCGTTCTCGCGCCACACACCCGGCCCTAAAGAGGCTCCACCCGGACGACGGCGGGGCTCCAGTCCCCCTTGTTAGACCTAGCGACCTCCCAATTGTTTTTATTGTTTCAAGAAGGGAATTACTCGAAGAAAGTATTCACATGTAACTATACTATCCTGAAAGTTTATATCCATAGTTCGATAAAATACCATAACCAAAATTTCATCTTTCATTGTCGCATATATAATCAGAATCGTCCAATACAATATTAGAGCTCTAAGAAACGCGCGGTCTGGTTGATTTAATTGTCCAAGCCGCTGGAAGGGTTCACCACTGATGAGCTCTTCCACTATATTATATCGTAGTAAGGACACAGTAGAAAGTTTGTTTTATTCCCAAAAGAAACATTCCTGATTCACACTTTTATTTCCTATATATAGATGGTGTTTATTGCCTTATAAATAAAAATATATTTTATATGAGTAGAAATAATCTTATATTCATGCTTTCGGCAAAATATAGCAAATATTCGACGTATAGGCTTAGAATGTTATACATTGTGGAGTTTAGATATGTGCGGATAGGGTGCTCCAAGGTCGGCCTGGGTACGGAGAGTCAGGATTACCGAGATAGTCCACTCTATGTTACATAAGTATTGTAGGTTATAAATATGATAAGACGCAAACCTTTTATTTTTTATGTTACCAGCTTTCGGATATAATCCTGAAATATAATAAACACTTATATAAGCTATTGTAGGTTATAAATATGATAAGACGCAAACCTTTTAATTTTCATGTTACCAGCTTTCGGATATAATCCTGAAATATAAAAAACATTTATATAAGCTAGTGCAAGTTTCCTAATCTAATATACGTGCTTAATATTTTTCATGATAAAGCGGAGAGAGGATTCCCCAAAATATAATGATATCCAAACGTCATTATATATTATGATCGTGACATTTAATATACGCAAAATCTTTTCAAAGGTATTAAAAACATATGGACTACATGTATATTTATATGATTTTTATAAATATTTACTATCAATAGGAAGTAATTCAACCCTAAAAATGACTAGCATTAAAGATAAAATATAAAATCAATAGCAATAATATGATATTTCCTATTAATGCATAAAACTGTTCAAATGTTATCTGAAAGATCAATAAATGCGGCGATTATAAATTAAATAGAAAGCTTCTAAAGATAGAAATAAAATCTCTACATGTATAGCTAACTCTGTTCTGATTTCAGCGGTTTTCCTAATTTAATTCATCGAGAGAAAATCTGGAGCTAACGTAGTTAGGCGCCTTGTTTTTGTTTTTCTCACTCGCTCCTTTAACTTTCCCTTTAATTTCTTCGTGCTCCGCTTAACGCACCGTCTTCTGTACTCGGAGCACAACGCCTTGGCCAACTCCTCTATTTGAAACCTTCTCTTCTATGGCGTCGTTTCAAATAATTCCTTTAGGTTTTTAACTATTGACCATATTTTGAAAAATAAATATATTAATTATAATATGAACCTTATTTTTTCTTAAATATCAATTTCAGATCATATCTACCGAATATTTGACTAATATTTTAAGTATATTTTTTAATTTTAAATTATTTTATAGTTTATTTAAAACATTTTAACTATATATCCTTTCTATTTTACAGAATTAACTTATTTTTACATTGTTTTAATAGAATTTTGACCATTTTCCCTCTATATTGCTTAATTTAACGAATTTCATATCTAGTTAAAATATATTTGACCATTATATCTTTATTTTTTATTCGAATATAACCTATTTAGAATTAATTTAATAAATATTTGGCTTTTGTCGCAAAAATTTAGAATTTAAACTAGTTCGTTTTTGTTTAATCGATATTTGGTTATTTTTCCATATATAATTTAACTAGACGAAAGGCCCGGGCAACGCCCGGTGTTTACCCGAGTGCGAATATATTTTGAAAACGTTGTCTTGGGTGGTCGCTATTGACAGGGTGGTCTGTATAGACAGGTGGATGTATCACACAGCTGATAACAGGGTTGTCTAGAGTGGTCGCTATAGACAGGGTGGTCTGTATAGACAGGTGTATGTATCACACTGCTGATAACAGGGTTGCCTAAGGTGACCGCTATAGACAGGGTGGTCTGTATAGACAGGCAGCTGATAACAGGGTTGTCTAGAGTGGTCGCTATAGTCAGGGTGGTCTGTATAGACAGGTGGATGTATCACACAGCTGATAACAGGGTTGCCTAAAGTGACCGCTATAGACAGGGCGGTCTGTATAGACAGGTGGATGTATCACACAGCTGATAACAGGGTTGTCTAGAGTGGCCGCTATAGACAGTGTGGTCTGTATAGACAGGTGGATGTATCACACAGCTGTAGAGTGGTCGCTATAGACAGGGTGGTCTGTATAGACAGGTGTATGTATCACACTGCTGATAACAGGGTTGCCTAAAGTGACCGCTATAGACAGGGTGGTCTGTATAGACAGGTGGATGTATCACACAGCTGATAACAGGGTTGTCTAGGGTGGTCGCTATAGACAGGGTGGTCTGTATAGACAGGTGAATGTAACACACTGATGATAACAGGGTTGCCTAAAGTGACCGCTATAGACAGGGTGGTCTGTTTAGACAGGTGGATGTATCACACAGCTGATAACAGGGTTGTCTAGAGGGGGGCGGGCAGGGAGGTCACGTGTTTGCTGGCAGCCAATGGGCGCGCATTCTATCCGTGAGCTTCAGACAAACAGACAAACAAACAGACAGAATAAGGCAAATATATAAGTAGATATATTCAATTACGGGTTTATTTAACCTATTTTAGACTTTTTATATATATTTTCTTTTGAAATAAATAGAATTTTAATGGTGAATAAGTGTCCTATTGTTTTATATTTATAGAGAAAAGTATAAAATGATTTAAACTGTAAATGAAGTTAATATAAAGAGAAATTTGAGAGATAAAACTATTTTGGTTATAAAAAGGTAAGATAACGTGTTTCTTATAGAGAGAAATATCTATAAAATAAATATCAATCTGGGAGACTTTCTAATTCTGAAAGTTGGTAACAAATTTCAGCAAGTGAATAAATGCAGAATGTAATTGCCTGTCCAATACTGACAGAGATACTAGTAGTGGTTTCATATTGAAATTCATATTTACTCTAATAAAATGATAGAATTGATTCAACTTGTCGATATTTACCAGCAAATTAAAAAAATACTGAAATGAGGAAAGTTTGTTCCTCCCCCCCCCCTATATGAGTCATACCTCTCTTCATTATATAATTAAAAATCCAATAAATTGCAAATTGAAAATGAAAATGGTCTCAGAGAAAGGAGTTATTTAGAAATAATGAGAAGCCAGAAAATTTGTATTAAATATTGTTTTTGTATCAATCGATATATAGTAGAGAGATTATTTCCTTTTTCATTACCTGGGGAGAGGCACTGGATTTCCCCCGCCCTCTTTTTCAATTACCTTCAATAGGATTCCTTCGTCGACTTGTTCATATCAGAGGGGGGATGTTCAATTTTTGAAATTATTGATGCGGCCGCTGCTCTTTAATATTCACCAGGAGCTGTTTGTTACCTCAATTAAATTTAAATTTGGCCAAACTGCAAAATTGAAAACTTTGTTGGAATCAATTTGTCCTCTTGTGTCTGTGAAGACTTTCCATTTCATCACCAAATGCTTCTTTTGTTTTTAATAGCAATATATTTTATTTTGGTTTGTGTGTGTTTGAAGATTTTCTATTCTTTTATTAAATTCTATTCTTGTTTTTTATAACGCTATATTTTCTAATCTGGTTTGTGTGAAAATTCGCCGTTATTTCATCAAATTCTAATATTAAGGTTTATAACTCAGTATTTTGTATTCTGTTTTGTCTGTGAAGATTCGCCGTTCTGTCATCAAATCCTACTGTTGAATCTTATAGCGCTATATTTTGTATTCTGGTTTGTGTGTGAACCTTTACAGTTGTGTAATCAAATTCTACTTTGATTTTTTAGCCATATATTTTCTGGTTTATGGTTTGTTTGTGTGAATATTTGCCATTTTATCATGAAATGTTTACTAGTGATTTTAAAACGCTATATAATTTTCATATTTGTGTATTCTCTTTAAAATACTAAATATATTGAAATATGCCCTTATATATATTTAAATGTGTAGTATTTATTTGGCGGACACGAGTATTTAATTCCAAAGATTAATTGGTGGCTATTTTGACCGAATCATCCTTTGTCAATTTCAAAATGTAAGAGATATATGTATTAATTTAAATAATAAAATTTAACGCGTTTAAACCTGGATATTACTCAATATATATCATTTCTGGCGCTCGGTAAAAGGGGAATAAAACAACTCTATCATTCAAAGAAGGTGGCGTTTATACCAACAGCAATTTATTCTCTATATATTGAGAATTAAATGTTTCAAAATATTCTCTTGACGATATCGACTATAAAATAATTAATTTAAAAATTTAGAGATGACCAATGAAATGTTCTCATTTCAACATTTTTTTTTCACTTCAATATAGCGCTTAAAGTAAAAAATGGAATGCTAATTACAATATTTTTACACTTCATAAAATTTTAAAAAGAAAGATTTGTTAGGAGCATTTTAAAATCTTCTTATTATTATTAATATATAATAGCTTTGCTCAAATTTTAATATCCAGGCAAACAATTTTGAATATTTTAATAATAAATTATAATTTTGTATGTATTTTGACTGAAGTTACAAAAGCAACCTAAATTTATTCCTTCTCTATAAACAAAAATCAGTAGAGATAGAAATTAAGTCGGGTTTATAAATATATAGAAGCGAATTCATAAGAATTCTATTAAGGATTCTTAGATCAACACTTTCTAACGATGGGTTTATGTTCGCTCCAATCAAAGAGAATCTCAGGAGTGTAAGAGATTCGGAGTAAGTACAGAATTGTATGCACCGCATCAGCCTCTTTTTTACATAGTCTCTCTGGATTAGACACTGAGAGGAATTGTAGAGAATAATATTGTTCTAAACAAACTTGTTATTTGTTGCTTGCTGAGGTTTAATCTTGTTAAAGATATTGTCACGGAATTCATTTATTATAGTTGTTTTAACACAGCCACATTTTAGTAAATATTTGAAAACTTTTCTAAGTTTAATTTTTAATATAGACAAACGTGCATTGTTTCAAGAAAGAAGATTAAAATGAGATATACGTAAATTCTGTGAGTCAGAGAATAATGTTAAATTTCTAAGAAATATATTTCTCTTCTATATTTAAGAGATTGTTATATTGTTGAATGAAATGTAGCGCATTATCTCTCATATTGTGACAATATGGTCATGTATAAAAATAAGGTAAAGCAAATGTAAGAATGATAAAGCCAATTATTTTTATCCAAAGAATTACAAACTTAATACCCTAAAATAATAGAGAGCCAATTAGAGAAATAGGCTTAATAGCAAAATATCAACTTTATAATCGGTTGATTAACAAAAAAATTCTGTTATATAGTTCCTTACCTAAGAGAATTGCAACGCACAGCTTGAAAAAAAGCCTGTTGCCACTGATATGATCTAAAATGTTCTTTTATTTTACGGATTGTTAGGAGTCTTGAAAGTTATTTTTTTCGGAGTGAAGAGCGGCTTTGTCATTGTAGTGTCAATGAGATGGTCGTCTTCTAGGAGGGAGGTTTTATCTATATCACGGCGGTAGAATCCTGATGTCAGTGGTTTAAAATGTAGAATACAGCTCCCATAGAATCAAGGCTTAATCTACGATCTTCAGTTTGCCTTCCTTAATCTCTTAAGAGACTCCACCAAAATTCCGCGTAGAAAATGTTGGATTGAAATGTATGGATTATTAAACAATTTAATTTACACCCAAACAATATTCCAAACGTAATAACATCAAATAATGGAGAGGCAATAGAAGAAATATGCCGAGTAACAAACTATCAAAATTACAAATATGTTCTCCCCTTAACAATAAATATCTGTACCGATATTGCTGATAATTTGTCTTAAGACGAAAAATCCTTTCAATAATTATAATAACGAATAGATTCTAAAAGGATAAGTTTCTTTATTTGAAAAATCATTCGAGCTTTCGGGCGCAAGCTGCCCTTCTACAGGAATATTATATACAATTTCAAGTAATCATGTATTTACAGTTATATATATTTTATTTAAATGGTTCCTCGCTTTAGTCTTGTATAGCGTGAGTGAATCACATGCCCGCGTGATTTAGTTTAAATCAAAAAAAAAGCCTTGATAAAGACCCCAAATCTCTAATAGTACAACATATTAGAAACACAGATCACGATTTCAACCTAGCAAACCCTAATATTCATTATACAAACATAAATAGTAAATACAAAAGATTAATACTGGAAGCACTGATTTCATCAAAATATAATAGCATAAATAGACACATAGATATCCCAGAGACATATGATAGGCTGGTCCAAAAACTAAAATAGAATTATCCGATTTCTCTTCATCACACCACTTAAAAATATTGAATATAATAATATCAACCAATTGACTAATATGACATGGCATATACTGGATATAAATTATTGATCAGCTGGTATTTCTAGGGGCAATACGCCTCTCTTTATCAAGGCTTTTCTTTGATTTAAACTAAATCACGCGGGCATGTGATTCACTCACGCTATACAAGACTAAAGCGAGGAACCATTTAAATAAAATATATATAACTGTAAATACATGATTACTTGAAATTGTATATAATATTCCTGTAGAAGGGCAGCTTGCGCCCGAAAGCTCGAATGATTTTTCAAATAAAGAAACTTATCCTTTTTGAATCTATTCGTTATTATAATTTGTCTTACTCTGCGTAATTTTTTATTTGATAAACTCATTCTCTTGACTCTTTGATGATGCTCTTCCACGCATATCTGTGTGGATTCTGCTATTCCTATTATTATCGCATCGTTATTAAATAACTACTTGGGAATGAAGATTTCCCGTTACCTTTCACATGTCATAAATGTAATAACACACAATATGTAAATAGAAAATAATAAGAAATAACAATTCCCGAAGATCGTTATTGTTCGTATTGTTTGCTTAATATAAAGGCTCATTCGTTGTTGATATTATCGAGATGTCCATCTCTCTCAAAATGAGTTAACAATCCATCAAAAAATAATTAGGAGGCAATTGAATTTATTGCAAGATAGCTATTTGTATTGTGTTAATGCGGATGTTTTTGTGTGACTTTCTGTGTATGGCGAATAACGAATTTATTTAGAATAATAGGAATTATTTGATTTATTCTAGGTCTAGTAATATGTAATGTTGTGTTTCTGCGGGTAATTGTGTATTGGTATTGTTTATCTCGACCTGAGTTAATAATACACAATGGCACATGCACAAAGAAATAACGAGATATACCAAGTATAGTTATTAATATCCCATATAATGCTCGTTATATTATTTATGACCAATAGTTTCTTTTATTCATTTTCTTTAGTCTGATATATTTTTTCTGATTAAATATAGCATTCCTTCAAAAGAATTACGAATATTGAAGTCTACACGTAAAACAGTATGAGAACAAATTCTCAAAAAAGTGAATAATTTCCACTTTTTTTTTTAATATCAAATATTACACTCAAATAATACATTGTGTTTTAATATATATATACATTATTTCATTTTGTAAAAATAGAGCAATCCATTCTTAAATATTATTTTATATTTCTATGTTTCAAAACAAAAATAACCATTTTCATTTATTCATTTATTCAAATTGGGAGCATCGCAATTCTTATAGCTACGCAATGTTTTAGGCTAATGTGAAAGAGTTAATAGCTATGTAAAAGTTACACATCTCTTTTCTGATCATTTCATTAAAAATCTAGATCTCGACTTTACACATGTGAAAATCTTCACGGGAATCTGCCGAATCTGATGAAAGCTTGTGTTCTATTCAATAATTTAGATTCCCGTGTTCTGCTCAAATATGATCACATCAACGCCATACTCTCAGTAACCTCTATTGTGGAAGAGATGTGCCTTTATTGTGCCAGTGATTAACACATCTCTACTCTCACAAACTATATATAATGGCAATCATGAAAGAACGTGTGGCCATTGGGCATGCGTCGGACCTGGAGGCTGTTGTTGGGTGCTGCGCTGCCTGGAGTACAGGAGCTCCATCTATGATTTCTTTCTTCCTGTGGTGAATCTGTATAAGACCGGTGTGTGTATATATTGGCAATCGATTTAAATTTGTAATATATAAAATATCTATTTTTCCCTAAATATATATCCAATATACACATAAAACCTAGAATAAAATTGTCTTATGAAATGAAAAAAGGAAGAAATACAGTAGGTTTAAATTCGAAAGAATCAATCTCAGCATGAGATAGAGCCATCTGTTTAAATACACATTGCTGTATAGAAAAGAATTACCATTTAAATGCACATTTATGTAAAATACAACTCATGGATATCTACCATGCCTTCTGAACGGCATATTCTAATTATTGTTACTCAAATTATATAGCGAAATGGATATTACTTCCTCCTCTTGATCTATTTATTTTCATCTTGAGGTTGCGAATGGCACTCTTAAAAGACAATGGGAAAAAAGTAGTTCATGCCATTAAGGAAATAGACTACGTCACTTCCGCTGTGAAGGCGCATTGTTAATTGTTAGACCCCGCGCGGTTAATTAGCTCGTGGAATTAATTGACACCATATTGACACAAGCTTCTGTTCTTGATTCCCACACGTAAAGAAACCGCCTCTATAGCTTTGTCACCTTCTTTTTACTCCATATATATATATATATATATATATATATATAATTATCATTTTTTCTATTTATTAGTATATATTAAGTACTACTACCACTATTAATACTTTTAAATAGAAAAAAAAAGATAATTTAACTGCTCAGTTTTAGATTCTTGTTCTTGTTCCAAAATCACTTCAATAGGTACCGTTCAAAAAGAGCAACCTAGCTTATGATATTTGCAACAGAGTTTTAGCTTGCTAAACTGACAGTATTTTAACAATATAAATAATTTTCAAAGTAGTAATTGAATTTCTTCCATTATATAATATCTCTCTATATATAAAAATGAATGTTTGTATGTTTGTTTGTATTTCCGGTATACAAATTCGCAGTAGTTCACTAATTCAAACCAAAATTTCCATACATAGGTAAAAAAATACGTGGAAGACGATAGGCTATTTTAAAAAAATATATAAATCAATTATTAAAACTATATATTTTTAGTCAGAAAATGATGATGACAATATTGCTGTATCATGTTTGATTATCAGATACAAAATTATATCGGGAAAATTTCCAAAAAGCAGAGACCACGGGTGAAACTAGTTCATTATTTTGTACGCAGGAACAAAATTCTAACAGAAAAACATTCATTCGAGCAGAAAACAAAAGCCAGATCATCTTTCTATAAAAATATCGCTTCTCAGACACAAAGTTTGGAGCGGGACGTTTCACAAGAACGACATCCACGGCGCCAATTTATAATTGTAACGAATAGTATTTGAAAATCAAAATAATATAATTTTCAAATATCGTTGTGAAAATTTACATATTTATTTTCATATTTTAAAAACACACAAAGTTTGGAGCGGGACGTTTCACAAAAGTGACATCCACGGTGCCAATTTATAATTGTAACGAATAGTATTTGAATAAAAACATTTAATCGGGTAAAACCCGGGCGTTGCCCGGGTCATTCGGCTAGTTTATATATAAACATGTATTATTGTTGTTTTTTCGCACATTTGTTAATGATTTGACTATTTATTGTTTAAAAAGTTTTAGACGCTTGAATGGGGGGGGAGTCCGAAAATGATACTATTCTTTCAAATTTGAATGGTTTGGAAAACGAAATATGTGTTCACTTATATTGCATTTCTTTAGTTGGCCCTATATTTGATGTAAGATAAATTGAAAGAAAGCTTTGTTTAGTAAGAGACTCAATTACCACTCCTATATTCAGGGAAAGAAGATTTAACCTTCAAATTAAGTTCTAGTTTTCAATTCAATCTATTTACCTCTTGGAAATCGGGGTGGTAAATTTCTTGTATTTTTTATATGCGCTTCAAATTTCGCTCGTAATTCTTTGCTCGTATTTTATGTTTCCTTCACAATTCATCACTTCTCGTTCATAAAGTGAATATTTATTAACAATTATTTTGTGCGAACGACCGAAGATATATTTATATATCCATGTAAAATGTATCGTAAAACTATATAATATCAAACTATTCTATAACTTTGTGTAATTCCCTCAATAAAACAATCAGTTTATTTTGAGCAATAAATATATTTATTAATTTTATATATGAAAGTAATATATAAATACGCATACGACTTTTAATAACATGCGTTTGAATATTTACGAAAAATAAATAAAATATAAGAAAAACTAGTGTATTTTATTGGTGTGTATTAAACATGTATATATACGGGGTGCGTGAGGCCAAACACAACAAATAACTTAGAGGCAAGAAGATAGTCATCGATTTATGCTTAGGACATGAATACATTACAATAACGTGGCGAGGCCGAATTCCTCGATAAAATTCAAATATTCCGTTTGGGCGGAGGAAATAACTTTCAGTAGTCCCGTGTGGTACAGAGTCTATCGGGATATAGACTTTCTCCAGATACCACAGTAGATACACATTTACATGTGTACATCTTTATGGAATTATACGTATATCTGAAATATTTCGTTTACATAGAGTAAATAATATTTCGTAGTTCCTGTCTGTTATACACAGTCTATCGGGATATAGACTTTCTCCAGATACCACAGTAGATACACATTTACATGTGTACATCTTTATGGAATTATACGTATATCTGAAATATTTCGTTTACATTGAAGAAATAATATCTCGTAGTTCCCGTCTGGCATACATAGAGTCTATCGGGATATAGACTTTCTCCAGAAACCACAGTAGATACACATTTACATGTGTACATCTTTTGGAATTATACTTATATCTGAGATATTTCGTTTACATAGAGGAAATAATATTTCGTAGTTCCCGTCTGGTATACATAGTGTATCGGGATATAGACTTTCTCCAGAAACCACATTAGATACACATTTACATGTGTACATCTTTATGGAATTATACATATATCTGAAATATTTCGTTTACATTGAAGAAATAATATCTCGTAGTTCCCGTCTGGCATACATAGAGTCTATCGGGATATAGACTTTCTCCAGAAACCACAGTAGATACACATTTACATGTGTACATCTTTTGGAATTATACGTATATCTGAGATATTTCGTTTACATAGAGGAAATAATATTTCGTAGTTCCCGTCTGGTATACATAGTCTATCGGGATATAGACTTTCTCCAGATACCACAGTAGATACACATTTACATGTGTACATCTTTATAGAATTATACGTATATCTGAAATATTTCGTTTACATAGAGTTAATAATATCCCGTGTGTGGTATCTATGTACATATAGTCAATCAGGTTCTAGACTTTCTTAGGATACCTCAGTCTCTCTACGTTTATACTCTTTATATAGCGTCGTGTGTATCTTAAATATTCCATTTGTATAGGAGAATTGATTTTCGATACTTCTGTGAATTGCACATGGTCTATAGGGAATATATTGACTTCCCACGGAAACCACAGTATGTGTGGGTACCTAATAATATGGATCTAATAATTACTTTCAATAATATAATAGTAGAGGGCTGAAGTTTTATAAATAAACCCCTTCACAAATATTTGTATTTCAAAAGTAACCATAGTGTGGAGAGGGATATGTTTAGTATAATTATATAAATAGATGGAGGACAAAACCTGACTTTCATCCCCATGTGTCGTCCCCTGGATAGCCAACCAACGACAGCAGCTCATTCACCCATCATGGAGACTTATGGATATATAAATAGATACAATATCTAAACCCGCCCCCTATTGCTATAAATATATATTATAAATGAAATAGGCATATCCTGACCGTGATCACATGAGCATTTCTAAACGGCAGAACTCCATCTAGTGGAACAAAAATAAACAACAATGCACCACCCTGACGAGAGCCAACAGCCCGAAACGCGTACGTGGTTGACTTTTCTTGATTTATCAAGAAATTGGATTGGCCAAATATCACAGAACAAGTTAAATAAACGTTTAGTTTATTTTTATTCCACTAGATGGCGCTCTGCCATCTAGAAATGCTCATGTAAGCACGGTCAGGATATGCCTCTTTTATTTCTAATATCAATACCTGACCTTTTTTATATTTTTAATTGTTTTGTTAATATATATATATATATATATATATACATTAGTTTCACTATATCATATTTGAAACCTCTGAAGGAATATATAGGCAAAAATAGATATCTTCAAACCAAATATCAACTTACAATTGGAGAAGGTAAATAAAAAACTTTGACCTGTAAATTACACTCAATTTACAACAACAAACAACAACAAAAAAACCTTTATTTAGGGTCACTGACCCTATACAGGATTCACCAGAGGTATGCATAAGAACAAAGCAGTGAGACAAAGGAAATAACGATATATATACAGAGTAAAAAGAGAAAGAAAAAAAAAACAAGAAAAGGAAAAAAAAATTACACTCAATTTAAGGTTTTAATATATAAAGTTATTTGTTTAAATAGCTATTTTAAAAACATTAACATTGAACGCCATATAAATGAGGGAGAATGATTTTTAAAACATTTCTTATTCTAATTGTTTATCTAACTTAGTGATTTTTTAATGGAAGAGATATAGGGTTTAGAGGAGGTAAATATATTTTTCATCATTATATCCTTTCAAATATTAAAATGTCAAAACATAATAGGTAAATAGTTTGAGAGACATGCACTTATCAATATTTTTATTTTTTTAAATATAAATATTTTATTAGTACATTAGAAATATAAATAATTTGTAATATGAAAAGATGACATCTATCGCGTTCGCTTTAAAAAACGTTATATATATATATATATATATATAATAAAATCATAGTTCAATCTTTAACTTCAGATTACTAAACTGATATTATATTAACAAATAAATTTACAATTATTTTCAAAAATATTTTGTCATAAAATATATTAACGTTAAAATTTATTTATATACCTATATACATGCGCTGTGCAACGATATAATCACTTTTGGATTCTCTTGCAATCCGATTTACACAAGGCATATTCACCTGGTAGTTCTTGAATAAGAAGAGTAGATCGTAGGGTGATGTGTGTCTTTTAAACGGCGGATATATCACAAGCTTTTGAGGTCGACAGTTAATCTGCTATCAAATGGTCTAATGAGATTTTATTCGCAAGCCTAGCAAATATTCGATGAATGATGTTTACAGATGTGTCTTCGAAGTTGGAGCAAACACATGTGGTCGTGTAGCCTTTGATACTTGGGCAAACACAGCACCGTGTGCCAGGATGCTACTCTAGCCAGAAAGGTGTTAGAATATAGAGCATCGGGATGAGAGGAAGCAGAGAAAACAAAAGAGAGAAGTAATACAAATTCATTGATTAGTGGCGGAGATTAATTTGTGGAGACGGAGAAGTTCACGCTCCACTCACCTGGGCTCCCAATTATCGGGGGCGAACAGGAAATAGAGCCAATTTTCTTGAGGGGGAGGGCGGGCGCATTGTTCCCTCACAATGGGGAATCCGCTCTGGTGCCCTGCCTAGTCCACCCGACGACCTGCCTAAATGGAACTCTGCCAAATTTAACCTTCTCATAAAAACTCCCTCACCATTAAGTCATAAAGTTCTTCATCATGACTTCCACTCATATACTGGAGTAATTTCAGCGCCTCATTCCGATTTCTTTCCATTCAGATACTCGAATGGTTCCTATGCTTCATTCAGATTGATAGCCATAAACTTGAACGATTCATATTCTTCCTTCATAGCCTCATCCGATAATTTGAATGAAACCAATTGTTCATCCAGATTACCATTCAAATATATTTGCTCGAATGAAATTCCTATGTATATTCTTCATTTCGATTTCCATCTCTAAATTCAAATGAAATCAATGCTTTATCCATAATTCGACCTATATATATTCGAACGATTTTCATTCTAAATGTCCATCAATGTACTTGAATTAGTCCAATTCTCGATCAATATACAATTATATACTCCCCTAAAACATGCTTAGAACAATGAGAAATCTGGATACATACTACAGAGACTGAGGTATGATATACTAACTATACAAATATCGAATCTTCTATAAGGATTCAAAATTTGCATTTTAAACTTCAATAATCCAAATTATATTTATCCTATAATATTATAGGGTGAATATAAATATAATATAATAATAATATCAATATAATAAATTATATGTATAGCCCATAAAGACCTTAATCACGGCCTAGATTAGTTTGTATGATGCTAAAAAAACCAGGAATATTTAACTTCAATGGTTACTTTATATAAAGTCAAGCTAAGCTCTCGAAAGAAAGGTTCAGAGTAAATCTATTCTCAAAGAATTTCTAAATCGCCGCAACTTTTAGTAACGGGATTAGGGTTTATGCTGCATATTTCATTAAATATTAAAGGCGAAAAGTGTGTTAGAATTTTGAATATTTTAAAATGCTTTTGTGTTTGATATTTGTTTAAAGAGTTATATGACATTAAATTGGTAGGAATATATATATATATGTTATAGCCGAAATATATAGAAGGAATATGATCAATTCATTAAAGGGTATAACACACATTAAACATAACATTTTCCGTAAAGCTTCTATTTAAGAATTATAAATTACCATATTTCACAATATTCGAGAATTTAAAAAAAAATCCATATTTTTGTTATTTGAGAAGTAAAAATTTATGTTTGATGTGTTCATCCCTGCAGAGCGAGGACTTCTCATTTATTAATTGAGATCCATATATATTTACATAAGGAAATTGAAGTTTTTTTGATAAAGCCGGTCGTAAATTTTTCTTATTTTGAAGAGAAATTGGCATTCTTGTTCGCATTTGGTTATATCGTTGTTCTTCTATAAATGTCATTTTGTATCAAATATCTTTCAGAGTTATTGCCTGAATCCCGATATATATCTAAAAGGTATAAACATTAAGTTTTGTCCATAAGTGTATATTGAAGTGATATATTTATCAAAATATTTCATATTTAATAATTATATTTAGTTACATTTACTTTGGTACTTTATATATATATATATATATATATATATATATATATATAAATTTTAATTCATTTTTTAAATTTAAAAAAAATATGTTCATTCTGGGGTTTGTCTTTCCTCATTTTTACGTAACAAAATATTGAGCATTAATTATTTCGAAATTAATGATATATATATGCCATACTTTATTCAGGACGGTATTGAAGATTGCAGAGGGCCATCTATCGGAATTAAAAATATTCACAATTTTTTTTCTTTAAAAAGAAACCTTCAGACTATCCTGTTGAAAGCGTCCACCCTGCACCATACTGACGAGTACCAACAGCCTGAAACGCGTACAAGACAGGAATTTATTTATATATAAGAAAGGTATTTGGCCAATACTCAGGAATAAATTAAAATAATACAACAGGTTTCTGGAAATGAGTTTCCCTTTATATATATAATATCAAGCGCAATATATATCGGAATAAGGATAAAATAAACGTTATTTAATTTTATTTATGAATTTAATGCCAATGTTTTCACTTGATTTAAATATCTTGAATATAGATTAAAATAATACAGAAGATTTCTGGAGATGAGTTTATTTTTATATATGTAATTTCAAGCTTTCGGGCATCCCTGCCCTTCTTTTACAGGAGTACATAGAACGAATAATAAAATGCTGTATTATATCGTTTAATTATTATGGCGTTTTATAAACTCCTGTAGAAGAAGGGCAAGAATGCCCGAAAGCTTAGAATTACATATATAAAAATAAACTCATCTCCATAAATCTTCTGTATTATTTTAATCTATATTCAAGAGATTTAAATCAAGTAAAAACATTGATATTAAATTCATAAATAAAATTAAATAACGTTTATTTTATCCTTATTCCGATATATATTGCGCTTTATAATTTTCAAATGCCCATTTGAGAGGCTACGTCACGCATTTCTCATCATATATCATTATATATTTTTTATTTGAATGTTTTCGAATATGGATTACGCACTTTAATAAAGTGAAATTCTTCAAACGGAATATAAGTCTAGAAATGTTATCACAATAGTTTCTCGCTATATATTAAAAAAAAAAAAACACGCAATCAGCTAATATTAAGAAAAGGATATTTTCTGATCGTGAAACTGAACCTTGCTGTTGGTTGTAGTCATCTTTAAAATATATCAATTCTTATTTTATATTTATTCCGATAGATGGCGTAAGCCTTCAACAACGCTCAGATAAACGAACATGAGAGGCCTTTCTCTTGATTAAAGTTACTAGTGTTAATTGAACTTTGAATCTTTATTTGTGCATTTTATTATATTCGGCACACATATACAATCCAAATGGTAAATGCATAGTAACGTAAATCTACAATAACATCGATAACGTTAAGTATAGAGGCTTGTGATAACGAAACATAAATTAAATATAACTTATTTATAAAATTTTAAACTATTTTAGACTTCTATGATTCTTTTCGAAATTAAACAATCTTCTACTGCCCTTCACCACTGTGATGAGCCAGGCTCTCTCCATTAATTTAGCATTGCATTAGGGCAGTAGAAAATTGTTTCATTTAGAAAAGAATCAAACACGTCTAAAATAGTTTCAATTTCTCATAACAGATGGCGGGCTAATGCATCATATAATAAAACTTATTTATATTTACTCTTGTATACACTCATGTTCACATAGTTAAATACATCGATGTATATAAGAAAATCCAAAATATTTACCCCAACGTCGAATGTACTTCAATATATATTCATATAATTTTCAACTCCCACATATAGTACAAACATAAATACGCCAATGTATCCACATTGGCTCTAATGTGTACTTTTTCAATATACATAACTACGTGAAAAAATAGTACAAATGTGATATTGTACTGGGATAAGGTGCATAAATTAAGAAAAAGGCATCTCCTTATCGTGCAACTGAAAGTTGCTTATGGCTTGCGCCATCTATTGGAATAAATATCAACTATTCTCGTTGATTTTTAATTATTCCAGAATTGGCCAAATACCCATTCTTGATTCAGTCCGTGGTTAGCTTTTCTTGATTAATCAATAATGGGCATTTGGCCAATTCTGGAATAATTAAAAATCAACGAGAATAGTTGATATTTATTCCGATAGATGTCACAAGCCATCATCAACTTTCAGTTGCACGATAAGGAGATGCCTTTTTCTTACTACATAACTACGTCTATTTTCGCCATGAAAGTAAATTAATCGTTAGTTCAGTGCAGGTGGCAACGTCATTACATCCAATAATTTGTACTACAATATATTCATATTCCCTAAAACATTACAAATATAAATAATTAGAAAGAAGGAATCATATATCGCCGCAACTCTTTTTTATTATTAACGCGATTAAAAGCTTTCGGGCAAGCCCTTCTTCAGCTAATTATAAATACATCTGTATGTAGTGGAATGTGAGGCAATGTAAATCATAAATATTGTGTACAATTTATTTACACTTCTATGTTTCACATAAATAAATACATCGATGAGTAGGAGGAACATGGTAAAGTAATTTACCCTAACTTCGCGACAATAAAATAAACTTTTATTATTTACTCTTCAACTTCTTCCGAAAGGAAGAATATCAATTCCAAGCTCAGACAACTACGTTTACCAAACCCTTTTTATAAATGTCAACGCGGAATAAATTATATCCCCCCATATACGGGGGAGTTTAAATAGCCCGCATCCAATCTTGTGGAGGAAAAAAAAACCTATTTGAATAAAAGTTGGCGACAAAAGAAAACATCAATCCTTCAAATGACAAAAAAAGTGGATGTCACAGAATTGTATGCTCTTGTATTTTCTACGACTTTATTGTAAATGTCCACGTTGAATAATTCAATAATTAGGATGTACCGAAGTCTTGTTTAATATATTCCCTACTGATGACACAATGTTGTTCCCATTTGTACGATATACTTTCTCACTAACAGAAATTGGCACTTTGAACAATGACAGATATCTTCATCAACTTTTCGATATCTATCGCTGGAAAATCCTACAAATTTCAACCTTTTTCTCTCTTTCTTTCAATATAAATAAACTATAAATATGAAAAGGCATATATTGGATCAAAATATCATTTATTTACCAATATTTCAGTTGGCAGAACGCCAAATTTTATCAAGGTGACACATTTTGAAATGTTTTAATATCTTGATAAAGGTTGGCGTTCAGCCAACTTAGATATTGGTAAAATAAATGATATTTTGATTCAATATATGCCTTTTTATTTAAAGATTTATTTATGGATTGCTCTATTTTCAAAAAATAAAATAAAACTATATATACAGACCCCATTATACTGCAATGAGAATTTCATTTCATTTTTTTCGTTGAAATTAAGATATTTTCATTGAAGTAAATGAATATAATTTACTTTTTTTAAGTAGTGTTATAAAGAGTTAGGTCTCACACAATTTCCCACTTTAAACAATGATACAAATCGCGTTTCAAAAATTGTGTTTAATTTTTCTCGAATGATTTATTTTGGAAAAAATCCATATCATGGAAGACAGTAGCTACAATTTTTACAATAAATATATTTTATTATAAAATATGAGATTATTTTGAATTTGTATATTTTAGAAAAAGTAAAATTTTCACCTATATATATACCTCTGACGGAACCATTCTCTCAATTCTGGCTAACAAATTTTATTGTGTGTTTACAAAACAATAAAAAGTTGTAAAAGCGGTTACGAACCTGAAACTTGAGTGGTAGTTGTTAGCAAACAAAAAATATAAAAACCAACCTTTTTAGTTATCGATCAAAAAAATAGTTTTCAGCCCCATTTTTTTTCGTATTTTGAAATAAATTGTTTTGACTCATTTTATTTTTAAAAACTCCTATGTGTTTTATATAAAAAGGTAATTCATTTCCATTATAAATAGGAGCATAACATATTTTAAATCTCTCTACCTATATACTTCTATTGAGATTAATTCGTTTATTAAAGAGAAAATAAATTTAATGAAATATTTAGAGATTCAAATACAGTTTATAACATTTATTGTATAAATAATTTGCTTTGGATTCAATAGAAGTATCTAAGTTGTAAATAAGGAGACAATTATATAAATCCAATAGGTGATCCTATAGTAACTAATGGCAGAGAGACTCACGGAGTTGTGGGTCAAGGTTTTGACCCTATCCATTCCTTTACTTTAAAGCTTCTCCTGGCAAGGTGGGCAGTCCATTGATTAAATCGGGAGCCATCCAACTGACGGCCTGTTCTTTGTGTGTGCGCGCTCTAGGAGTTCTTCGCTCCATCCTATTCTTTGAGATCCCATCTTATTATTTGGCGCCAAACCTTTTTTTATTTATTTTGTAAAAAAACGAAGCAAGGATAGGATTGTCTGCGCCGGCGGTTAATAAACGAGATTTAGAGAAGCGCCCTCCTAAAAGAAACGACCGTTTATTTGATCAAAGCTAATTCAATATCTCAACGCCTCCTGTTTCTTGGTAATATTCCTTTGAGGTTCGCAGCTCGGCGTTCAGATTTAATCTTGACTGACACAAATATGAAAATATTTTCTGCCCGGGCGCGATTTATCATTCTGACTCAGCCCTTCTCCCCCAACAACTTCTATTTTATTATTCCATCAATTTATAGCCTTCCCAAGCCAATTCCATACTTGCTTGAGCCTATATATAACCCACATATATGCAAATAAATAATAAATACTCACACATATAATAAATAACTTTATTTGTTAGAGAAAAATATTTACACGTAGAAAAACTTCTCTGTGTGCAAAGATAAATCTGACCGAAGAACAACAAAAAACTGGTTCGTAAGTAAATATTTTCTAAGGAAGAAATCCAAATCCTGAGGGACGCGCTCTCCATTGAATCATTGAAATATTCAACTTTTGATGAGAGAGCGAAAACAATAAAGCGATTTAACAAATAAATCGGTTTGTCTTATATAACTCAAATAAAGATACCAATTTAAATGATAATATGACATAATTTTTTAAATATCGATTCATCATATGAAAACATACACACACAATGAAATATATTGAATATACTGTATAATAATTTATGAATAATTTGTTATTTGATTTATCTTATGTATAGTATGTAATTGGGTTTATGTGTATGCAATCAAAAGCAACACTCGCACATTAATAATAATTAGGATGTAAAAACATATTAACAACATTATCCAAGCTGGGCGCAAATTACGCCCCTATTCAACTTCCTTAATTCTACAAAACACATCGCAACAACAAGCTTTCGTCAACTTTGGCATGCTAATTAAGAGAGTATTCAGCGATAAGAGAAGAAAAGCTTTGGAGTGCGTAGTGGAAAATTCTAATTTACTTCGTAAGAAAGTAAACACAGAAAAATAAAATTAACACGATATAAATACACATCATATTTCCAAGCAAATTTATATCCAGAGTAAGAAAGAAATCACTTTAAAAAGTAAACTCAAAGTTTTAGAATAGCTCTCGGCAAACAAAAGAAAGAAATGCCTAAAGAATAAACATAAGAGTCAAATTAACTCTGAGAGAGGTTTTCTATTATAAAGAAACTCTTAATTTCTTGAGAAGAGAGAGCGCGAAGAAATAAAAACAAATATTCGAGAGGAAAATTGACAGGAGCACCCGCGCAATTGAAGCGATGTTTATTTTACTCCTGGTGCTTGAGATTTACTTGCGCTGAAAGAGAAACATAAAAGAACACTAAATCAGATCTCTAGAATAATGACCTTTCTAATGCAGTAACATCCGATGACGGGAAATTTGGAGAACGATTGCCTAGAATACAGAGAAGATAAAAAACGAACAACCTGTGTATGTAACTCTAATACTCGTAGGTAATTTTGTTACCTCTTAAAATATAGAAACTATATAGATTTATCTATACACCAAATTTCATTTTGGAAGATGGTTAAAAATGATAAATGTTTACTCTTGCTGCAACTAATCATACTATACAATAATAATTGTATCTTTTGAAAAGCGTGTATCTAGATTATATGAGATATTATCTAGGAGAAAAACAAATATTTTCTTTATTTAAAAAAATGTGTCAGTGGGTCACCAAAACATCGGAAATGAAAAATTGAAAAGTTTGTAGGGAGAGGATATATAATCAAATTTGTCACAGCAACAACAAATAAACCATAGAAACCGTATAATATCCCAAAGTAGTTCAACTCACTTTAGAGTATAATAGAAAAGTATATTCAGTAAGATTTCTATTAAAGGATCTTTTGGAGAATAATAACCTCCGTGAGCAGCCACTTTTATAAACTCCAAAATGACTTAACCTAATCTTATCTAACTTATAATGAGCGACTATCTCCATTAGCGACCACTTGTACAAACTGAAAAATGACTTGAGCTCATCTAGTTGAACTTTTAATGAGCTACCATCTACATAAGCGACCACTTCTGTAAATTCAAAAATCACTTCTTCGAATCTAACTCTTCCTGAGCAATCAACTTGATGCGCGAACGCTTTGTAAAATTTAAAATGACTTTACCTGATCTAATCATATTTCTAATCAGCGGCCACCTCCGTAAGCGACCACTCTTGCAAACTCTAAAATGACTTGACCTGATCTAATCCAACATCTAAAGAGCGCCCACCTCCAGAAGAGACCAGTAGTATATACAGGGTGATCCAAAAGTCCCGCACAACTTTAAAAATTAATAACTCCGCGAATATTTGCG
This sequence comes from Cordylochernes scorpioides, assembly GCA_030710605.1. Classification (NCBI taxonomy): domain Eukaryota; kingdom Metazoa; phylum Arthropoda; class Arachnida; order Pseudoscorpiones; family Chernetidae; genus Cordylochernes; species Cordylochernes scorpioides. The sequence goes on along the minus strand of CP092886.1, from coordinate 133,080,603 downwards.
CTAGAGCAATGCGGTAAACACCATTGTGTTCAGGATGCAATGGGATTTTTTATGGCAAATAATGAAAAATTCGAATCTGATTTTAGTTACAACTTTATTCGCTAGATGGCGCCCTACCAGAATCAGCGATTCAGCGGCCAAATTGTTTGATAAATTGAAAAATATAACTGAACGACACGTATTTTTACTTTTTGAATACCAGGAAAGAACCCTAATAATATCAAATGATAAATTAATAAAACACCATTTCGCCAAAAGTTAGAAGAAATGGTTAACGATTTTTAAATACAATCTGAGATATGTAAAATAGGTATATGCAAATTGAAACATGTAGCAAAAAAAAAAAACCCTGATATTTTAGATGCGGTTTGCTGGAATCCTCTCAGCTATTTAAATTTCGAAAATAATAATTTTCTATTTTTTTAAATTCAACTCTCTCTCAATATAGATTATATTTATTTTAATTCATTTGAAAAATATTTATCTATCTCTGATGATTTATTTTACTCTGGAATGCCGTTGTTGTTTTTGTCGTGTCCAATAAAGAGCCTCAGATTCTTTTCGTTTGGCCAACAAAAATGTCCAATTTATATACACATATATTCTTACATAATGAGACTTTAAAGAATGCAAATATTCTTCATCTATTTACATACACAACACATCTCCCCCCTTAATAATACTCCAGTCGGTCTAGGGGTTTCCTTGCTCTCTGAGGTCTAAGACTGCGGACGGGCACTTGCACAGCGGCAGCCTCCGGTTAAGGAGTGCAAGAGGGCACGTGCACAGCAACAGGCCCTGGTATAGGAGTGCAAGAGGGTACGTGCACTGAAGCAGTCTCCTCCTTGTTTCCTGATGTAACCTCTGGAACCTCCTCTTCACTTTAATTCTGACTTCCACCTACAGGCTTCTCTCATGATGTTCGAGGAAGTACCAAATTTCTTGTCTCCACTTGTTTCTTTCTCACAGGTCGCAATTGATTGATATGCCTCTTATACACGACGCCCTCGCAACTTATAAGGTAGTGACGGTACCTCAATAATTCCAAAATGGTACCTTTTTACCGTTTAGGTCCAGTTGCATAGTTGCGGAAATAAACCTCGTAACCTGTAGTAAACTGCTCCTGCCTTCTTACGGCCTCATGAAATACCTCTCGCGGATTTCCCATCTTGGTATTAAATTAGAGAATCTTGATCTTAAACTTCTCTTCATTAGCAGTTCCGCCGGGGAATTCCTTTATTACAGTTTGGGGGGATGCTCGATGAGCAAATAGGAAACTTTGTAGATTCGTCTCTAAATCATCCTTCCCATTATTCTTTCTCAAAAGGTTTTTAAACTCTCTTACATATCTCTCAGCTAAACCATTTGTACTAGGATTATACGGACTGGTCTTAGTGTGCCGTATACCATTCATTTTGGTAAATTGCTCGAATTCACCGGAGACAAACTGTCTTCTGTTATCTGTAACAAAATATTAGGGCAATCCAATTCTGGCGAGAATTTCTCTAAGATGACTTATAATCGTTTTTCTGGTAATATCTTTGATGATAAAAATTTCTATCCAGTTTGAGTATGCGTCCATGAGAACCAAAAACATTCTTCCCATGAACGGACCCGCTAGATCAAGATTAAGTCGATGCCACGGTTTTTCGGGCCAAGTCCATTCCGAGATGGTAGCCGGGGGCAGGCTTGCCGATTCTTGGCATACTCTACATTCTCTAGTTAACCTTTTGATGTTACTGTATATGCCTGGCCACCAGAAAATACCGTCTAGCAATCATCTTCATTTTAACAAACCCCATGTGTATTTTATGCAAGTCATTTAAAATTAAAGATCTTAATTTTTGGGGAATTACCACTCTTTCACGCCATTGAAAACAATCAAACTCCAAACTTAATTCCTCATTGATCTTGTAATAAGGAGCTAGTGGGTTTTTCCTCAGTACCCTTGTGAATTTCCACACACACACTCAGTTGCCTTCTCTAACATTCCTTAATACTATAGACAGTATTTATCTCGGGACGTCTCATATGCCACCTCCATAAAAGAGAACGGTACCTCATTCAACTTCCTGAGAAGAAGTACCTGGTCTTCATCAAGAAACTCCCTGACACTCGATTCTAAAGGAAGACGTGACAATGCGTCAACATTGGAATTATCACTACCTTTTCGAAACTCCTCAGTATAATTAAATGCAGCTAATTTTAAGGACCATCTTTTAATTCTGGATGCTGCACATATGGGAATTGGTTTCTGAGGTGAAAATATATGAATTAAGGGTCGGTTGTCTGTGACTAATACGAATTTTCGTCCCAGTAAGTATTGTCTTGATTTCTCATCGCCATAAGTTATGCTCAACGCTTCCTTTTCTAGTTGAGAGTACCGTTTTTCCGCTTCAGTTAATGTTCTAGAAGCAAAAGCTATAGGGCATTCTTCCTTTCTATCATTTCTATGACTCAGAATTACGCCTAGTCCATAGTCCATTAATAATGATTTACATTTTTAAAATAACATTCGATATTTTTCGTCCAATTCCATCCACAATATTTATTCAAAAGTTGATAGAATAGCGCTAAAATGTTTGCTATTTTCTTTATGAATCTATAATAATAAATTAAGAGTCCTATGAAAGATCTCAATTGCGAAACATTCTTTAGGTTCAGGCGCCTCTATTACTGCTTTAATTTTATTTTCTAAGGGATGCAGTCCATATTTATCCATTTTAAACCCTAAATATTCCACCGATTTCTTTTTAAATTTACATTTATATCTGTTTAACTTTAAACCTTTTTCTAGCAATCATCTAAACACTAGATCCAACTTTTGTTCATAATCTTCAAAGTATTTTCCTGCAACCAAAATATCATCTATGTAGCAGGCCACACCTGGCAAATCAGAAAATAGGCCTTCCTTAATCCTCTGAAATTTATTTGGTGCTACCGCTACGTCATATGGTAGTCTTTTATAAGAAAACAACCTCTTTGTTGTGTTTATATCAACAACAGCTTTGGCTTCTTCCGCTAACATTACTTGTAAGTAAGCCTGTGATAGGTCTAGAGTCGAAAGTACGGTGCTTGTAGATAATTTTGAAAAGATCTCATCGATCGATGGAATGGGATACCTATCTAATTCTATTGCTTTATTAGCTGTACATCTAAAATCACCACATATCCTTACACTACCATCCTTTTTTGATGCCGGTACTATTGGAGCGGTCCAATATGCATGAACTATAGGTTATAAAATGCAAGAATTCACTAAACGATCAATTTCATTCTCTACTTTGTTTTTTGGAGAGAAAGGTAAACTTCTGGCCTTACAAAACACAGGAGTCACATCCTTTTTTAAATTAAAATATATTCTAACGTCCTTTAGACAGCCCAAATCTTTGTTAAACAAATCTGCATACCTATTCATCAAATTTTTATATATTTAAATATATTTCTATTATATTCATTATTTAAAATATTAATGCTAAACAATATAGAATAATCAAGTTTCAACTGTTTAAGCCATTCTCTTCCTAATAAAATTACCTGAATTTTTCATTTACAACTATTATTCGTAAATATTGGTTGGCTTCTTTAACAAAAACATTTATTTGATCTATAATCTCTATTGATTTACCACAAAAGGATTTTAATCTTAAATTTGTTGGAGATAATCTTTTACCTTGCCAATAATTCTTATAAATATATTTAGGTATTAACGTAACTGGACTTCCTGTATCTATTGTAAAGCACAAAGAACAATCATCTACTGTTAAATTTATTGTGGCATCAGTTTCGCCCTGTACAGAATATATAGAGTCCTCTTGTACAAATTTACATCCCCACATTCTTTTACTAGCTTTGCAGACCCTACTTAAATGACCCAGGTTTTTACATTTTAAAACAAGTCATTGTTCTATGAGGTAAAACAGATGCCACGTGTGAATGTCTTTCACCACATCTATAACACACTATTTTGCCTTTGCCACTTTGCCTGAAAGGCCTATACTGCGCCGTACTATTATTGTACTCGCCCTTTTTATACTTTCAATTCACAGGGGATATCTTGGCCACTAATTTATCTTGTATTTCTCTTGTATTTATCTCCGCCAATTCGATCGAGATCGCCACTGCAAAAACTTTATCCAGGGTGACATCGTCGTCCTCTTGTAGTAGCTTCTTTTGCAGGATTTCCGACTTGATTCCAGCCACAAAACGGTCTCGCATCATGGTTCCCAACATATCGACGAAATTACAATTCATTGCTAAATGTTTCAATTCTCTAAATTATTCCGAAATTGATTCTCCTTCCTGTTGAATTCTCTTTAAAAATCTGCATCGCTGTGGTATCACTTTCTTCTTCGGATCCAAATGCAGCTTAATTCTTTGAATGATAGAATCATATGGTTGATCTTTCATTATACCAGGAAGAAAATGTCGTTTCCCTGCTTCAAAGTTTCAGAATCTGGTAGCGAGGTAAAAATCAGCACTTTAATCTCCTTCTTCAGATGCCAAAAATAAAGCCTCAAATTTTTGTACAAAAAGATCGAAGTGTCCTCCACTGGGCTATAGCATCTAAAGGGTATTATTAACTTTGAACTTGTCATGCTGATATTTTCTACTCCTTTGTTTTCTTGATTCAGATAGTTTAAAAGATGTAATATTAACCCATTTTCTTATTTTTCCTCTCCATAATCCGAGAGTCAGATTTGTTTAGAAGATGTAGTTGTTATACTTGCATAGACGCCGTTTTCCTCAGCTTTTTGCTGGCTCTGTAGATCGCGCATCCTCGTCGCCACTTTTGTTGTGTCGTAATTAGACGTACAAGAGCTCAAACTTGACCATGGCCAACAACAAATGTCCAATTTATATATACATATATTTTTACATAATGAGGTTTTAAATAATACAAATAATATTCATCTATTTACATAAACAACAGTTAAAATAGCGAGAAGAGTAGAGGACTAAGCACAGATCCCTGAGGTACACCAGCCCATGTTCTTCGGTCCTTGGAAAATGTTCCATTGACCCGAACCTTTATCCTTCTTCCCTTAAGAAGTCTGCCATCCAGATTAAGGTTTTCCTCTTACTCCGATGTTGTGCAGCCTTTCAAATAATTTCTACACTCGAACAAAAGCTGAGGTCATATCCAGGAATACGGCCGTTGTCTTCTTTAGCGGTTTTTCCTAGAAATCTATTATTGATTGACAGAAGTAGTACAGTTTATCAGTTGTACAGTGTCTGGATCTTTAGGCAGTTTGGTAGAAGTTTATTTTATTATTGTTAGTGAGCCAGACTATGAGCCTAGAGTGGATAATTCATTCTGTTATTTTACAAAGTATGCTGGTAAGAGCAATTGGCCGATAGTTCTTGCATTCCTTAGCATCTTTGTTTGGTTTCAGTATTGGCACTATAATTGATATCTTCCAATTCTTTGGTAGTTTACCAGTTTGCCATGAAATGTTCAGTATTCGTAGGAGTTGATTTTTAGCTTCGTCTCCAAAGTGTTTAATCATTTGACCAAAGATTAGAGCATTTCCAGGTGACATCTTGGATTTAATTTTCCTATTAATGAATTTAGCTCATTCAGTGTGAAGTCTCTCGAGTAAATATCTTGTTGATGGTAATTTCCTGCTTCTTTAACTATAGCTGAGTCTGGAAGTGCTTAAAAGATATTCAGAAATTATGTAAGCCATCTGTTTGTTCGTTCTCGCTATTCATATCGGTTAGAGTATTGGAGGATTAGTGTTGGTTTTGAGTTTTATAACACTAGAACACACATTTAGAATTTTTCTATAAAAATATCCTGACAAAATTCAAAGTTTCCACGAGTTGAAAGTCAGCGATTTTGAGAAGCGTCAAGAATTCGCTGCATGGGTTTTCCGGCAAATTGATATTGAAGAAAACTGGCTGTCAAATGTTCTAAGAACAGATGATGCTCACTTTTATCTAAAGGGAGAATTTAACATTCAAAACTGCCTCATTTTGGCAACAGAAAACTCTAGGATTTTACAGAAAAACCACTTCATCAGCTAAGAGTTACAGTTTTGTGTGGGTTCACTTCTTCTTTTATTATTGGGCCATTTTCTTTGAAAAATTCAATGGAATAACTTTTAAAACCGTTTTTGTAACTGGTGAACGTTATGTTCAACTTTTGAGAGAAAAGGTTATTCCCATATTGCAAAACAGACAATTACTAAGCGAAATAACATTCTTGCAAGATGGAGGACCTCCTCATATCTCCCGCGGTGCCAAACAATTGCTGAAGGAAACGTTCGGTGAAATTCGTTGATAAGTCGCCACTTTATATACCAGTGGCCCCCAATATCACCAGACTTGACGCCGTACAATTTCGGTTATTGGGGTACATTAAGTTGCGTTTTTATCGATGCCGGCCTACCACATTGGCCATGTTGAAGGCTTCTATCAGATGGTACGTTTTATAAATGTCAACTATTTAATTGTGACCATTCTGTCATCTATCGTCTGCAGGCGGTGTTTGAGAATGAAGGGCGCCACATTAGGAAGGATTGTGACCTAATACAAGAGAGAAGGCAGTTACCTCATGTGTTATATTTTGCAGCTCTTTGTTTTGGGTTATGGGAATAATAAATGCTGTCCTCACATCTTGACTCTTTTTTTTTTCCTGTAAACGGTAAATATTTTGTTTGTCATTTGCTCACATTTTATATTATGTCGTGCAGGCCAAAGTGTTATAACTTCTCGAATAACACTGGTATACACAATTTTACCCCTTATGTTTAGTTTATCGCTTTTCGCTCATTAGAAGAAATAGCATAAGGAATAATCTCTGTATCCCCCCCAACTTTAGATGTTTTGCGCAAAAATAATACAAAATGATTTTACTACCACGTTTTTCAACGCAAAAGGTCGTTTTAAAAATGATTTTTTTTTTTTTGAGGGGATACATTTTCAAAATTATGTACAGTATAATAAACAATGATAACATTTGACAAACCCATAGGATATTTGGAATAAAGTACGACAAATATATTTTGTCACTCCCCTCTATATTTCATTTTTGGATCATGACAAATATCCAGTTAAATATTCAAGTGTCGACAATTAGTCAAGAAACTATACATTCCTTATAGCACGAAATCCTATTAGTAGTGCCATCATAATTTTTGGTACTATATTAACATTTCAAAAATCGTGTATTGATATCAGTAGTTATTTTCAAACATTCAATTTATTTCACAAAACTCCATCTAAAATATAAATATTTTTTTGCTACATGTTTTAATTTGCATATACCTATTTTACATATCTCAGATTGTATTTAAAAATCGTTAACCAATTCTTCTAACTTTTGGCGAAATGGTGTTTTATTAATTTATCATTTGATATTATTAAGGTTCTTTCCTGGTATTCGAAAAGAAAAAATACGTGTCGTTCAGTTATATTTTTCAATTTATCAAACAATTTGGCCGCTGAATCTCTGATTCTGGTAGAGCGCCATCTAGCGAATAAAGTTGTAACTAAAATCAATTTCGAATTTTTCATTATTTGCCATAAATTTTCCCATTGCATCCTGAACTCAATGGTGTTTACGGCAATTCTCTAGCGCAAATATTCGCGGAGTTATTAATTTTTAAAGTTGTGCGGGACTTTTGGATCACCCTGTATATTCTGTCGGAAGTCTCTCATGGCAACCACATGCTGTTACACCCACCATTGAATCGTACAGCAAATATTTCCCCATGTGATGGGTGTGGAGTGTATCTCGCCCATAAAACCAATACGATAGCACAATGTTTCCTTTCAAATATTAGAATAAAAACTAAGTACTTCAATACATGTGTGTGAACTAAAAATATCGAGAAAATAAGATATTTTGAAGAAAAATCAAATTTTTCTAAAAGAAAAATGTATTTAAATTACTAGGGCTCCAGTTAGCTCAGGGCTAAGGTAAGTCGTAGTACCTGAGCAGACGACCCTTCATTCGAGGAGATCCATTCTAGAGTCTGATCCCAGATCACTTGGAGGGTTGGAGAATTCAAGAGCAGGGTTAAAACGAAAGATACTCCATGGGTATTCCCAGTACGGAGGCAGTAAGTGGCTCATGACACTTTTCACTTTATACGTGACTTCATTCAGATCACATTAATAGAGGTTCACAGTCTATAGCAGGTGTATTAATATAATGCTCCTTGTGAACTATACTCAGGTTTTGAGGGTAGCATCAAAATTTAGAACCATAGCAGAATTATAAATTAATAGCAGGTAAAAAATAAAATAATTTCGTTGGTAGTACTGAGATACGGCAGGTAGTATAGTATAGCGATATTTGACAAACAACAAGATTCCTTATCTCATTGCTTCTCAGAAAACTCGATCCTCCGAGAATCGGGCGCCTTTCACCAGATTTTCTTGCCTATCTAATACCTCCTGAATGGTGTAGTATTCATCCAGTGGCCGACAGGCTCTCCCTTAAGTTTCTTGAGACTCGTGGTAATTCTATAGCAATTACACCAAATACTAAGGCTCTAGTGAGTCATCCACATGTTGTATGGCAGTCCCCTAAAGACATGGGATCAAGGGCCGTCAATTAGCGGCTAAGAAGTTGAAGAGTGTGATAATGGGATAAGGAAAATGGACAATTAAATTTCCCTAGGGAGACGCCCAGGGGTGGTGCCTGGGAAAACTTGGGTCTCGACAGGTAAATTGCCCGTTTATCCCAGTCTTCCATTTACTTTGAATTACTCGCAAGTCCTTTTCTCACACCTTCAATTTAGGCAAAATTTAATATTCTAAAAAATGTATTATTTCAAATTATTACCACAGGCATAAATTATGATAATTTATTGTGTTAAAATATTTTTAAATGTCATGAAACATTTTTAAAAGTGAAAATTCGTTCCAGCGTTAATGGAAATGATATATAATATTTAACTTAATAAATGTTATATATAATGCAAATTATTATCTTTTAAATACCATCTTTATGTTAGAGCTGTCATGAATAAACAATAAATTTAAACTGGGGTTCAAGGATTATAATAAAATTATTTTTTTTCAATTTATTAAAAATTTATTTAATAATTTAAGCCATTTTACCACCAGATCGCTTTTAGGGCTCTTATACTGTATTAGACGGATCTGCTTATGTATACGACACTGAAGGGTGGGATTAGTTATTGGTATTCAAGAAAACTATGAACATAAGCTTTAGGGAGAGTATAATTACTTTTAACGTTTGTTTCATGAAGTTTGGACTTGAAAGAAATACTCGCGATTTTTATGGTTTTAACTCTTAATGTTGACGTTATGTGGCGCTGAGTTTGTTGTTGACACACATTAAATATGTTATAACACCTTGATAAAGGTTGGCGTTCAGCCAACTGAAATATTGGTAAAATAAATTATATTTTGATCCAATATATGCCTCTTTAATTAAAGATTTATTTATGGATTGCTCTATTTTCAAAAATATATATGTATATATCGTCAATATTAGTGTGAGATATATAAATATATAATTGTTTTTTATTTTTTAGATGTAAATGGTCATAATTTTTATATGTGAAAATTATTTATGCATATTTTATTATTGCATTGTAATAATTATATTTACTACTTTTTAGAAATGCACACAGAATATTTATAAGATTGTTTATCCTGTTAAACGTTAGATAAAATAACTTTAAAAATAATAAATAATAACAACTTTGTAAGAAGCTGGAGACAGCATTTCAAAGCCAGAATACTCACTAGCAGCTGCACTGACCAGAATGTGCATATAACCACATGTTATGTAAATGGCGCACATGGTGTGCGATGTGTCGAACAAGATTGGACAAGTTGTGCCTTGTCACCTCCTCCCTATGGAGAATAACGACGTCCGAGGAGGCACACGCAACGGATTACTTTCACATCGGCTGCTTGCTAATTAGGCTTTCACTTTGCTGCCTCCTAATTGTATAAGTACATTTAAATTTATTATGGAAAAGGCATAATGAAGGCCAACAGCCCGAAACGCGTCCGAGGTTAGATTTTCTTGATTTATCAAGAATGGGTATTTGGCCAATTCTGGAATAAATAAAAATCAACGAGAATAGTTGATATTTATTCCGATAGATAGCGCAAGCCATCAGCAACTTTCAGTTGCACGATAAGGAGATGCCTTTTTCATAATTTATGCAACTTATCCCAGTACAATGTCACATTTGTACTATTTTTTCACATTTAAATTTGTTTGTTTTATCCTTTGTATTAAACCCCCAAAAAAATAAATTTCATCCTAATACACATAGACCTTTTCCCTATTTATCACATAATATTTTATTTTCAAATAGATTGCCTCTATATATAATTTATAAAACAGGAGCTCAATCTATGATTCCTTTCTTCCTGTGGTGAATCTGTATAAGACCGGTGGTCTTTATAAAACTTTGTGTGTGTATATATATAATTTATAATGCAGTGTATACAGGATGAAATTTATTGAACTCTGGACGAATGACACAAACGATGCTCGAGTTTTTATCTCATCATTTTTTTCAGAGTGGAAATATAAAAAAAAAACTGATAGAATTTTACTTTTAAATACACAAATACAAAAATGACCGCTTTAAAAACGAGAGAGAGAGAATCTAGAATATCATCGTATCAAATTTTATTTTAATAATGATCTCTCTTATACTTGTGTTGTGTGTTGTGTGTGTGTGTGTGCGAGTATGTATCATTATTATATTTATATTTAATAATTTCTCGTTCTTCAGGCGGATGTGTTAACACAATGTTGTAAATAAATGATATGAAGGGAGAAATATAAAAAATATAACATATAAACTACATATTAGTGCTAATTATATATAAATGTCTATGAATTATATAATAGATAGGTAATGATAGTTACACAACCATTCAATGTACAAGTAGGTCGTACAAGTACTTGTAATAATGGCCATATATATATATTTATTTGAAACCGGAACTTTTAACTAATTTTTTTCCTTCGTGCTATTGTGATCATTTCTAATATAAAAATATAATTTCATGATAGTCAACCTTTGTATCGAAGATGGCTCTAAAGGGTAATAATGATGACAAAGGTTACACATGTTAATATATATATTAATTAATTATTAATTAAATGGCATATTTTTTTAATAAAAAATAAAACAAAACATAATATATATATATATATCTTTTTAAGGCATTTCCTGACAACTCATATGAGCATTTTATATGGTAGAGCGCCTTCTAGTAAAAATATATATATATATATATATATTTAATTATTTTTTAAGTGCGTTAAGTGTATTGATATGTGGACCACCACAGCTGTTGTATGCGGTGTCATCTTGCTTAAATACTCTCTCTCACAAACAATCCCGTGTGTGCCTAGAGTATATCTATTTATTCAAGCAAGATGACATCCCATACAAGGGCTTCCCATATGTCAATAAACTTAGCGCACTTTAAAATATTGAAGGGAAGCTGCGGCGAGGGAATTGAGCGGGGACAGGAAGGTTAAATGAGATTGAGTAAATCCCAGCACTCAGCATTATGGAGCATACTTGGGCGATATCACAGGCGATCCAAGCAACGATTTCTCTCCTAATATATCCCACATTAGCCTACTATTTATTCATATATTAACAAGTTTCTAATAGATTCACTATATTATGGATACAAGTTATATTTCATATATATGTATTCATCTCGACTTCTCGGCATAGTTAGGGCTGTGAAGTATTCCTGGGAGGTTTAAGGGATTGGCAGTGTAGTTTCGATAAAATGATTAGGATTCACAGAACAGCTGTGCTATTAATATATACCTTTAAAGAACTATTGAGGCGTTTTCCGTAAATGTAACAATTTTCTATAAGTGCGTGATTAAAGACTGGTGTCATCTAGTGGATTCAAATTACTTCCTGCAACTATGAATAAGTAGCCAAATAACAGCATTAAGTAACTATCATTATAAAATCCATCACAATTTCAAGGTGATTATCATTCAGCTCTTAATCAGAAATAGTATCCATGAAGGACATGACCTTGTCGCATGCCTTGGGTCAAGATGTCGGCCTAAGGTATTTATTTTTCGTGAAGGATTATTCTGTCTTTCATTTTTAGTTGCAACACTAGTTTTTGTCAAAAATCATGAGTACTAAAATATTTTCATTTCTTTCTCCCTACTGTTGAAGTCAGAGCGTGTTGTAATAAAAAATGGTAAAACAGTTAACAATCTTAATGCCTAGGATTCTTACGGCTGGAAATCGATTCTGGCTGTGGCCTTCAATAGAATTAATATTTGCACATTAGCATTTTATTTATTTACAATCATGACATGTACATTTAATACCCATAATTTAAATTTTCTATATGAATTTACACTGAGAATTAATTTCCTATAGTGCTTAATGAAAAAAAAATATATATATTAGATAATAAAAGGCATATATTGGATTTAATAAAATATTTATTTTGCCAATATTTCGGCTGGCTGAACGCCAACCTTTATCGAGGCATTACATAAGAATAGGCTATAAAATAAACGAATATATATATTTGTCTAACATTTTTTTGGCCTAATCCCTACGTGTATTATCACAAAAAACAAATATATTTTGCAGACTTCACTCGAAACAAAAATGTAGAAGAAGTAGGGAATGTTTAGTGTTGACGCGGCAAGATAAAGCGCTGAAGGAAGAAAAGAGCAGGTGTAAAGAAAGAGCTGCAGGAGGCTACAAGGGAAATGTTTACAGCGCCGAGTCCGATCGATAGCCTCATGTCCAGAATACTTTAGCAGAGAAGCGGAAGTGGAAATTGATGGAAGGAACCACGGGCTATAGAACATTTTATTTTTTCTGCTCGGAACAGAAATTGTTAAAAATTGATATTCTAATATTGGCCGGGCTAGCCACCTTGGAGGAATCGATGATACCTCGGACATAGCGCAACGAAATGACGTTTTTATCTTTTCTCACAATGATAGCATTATGTTTTGAGTAACGTTTTCACATTTCAATATATATTTAAAAGGTAAAAACGTGCCACATATCAAAGTAATAATATTGAATAAATAAAAAAGAGCGTATTTTTTACACCATTCTCCAATTTTCTTTCATTTAACAAAAATGAAAACCTCCTTTTTAATTTTGGTATTATCTCAGATAATATATATAATAAACCTATTGCAGAAGTTTTTAATCTTTAAGTATAATCTTATTCGGATTACACAACAATTTCCTCATTAGTGTCTAGAAAATGACGAATTAATAGTATTTCCTCCGGTTGGGATGTATTTATCTAGCTATTAATAGTGTAAAGATAGGAGAAATCTGTTTGGTCTGGTCTTATGGAATTACCAACATATTGACGCAAGGTGAAGTATATAAATACTCCAAAGCTTCCCACGTGTGAAACATCAGATGGGAAACAATTTACACGAGCGAATGCTAATTCTGAATTCAAAAAATGACTTGATGACTACTGGACTCGCATAAAAGTGGTCTCTCATTGGAGTCGTTTAAGTATTAAGTACAAATACTCCAAAACTTTCGTTAGTGAGCAATTTGACCATTTCAAGTGATCAAATACAAATTGTAATGTCAAAAATATTTTAATAACTTATGCTCTCTAATGAAAGTTGTTTCACTGAAATTTAAGTAACAAAATTAAGTATAAAGTATGAATTTACTAAGCTTCTTGTCAGTGGACTATCTAATGAAAGATCATATGTGAGCGAATGCTAAATCCAAATACTTTAATTTTGGTCTCTTAAAAAACGTTTTCTCAATGGAACTTAATTCAGAAACCATCAAGTCATTTTCAGTGTGATTTACGAAGATAGTTGTCCATGGAGTTGGTTTTTGGCAGAAAGTTTTACTGCGTATTATAACCTTCAATAAAAGGAGAAGTCGAGGTTGCGTCTCCTTGGAGATTCTTCTCTTATTTCTTACATCAATATCCTAGTTTCATATCATGAATGGAATATTTCGAGGTAATAAACAACCGAATTTTTAAAATAAATAAATATGAACGTATATTCATCTTTAGAGAGATATATATATTTTAAAACAAGTATTATACTTGTCATACTATATACTCGTTTAAACATATATATAGGATTTTTTCTATAATTTTTATTATACTAATATAGTATAGTATTCAAGTGTATATATAACCCATTTTCATTTGCTTATATTTGAACAA
>CP092886.1:132940597-133066322 GCA_030710605.1 Cordylochernes scorpioides | reverse complement strand
ATCAATTTCCGTCACAATACACTTGAAATCTAACCTGTATCAAGTGTAGGATTTGTGACAGAAAGGTTTTATTGTAGAACTCTCGGCGGATTAATAATGAAAGAGAAGAGTCTGCTAAATAATTCACCAGCAATATTTAGACAACGATATTTATTTATGGCGATTTTGAAGTACAATAAATGGACAACTAAGCTATATTGATTGTTGCTAACTGATCTATACTTTGATTTATTGATCTAGAGAACAATCAATATGTCCAATGTCTCAATTTCCAATTTAATTTATTTTCTCGACTATATAAAAAAAATTATAGAGAGAAAGTGCGATACGATCTTCACAGATATATTTGACAATTTAACTTTAGTAAATAAAGCTTTTATTTGTATTTTTCTGACAAATCCAATTACATATTGTCGATTATATGTAAAAAGAAGGAACGATCGCATTATTGATATATATAATTATGAGTATAATTGACATAAAGGAATGTATAAAAGTACATTTAAAACTTAGTGTAATTATGATATTAGATAAATTGTCGAAAAGGTATCTCTCTCTACATTATATTATAAATATTTCCTAAAATATCAGAAATAACATACATCATAATAATGATAATCATATATGAGGTTGCGAAAGGAGGGGGGGGGGGGATATTCATTCTCGAATGGGACGCAATTGCTTTTTTTTTTTTTTAAAGGAAGAAATTTCTACAAGGGGAAAAAAAAATATATTTTTTGCTTATCCGTAGTACACGCGGTGCAGGCTATTATAATCATGGTGGGTAGAAGTAGGCGACTGCTTTTACTGTAAGTGTACCACATATCTACCTACACATCTGAAAAGCAGTTCAACTTTGCACTTACAATTGTGCCAGAGCCCGTTTGGTTACTTGCACTCGCTGGTGGGTTGGACTTTTGCAAGAATCGGGGTTCATTGGAGCATTTTTTTTTCAAATCAGAAAAAAAAAGTCCAATGCGGGATTGATTTAGGGTCGTAGCGGTCGAAACCAACGGTTTAGACCATCCTTCCACCGACCCACTGGGGAAAACAATGAATATCATCAGCCTACAGAATCACAGTTCTGACTAGAACGTCCCCAACATATAGCAGATTCGAATTATTTCGTAACTCTTAATGTAGAATGATATGATATCAAAGCCGCCATTGTAATAATGAGGACTATGGCACGAAACCATGGTATACACATTGTCGGATTTTGATTGGTCAAAGCTGGGTTGATTTTTATTTATTTATATGAAGGAACCACTGTGTGTGTGTGTGTGTGTGTGTGTGTGTGAGTGGAGAGATTCAAAGCTCCATTGTTTATTTTATTTTTTATATGGGTAAGGAATTTCCATTTTTGAACATTTGAATAAAGTATATAGGAAACTGCTTTACATAAGTGTATTGAAATCAATTATATATTTACTTTATATTTATTATAATATATTTCTAAAAATAAATTTAAAAATATATATACATAATTTTACTTATATCCTTTTATTAGTCTAAATTAGACAAGATCTTGGAGGTCGTGCCCATAAAGAAGTTCAAGAACTCTTCTTGGTTCTCTGTACAAGGATCCTTTGTCCTTTCCAAAAAATTTAGTATATGTTGGGGAGTGGCCTCTTCGGTTTTGCACCTAGTGCACATGGGGAAGCTTTTGGCTCCTCTTTATAGACTAGAGGGATAATAAAATATGAATTTGATGAGATTTTAATTAACATCTCAGAACAAAGGTTTTTTTTCTTTATTAAAATGAGAATACTTATATTGATATAATATATAGGTCTATTAAATATTTATATATTCGTTAGATACGTACATCAAAATATTTTATTTTCATAGCTATACATTTTATGGCGTAATTAATCAAAATATTATTAAAATGTATAATAAAAATAATAGGAATTGATTTCTTGACATCGTATGTTAATAACAAAATTGGCACATAATTGTTTTTAATTTATGTGAATTTTCATAAATTCGACATATGGTTATTGCTGACGTGTATGCCGTCAGTAAAATATTAATAAAACTTATTAAAATTAATGTATTTTAATATTTAAACTTGTATCAAAATTTTAAAACATTGAAATTAGTTTACCCATTCAAGGGGTACATACTCCTTCAATCAAGTTAAAATATGAATTAGATAAATATATATTATTTTTGTACAGATTGTACATTTTGTACATAATATGAGCAATTTAATTTATTTATTTATTTGATAATGTCAAAAATGTAATTTTTTTGTTATGAAAACATTATGGACAAGAAAAATATATTTATAAATTTTCAATTATTATATTTATATCAAATAGATATTCGTATAAAACATTTTGTGGATAAATAAACCGTCGTTTTTATAATTTTTGCTGTTATTTTATAAAAATTATAAATAAAAGGTATCTACAGTAGATGTAAATAAAGGTATATTTTGTGTCTGTAGACAACCAAGTGCGCTACAATCTATGTATAATTAAGTCGGCGTGTAAAGAAGGGAAGTGCAGTTTGAGGAGGAGTTCTGAAAGATTGTTACAATTCCATTGAAGAGCAATACAAAGAGTCTTTTCTTCTGATGGTAATTAATTACCTAGGAGCGGAACAAATTAATTACATGCTAATTATCAAATTGCCGGTTTAATTACGCGCCTGGGCACCTTAGTTGTGACAAAAACATCTAGTTTCCACTTATTATAAAACTTTTCACAAATAGAAAAGGGTTATAGAGCTTTAGAATATTACTAAAATTTCCATTTTCTCTACCTAAAATTATTATAAATATTCAATACGAATTATTAGGAAAGCTGAATTTTAAATATTTAATTGAAGTATCATTTAAGGATTAAACATACACAAAATGTGAATGGTATAATGTAAATTTGTTTAATATACTTTGGAATGTATCGATATTCTGACATTATTTCCTCATGTGGAACTACCACACATGTCTGTAAGTAGGTTTGGTTTTTCGACCAACTAACTTTATTGCAATAAAGATTAGAATTCTTTGATGGTATGTTGTGCATTTTAATGATGGGTTTTATGTGAATAAACTGAATTCTTATCTTAAAAGAACATCACCATCACATAATAAAACCATTTTAAAACTTAATTTTCAAGTGTTATTTTCTTTTAAAACGATAATATTGTTTACTAGATTTTAAAACAAGACATTTTGTTTGTAAGCCCGTCTTGCTGGACATCCAATATTGATATTGCTGAATGAAAAAAGTTTTTTTCAATTGTCAAATTAGCTTATTTAAAGTAATTTTCTTAATATAGAAAAAATTCGATATTTTTATTTTAGGCTATAAGCATGGAGTAATCAAATTATTTTTATAACTCAATATTCTAACGATGTAATTACCCCTGATTATAGGTAATCAAGAATGATTTTTGATAATTAAGAATACTCCTAGTGTTCGTTCTTTAAAAAAAAAAAAGTGAAAATATGGAAAATGAGATCTAACATTATATTAAGCAGAAATATGAAAACAGTTTTTCAACCAAGAATCCTCTAAGTGTTAGTTACTATAACGAAAAAATAACGGAAAATGGCATGCAATAGTTTATAATTAGCAGAAGTAGGTATTAACAGCTGTCTATACTAATAATTCACTAAATATTGGTTCTTTCAACAGAAATAACGGAAAATGGCATACGATAACTTAAAAGTAGCTGATAACAGTTGTCTATGCAGATAATTCACTAAATATTGGTTAGCCCCCTCAACAGAAATAATCGAAAACGGCATGCGACGTCATATATTAAGCAGAAGACTGATTGTCTAACCAATAATCCCCGAAATTTCGCAACTTTCCATTGAACGTTCCAACATTCGAGGATTCTTTGTTAGACAGCTGTTCTCAGTCTATGTGAATATTATATGTCGTATAATAATAGGAGGTCGTATGCTATTTCCAAAACATAATAGTCATATAGGCCTGACAAAAGTTGGTGATAATTTATTTTCACACGAATATCTATATATATTTGATTAAATATGAATCTATTTATCGACACTTTTCACTAATGAAAATAAAATGCATTGAAAAATTTCACTTTAAAATATTCCAAATTTATAATCCACGAATTTATTAAATAAAATTTCATTCCACGCAAATGTGAATAAATAACCTGAAATTTTATATTATCTCAACACTCTTGAATATTTGATAAAATCTATTTTTTAAAAAGCTCTACATAAAACATTTCATAAATGAATAACTATTTTCGATTCAATATTCTATCGGTTATATATATATATATATAAGCCAAATAATATACTAAAATGTCCGATAAAATATTGGTTTTGCGAAACAGCTGTTTAAAAATGGTGTACCAATATTTTACATATCAACATAAAAAAAGAGAAAAATAAAGAATATTAAACTTTCGCAAACATCCTTGCCAATAGTCACCCACAAAAATGTAAGCGCACTAAAATATATCGACACATGAATATTTGATATAAAATATTTTTTGGAATATTATTTTTATATATAGTTATAAAAGATATATATATATATTTGAATCCCCTTTTCGTGCGTATATAGCTGCGAGATATTTGTAGATGCGTATGTGAATATAAAATGATATTTTTCTTCAAATTTTTTACCTAATTATATAAATATATTTTAATGTTAATAAATTAATACTTAAAATTTCAGAATAAATATATAATAAATTGATATTTAAGATAACATAATAAATATATGCAAATATCTCTATTAATAATTGTAAATAACATATGCCAACTTAGTGCTGATTAGCATACGAATTTAAGTGTGTTCCAATTTTAGTATATGTA
The DNA here is from genome assembly GCA_030710605.1 of Cordylochernes scorpioides. Lineage (NCBI taxonomy): Eukaryota > Metazoa > Arthropoda > Arachnida > Pseudoscorpiones > Chernetidae > Cordylochernes > Cordylochernes scorpioides. The sequence goes on along the minus strand of CP092886.1, from coordinate 133,061,503 downwards.
CCGCCGAACAAGCGTGTACGAATTTAAGTGTGGGATATAGAGGAATTCAATAATGTTGTATTTATACCCATACACAGGTATATATGTAGGTAAATGTTCTTGCTAAAATGTTGCTTTACTTGTAAAACGTGTTGGAGTCATTTAAGATAAGTTGTAAAAAATGGTAAAAAAAAGTCACCGTTGCGGCGAGATCCACGCAGCGTTAATTGGAGTTAGCAATTCTGGCAGAGAGAGTCTCTGGACGGAAATTCCATTAAGTCCTCCCGGAAACGCCTAAGCCACTTTAATGTTGGGCAGGTCTTCCCGGATGGATATGGCAGTCGTGACAGTGCACGCTGCGCCTTAACTTCCTCATGTGCTCCTCCACCCTATGGCATCTCTATGGAGCGCTCCAACAACCGCTAAAACTTCCCCAGGAATCAAAAGTTCTAAATATGGTTATATTATTAGAGTAAAATGTTGAAAAAAAAATCACATGAAAATAAACAACACAAAACACAACACGTGTTCAACATATATGTATATATTAAAACCAAAATAGGTATATCCCGACCACTCACATGAGCTTATTAGATGGTAGAGCGCCATCTAGTGGAACAGATATCAACTAAACACTGATTTAACCTGTTCCCTGATATTTGGCCAACCCATTTTCTTTATAAATCAAGAAATGCCAATCACGAACCCACGAACAGTTTATAAATGAATGTTTAGTTCAAATCTGTTACATTAAATGCCGCTTTGCCATCTTTTTCTATTTCAAATTATTTTTTGAAATATATATATATAATTGAATAAAACAAAGCATCAAGGGCTGCGTATCTAATAAAGATACGCAGCCCTTGATGCTTTGTTTTATTCAATTATAAATCATACTGGGCTTATTCAATTGATATATATATATATAGATAGAGATGTTGCCATGAGAGTAAATTAATCTATAAAAATAATGGTCACCTGCCTCGTCAAAATAGACGCTAGAAGCTAAGCGTGGTTGTTTTTTGGGTGTCCTAATGATGGCCTAGTCTATACCTACCATCGCACATTGAACCGCTGCGTTTGTTTCAAACTGAATATCAACTACTTCAGCACATTCCTAACATAAGCTGCATTTGACTGATGCACATGTTTCATCTGGATGAAATACGTATCAATTATAAGCCACTTTTTATTCCATTATTAGATCTTAAAGATAATCATAATTTAAGGCGACAACAAAACACAGAAATATTATAAACATATTAATATTAGATGCGTTAAATTTGCAATATATTTGCCTGTAAGACATGTTTCAGAATCACCTAAATTTTCTGTTTCAAGCATTCATTTCTAAGCCTCCTTATACTACTAGATATTTAATTAATTCAAACCTTTTCTCACTGTTTCACAAGTGTCTAATTGAGACAGAATTACCTTTATATCATTTATAACTAAGCCTCAGAACTAGATACATTCCTAACTCGACTGGCGTTTGTCTGGTACATATGTTTCAAGATTCGGCACAATTACTGCTACATCATTTATATCTATACATATAAAATGAAAGGATTTAAAAACACGAATGTTTCTTTTATACAAAATCCAAAATTCTACTGTCCTTACTGCGATGAAAAATATATTGGGAGGGCTTAGCTCATCAGTGCTGCGTATATAAGCAGAATCGGCCAATACAGTATTAGAGCTCTGAGAAGCGGTCTGGTCGATTAAATTGGCGAAACCGCTGGGAGGGTTCACCACTGATGAGCCAAACCCTCCCAATATATTTTTCATCGGAGTAAGGACAGTAGAAGTTTGTATTATGTATAAAAACATTCGTACTTTTAAATATTTTAATTTTATATGTATGAATGGCGCGTTATTGCTTTGTGTTAATTTATATCTATGCTCCAAATCTAGCCTCCAGATACCTTCTTGACTCGAGCTTGAATTAACTGTTACTTAAGTTTCCTGTTGAGACACAATTACTGTTGTAAAAGCTTTAAACCTAAGCTGAATCAAGATTTTGGATAAGTTCCAAATTCAATCTTCATTTAGCTACAAAATGTTTCCAGCTTAAGCTACAATTGCAATCATCAATGTTTCAAACTTAGGTTACATACAACCCACATTTATAATGATTTTATATATTCACATATATTAATTACATATCGATACCTAATTTGCACATGTTAATATGCGCATTCAATATATATGATATATTCATTCACCTTTCCAATTTATAATTAAATTGACATCAAATATATTGTATATATATTTATCTATATTAGATAAAAAAGGGAGAATATATTGATTGAATAAAAAGATCCAATATATTCCTTTTTATTATCTAATAATTTAAGTATAGATTGCTCTATTTTCAAACCAATATACATATATATAATAGAGCAATCTATATTCATATATTTATGTAATAAAAATTCATATATTGAATTTAAAAATATACATTTTTAAATATTTCGGTAGGCTGAACGCCAACCAAAGCTTGACAACGTAAATATACTGTATATACAAAGTATATAAATATACCAAATATATTAATTGTTATGCCTTGAAAATAGTCACTTTTTACCTTTTTTCACACACATAAGTAAAATATTATTTTTAAAATTGAAACTATTAAAATATTTTTTTGGTAAATATTTCAAATTATAACAAAATATTTGAGTTATAAATGATTTACTTCAAGATGTACATGGAGTCAAATAATGGTTATTCTGAATTTGGCTATGAGTAAGTATTTTTATTTTTTTAAGGCGACAATGGATCGCAAAAACGTCGATATAAAGTAGAAGAAAGGTTAAGGTTGAATAATTTATAAATAAATCATAAAGCCAACTTTGGCATTTACACAAAAATATTTAATGTATTTTATCTAATAAAAAGATATATAATCTTAATTATTCAGCATGAAGAAAAATAAAAAAATAAATAAAAAAGAAAAATTCTCTAATCATATAAGAAAAATATATATAACACGTAAAAAAACTAGAGAAACGAATAAATTATATTTAAATATATTATAAACAAATAAAAAGATAATATATTCCGATCAATAAATTTAATTTAAACTGGGAAGATGTGTATAAAAATCATATTCACAATATAATAAAAAGAGAAACCAATGAACGGCCGTCTAGCCACGCGGTAAATAAGTAAGAAAAGAAATAATGAAGGATGCGGTTGAAATAATTAGTGGGAAGTTTATACACCTACTCTACACCATTGGCTATACGCCCAGCCATTAGCGCCACAGTATCAGGGTGTATTGCCTTTCACTCAACAAAAATACATCTGCTAATGTTTGGGTCACGTGGCCATTCCCTCAGGGGTGTTTGGGGCCACGTTCCTATATTCCTTATATTATCCTAATTTATTGGTCTATTATTTATAATCCTCTTATATATAATATGATCCTATATTTTTTCCTCATTAAAGTTAATTCGGCAAATAAACGTTGATCTCTCTATAGAGAGAAAAGCACGGCGTTAAATTAATTACTAGTATTGGTTAGAGAGAATATTTAAAATAGGTCGGTTTATGTTTCGAGGCACGTAGGCGCTTGGTATATTTATATTCGTTATATGGCTCTATGCTAATTTAATTGGAAGAGATATTTTACATGATATTATAGCAGCAATATTATTTTAATTATATGGTATTTTCTCTCTATTTAATATATATAATATATATTCCTTAATATTATATTATTAAATAACTACATTATCACAAGAGAGATTATTTAAATTATATTAAATTACTACACTATATATAAAATTAGTATAATATATTCACTTATTTAGCAGTATAATAATTTTAAACTCTCTAGCTAAACAATTTTTGTAAAATGTTATAAGCATTTTTAAATTGTAATTTTGCCTTTTTTCTAATTCAAATATAAAATTTGATTCCTCAAAATTGATAAATATATTATTGAGTTAAAAGTATATGCTCTCTCTCTCTATAAATAAATGTATATATATATATAAAAATTTAATTCTGGATAATTTATCTCGTAAATAGTCACAATCGCCTTCTTTAGTATCTGCGTGAAAAGGATATGATAGGGTATATCAGGTCAATTAGATCGCATCTCTGATAGTAGCCAATAGAGCTACTCTCTATAACACCAGCCAACCAAAGGGTAGTATATAGGGTAAAATAGCATATTGAAAGAAACTCCTCTAGCTCTATATTTTAGAGAGGAGCCTGCTAGTTAGGAGAGGATCAATGTACAAAATATTGGGCAGCGGCGACATTCACTTAGCAGAGCAGGGAAACAATGGCAGTGTGCACTCAAGGAAATCGATGTAGAGGATGAAGAATGGCCTGGAGTACACTGTACCCAAAATAAAGAAAGATGCGATCGAAAAAGCGGCGTCTCAATAGAACAATTGTTGAGCTCCCGGGGACCACCAATCATCACCCAGGTCCGATAGGCTCAGCGTTGGGTCTTTAGCTCATTTTAGCGAATCTTCCGAAATATCTTTCCTTCTCTACCATTGCCTATCTTCTATATATATCTCTTCCTACCGGATTTTAATTTTGTTGGATGTTTTTTTCATGAATTGCTCTAATTTCTACTGATTATTCATTTTTTTAGCATTGAGTCACATATGTTTTAGATGGTAATCAATATTTGATATTTTTAAAAATTAAATTGTGTGTAGAGTATTTTACCCATAAAATTGCCTTCTTCTGGCTTCTCATGATGTAGCGTTGCACCTTTTTAAAGTGGTTGAAGAATAAAGTTGTGAATTCTGCGCAGATTATCCACAGCTCAGCACTCAGCCATATATGGTTATCGAGTTTTATCCTTTCTTTTCCTTTATTACATTACACGCGGGTAGAATATTTCAACCGTAGATTTGGTTTCTGCTGGGTTCTCATTTTATAGCGTTGGGTCTTTTGAAAACCAGGAATAATTCTCATTTTGCATAGTTTTATTTTATTTTATAGAAAGGAGTCTTAATAAAAGGTGTTAATAGGTTTTATTTATTTATTTTAAATTTGTGTCAATAATTATTCACAAAAATAACTGTTTTACATGTTTTTTTTTTAAATTGTTTTGAAATCTGTGAATCCCAAGAAGCTCTGAAAAATTGTTTCATGTTGATATTAATTTGATTGCGTTATCCTTTTTTAAACTACAAAATATTCACATTTTTACTTATCCCAAATAAGCGTAGTACAGGCCATAATAATCATTGTGGCGTAATTAGCGATGCACCACATGTCAAAACCTTTAGAAAGCAGTTCAACTTTTGAAAAAAAGGTTTATGAATATTTTTTAATGCATTGAATCTTGGTTATTTGGTTAAATGCGTCTTCTTCTCTTTAAAATGAACGTTGTGCATCTAAAGAATTAATTCATCCTAAGCGTTAATTTTATAGGCGTTGCACATCTCGTATAGGTCTGCTATCATCAGTTAAGTTTCCAATTCAAGCCTAACACCGCTTTTATTTACATATTTTTACTTCCTAATGGTAGGTTACATTAGTTTTAATTATAAAACTATTTTAGTGGCGTATTATTCTTTTTAAAATAAAACAATTACTACTGTCCTTACTGCGATGAAAAATTAAAGGGAGGGCCTGGCTCATCAGTGGTGAACCCTCCCAGCGGTTTCGCCAGTTTAATCTACCATACCGCTGTTATATTGCATTTTTGGAACTTCCTTTTATAGGTGACCATTGTAAGAATCTTGGAATGGGTATTTTAGAAGAACTATGGACATAGTACATCATAACATTATTGTTCTAATAAAAGACACAATTTGATATTTGCGGAAGAGCGATTGCTCGAAGCATATTATATATTTATAAATATATTTAATTCTGCTGTCCTAAAAGCTTATGTCCATAGTTCTTCTAAAATACCCATTCCAAGATTCTTACAATGGTCACCTATAAAAGGAAGTTCCAAAAATGCAATATAACAGCGGTATGGTAGATTAAACTGGCGAAACCGCTGGGAGGGTTCACCACTGATGAGCCAGGCCCTCCCTTTAATTTTTCATCGCAGTAAGGACAGTAGTAATTGTTTTATTTTAAAAAGAATAATACGCCACTAAAATAGTTTTATAATTTGATAACAGATGGCGCTCTAGTACATCATAACATTAGTTTTAATGTTAGAATAAAAATCGGACTTCTAATATAATATATTTTACACTTCTTCTTTGGGTTTAGGCGATATATAAAGGTGTTTTATAATAAATCAACAATTGATATTCATCTGTTACATTATTGAAATAGATTTGTTTTTTTTTTTGGTTCCTTTGTGCAAGATTATGTCTTAGGTACATCTCAATAAAACCCTCTTGTGCTCTCTAGCATTGTCAGGACTCGAGTTTAAAGTTCTTTAGGCTAGGTATAAGTTTGTTAGGTTAGCAGGAGAATCTTGAAAGTGGAATTATAAAGTAGGGGGATAGGAGCTCTACACTACAATATACTAAGAGTTTCTACGATAATAATAAAAACAATTATATATAATAATAGCTTTAGGTATATATACTACGGTGGTTTGCCTTATTGAGAGGAATTAAGATGCAAGGTTTGTAGATGCACCCAGCCGTAATTAGAGCCCTGTCTACACCTTTGTATGATTATAACTCAGGTTTATAAATACTGCGGTAGAGTGAGAGAGAGGTTCCGTGATTAAGAAGAGCTTAGATGCAGGTTTTGTGGATGAGCTTAGCCGTAATTAGATCAATGTATACATCTTTGTATGATTATAACCCAGGTTTATAAATACTGCGGTAGAGTTAGAGAGAGGTTCCGTGATTAAGAAGAGCTTAGATGCAGGTTTTGTGGATGAGCTTAGCCGTAATTAGATTAATGTCCACACCTTTGCATGATTTTCACCCAGGTTTATAAATACTGCGGTAGAGTGAGAGAATGGTTCCGTGATTAAGAAGAGCTTAGATGCAGGCTTAGTGGATGAGCTTAGCCATAATTAGATCAATGTCCACACCTTTGTATGATTTTCACCCAGGTTTATAAATACTGCGGTAGAGTGAAAGAGATGTTCCGTGATTAAGAAGAACTTAGATGCAGGTTTTGTGAATGAGCTTAGCCGTAATTAGAAAAATGTCTACATCTTTGTATGAGTTTACCCAGGTTTATAAATACTACGGTAGAGTGAGAGAGAGGTTCCGTGATTAAGAAGAGCTTAGATGCAGGTTTTCTGGATGAGCTTAGCCGTAATTAGATCAATGACCACACCTTTGTATGATTTTCATCCAGATTTATAAATACATTGCGGTAGAGTGAAAGAGAGGTTCCGTGATTAAGAATAACTTAGATGCAGGTTTTGTGGATGAGCTTAGCCGTAATTAGAACAATGTCTACATCTTTGTATGAGTTTACCAAGGTTTATAAATACTGCGGTAGAGTGAGAGAGAGGTTCCGTGATTGAGGAGAGCTTAGATGCAGGTTTTGTGGATGAGCTTAGCCGTAATTAGATCAATGACTGCACCTTTGTATGATTTTCATCCAGATTTTTAAATACATTGCGGTAGAGTGAAAGAGAGGTTCAGTGATTAAGAAGAACTTAGATTCAGGTTTTGTGGATGAGCTTAGCCGTAATTAGAACAATGTCTACATCTTTGTATGAGTTTACCCAGGTTTATAAATACTGCTGTAGAGTGAGAGAGAAGTTCCGTGATTAAGAAGAGCTTAGATGCAGGTTTTGTGGATGAGCTTAGCCGTAATTAGATCAATGACTGCACCTTTGTATGATTTAAGCTTCAGATAAACATAAATTATTGCGGTAGGTTCTCTGGTTAAGAAGAACGCAGATGCAGGTTTTATAAATACTCACAGCTGCAATCAGATCAATGTCTACATCTTTATATGATTTTAGTTCCAGGTATATAAATGCTGCGGTAGATTATATAACCAAGAAAAACTTAAATCCGAGTTGTAGATATGTTTAAAACTAAATGGAACAGAATCAAAAGTCTCGTGTTATTCCAAACACACACACAACTCCAGATATTATACATATATTTACGACAGTAGGTATCACAATTAAGAAGAACGTAGACGCACTTTGTAGATAAGTCTAAGAATTATTGGAGCTAGCATTAAGATTGATATTAACTATAGCTCCTAGTACAGGCCTCGCAGCAAGAATGGAGTGAACGGGAGTTTAGAGTTAGCTCCAGGTAAAGTTGTCCGTTGGGAATGTGAATATTTTAAAAGTACATTTTATGTGATGAAAGTTTCATAGGTTTGCAGGAGTTGAATTCTAACTACCCTGCCGGATCTCCACATGGTTTTTCCTGCCTAACATTTCCTACTACATACTCCTAAGCTTATTATTGAATGAATTATTTGAAATGTATTAATTCTATAAACTCCAAAAAGCGCCTAAATACCTTTGAGAGAGTGTATGTGCTATTATAAACCTATGAACGTTAGGTTTTAAAATTTTAAACAGAAATTCAAAAACAAATCAAATAATTCTATATTTGTATTTCGATTTAAGTGTAGATATATTAATTCTGAGGATAATAAAAAGAGTGTACCAGAATCTATAAGAAAAAGACAACACAAAACTGGTATCTCTTAAGGGATTTTTCCTTCTTTCTTTGTTTATTAATCAATAAGATTTTTAACGAAATATAAATTGAAAGGTAGAATGCCTCGAAATATTATTGTTTGTCTTTTTCTTATAATTTCTCTCTCTATACACACATGTATATAATACCATATAAATCAATGAATCTTCCATATTACCTCAAAATAATCTTAAGATATTTATTTAAAATCCTCTTACAGAATTCCTAAAAAATGCTATAAGACTCAGAAAGCTAAAATATTATCTAAAATAAAAAGTCAAGTAAAAAATTAGCTGCCAAAATGAAACAAATATTTTGGAATAAATTTGGTGGGTCGGGTTGAAAGGTGGAGTCAAATAAATTGATGATAATTCTTCTTTTAGTGGCGGCAGCCGATTAGCCCATCGACATCGCTGAATACATTAGATACTTCAATAAAAAATGAAAAAGAAGCTGCTCTAATATTTAATTTGGATTTGCAGTTTTCTATTTGGCTGGGGAATTTGCCGCAATTTTATTCTGAAATAAAATATAAACGCATACGTTTTTGAAAGTAAAATTTTACCTTTCCGATTTATTTTTTATTTGACTTATTGATCATCTTGTCAACTTGTATAATTTCGAAATATTTTCACATATGTCCAATAGGGAAAGTAACTGGATCTTTCTGAGGAAAATAAAAATATTTCAGGGATATTTAAAGTTAAATAAAATGGTATAAAATGAGATGTAAGCATGTAATTATTTGTTGTTTTTATCGTCTATTATAGTATAAAATAATAACCTAATATTTATAGCTTTTGGATATGAAATCAAAATAGACAGCCAAATGTAATAGGTATAATTATTAACATGGAAATGTATTATAATAAAAATATATGCTGATGGTAATTGTTGGTTATTTTTAGTAAAAGGGAATTTTGGTTTGCCAACTTGTACAGTACATGGGAATAAAGAATCAATAGAAAAATAGATGATAATAACCCTGACAAATTATCTATATATTGTTTGTGTGTATATATATTCAACCCTATTATAATTTCTATTATTTTATCTGTAAACAGTCTGATGCACGCCCGCGAGGGCAAATGCCAATAACAACCTTTTCAATTATTTTTCTAGAAATATCATTTTGATATTGTAAAAAATAGCATTTGCCCATCGACGAGCAGAAAATCGCAAGAAAGCTTGCAAAAATCTAAAATAAAATAAACTTTTTTTTTTCCATTTCAAATATTAAATTGTTTTCGAAATTATATTGATGAATCGTGAGGGCTTTTATCGATAGAAGTAATAATTTTATTGATATCTGTCTTGGTATATATATATATATATATTTATGAGAATTTCAATTTATACAAATACAATCTCAATATCAATTTGTGTGATAAAAAGCTTTCACACTATTCTAATAACGTTAATAATCACGTACAGAAAGAAAGAAATACATAACAAACGGTTAACACAAGATAGACATATATATATATATTAAAAATGGCATATCCTGACCAGGAGCACATGTGCTTTTCAGAAGGCAGAGCGCCATCTGGTGGAACAGAAATCAACTATTCATTGATTTAGCCTGTTCCCTGATATTTGGCCAACCCAATTTCTTGATAAATCAAGAAAAGCCATCCACGAACGCGTTTCGCGCTTTTGGCGCTCGTCAGCGTGGAGTAGGCTGAACCATTGCGACCAAAAAATAATTTTTGATCCCAATGGCTTCCTGAAAAACCAAGAAATGGGTATTTAAGGCCAAACTTGCGTAAATACGCTTAGCACATTAAAAAACGAAAGAAAAAAATAAAAGATAAAAAGATCAGGTGTTGAAATCAATATTAAAAATGGCATATCCTGACCAGGAGCACATGTGCTTTTCAGAAGGCAGAGCGCCATCTGGTGGAACAGAAATCAACTATTCATTGATTTAGCCTGTTCCCTGATATTTGGCCAACCCAATTTCTTGATAAATCAAGAAAAGCCATCCACGAACGCGTTTCGCGCTTTTGGCGCTCGTCAGCGTGGAGTAGGCTGAACCATTGCGACCAAAAAATAATTTTTGATCCCAATGGCTTCCTGAAAAACCAAGAAATGGGTATTTAAGGCCAAACTTGCGTAAATACGCTTAGCACATTAAAAAACGAAAGAAAAAAATAAAAGATAAAAAGATCAGGTGTTGAAATCAATATTAAAAATGGCATATCCTGACCAGGAGCACATGTGCTTTTCAGAAGGCAGAGCGCCATCTGGTGGAACAGAAATCAACTATTCATTGATTTAGCCTGTTCCCTGATATTTGGCCAACCCAATTTCTTGATAAATCAAGAAAAGCCATCCACGAAAAGCACATGTGCTCCTGGTCAGGATATGCCATTTTTAATATTGATTTCAACACCTGATCTTTTTATCTTTTATTTTTTCTTTCGTTTTTTAATGTGCTAAGCGTATTTACGCAAGTTTGGCCTTAAATACCCATTTCTTGGTTTTTCAGGAAGCCATTGGGATCAAAAATTATTTTTTGGTCGCAATGGTTCAGCCTACTCCACGCTGACGAGCGCCAAAAGCGCGAAACGCGTTCGTGGATGGCTTTTCTTGATTTATCAAGAAATTGGGTTGGCCAAATATCAGGGAACAGGCTAAATCAATGAATAGTTGATTTCTGTTCCACCAGATGGCGCTCTGCCTTCTGAAAAGCACATGTGCTCCTGGTCAGGATATGCCATTTTTAATATTGATTTCAACACCTGATCTTTTTATCTTTTATTTTTTTCTTTCGTTTTTTAATGTGCTAAGCGTATTTACGCAAGTTTGGCCTTAAATACCCATTTCTTGGTTTTTCAGGAAGCCATTGGGATCAAAAATTATTTTTTGGTCGCAATGGTTCAGCCTACTCCACGCTGACGAGCGCCAAAAGCGCGAAACGCGTTCGTGGATGGCTTTTCTTGATTTATCAAGAAATTGGGTTGGCCAAATATCAGGGAACAGGCTAAATCAATGAATAGTTGATTTCTGTTCCACCAGATGGCGCTCTGCCTTCTGAAAAGCACATGTGCTCCTGGTCAGGATATGCCATTTTTAATATTGATTTCAACACCTGATCTTTTTATCTTTTATTTTTTTCTTTCGTTTTTTAATATATATATATATATATTAAAAATAAAGAAGGCATCTCCTGACCACGAGCACATGTGCTTTTTGGTCAGGAGATGCTTCTTTATTTTTAATATCAACATCTGACCCACTCATCTTTTATTTTTTCTATTGTTTTTTCATATATATATATATATATATGTTATATTAATATATTATTTGAAATGTTATATTGAAATATTTTATTTAATAATGTTATATGTTAAAATGTTATTTTATTTAAAGTTATAATTTCATAGATATAAATACTCTGTTTTAATTGACCACCAGAGGTCGCTCTTCCCGTATAAAAACTCATTGTTGTTGTTCCCCGTTGGCCGATCCAAAGTTTTTGTAATTATGTAAATAATCTTTTGTTTTATTTATTTATACGCCTTAAGACAGGCATTACTTTTATCAAATTGTTTTATATATATTCCATGGGTTTACAATTAAAACAATATCTGATCAAAACTGTTTTCATTATTTTACTTACAAGATTTTAACCACGACTGCACCACCATAGCTTAATCCTCAAGATAACCAAAATCAAGATGATCCAATATCAAACAGAAAATCATATCTTTTTTTTTTATATTATAATATATATATATATATATATATATTAGGTTAGCTTTTTTTGATTAATTAAGAATTGGTATTTGGCCAGTTCTGAAATAATTAAAAATCAACGAGAATAGTTGATATTTATTCCGATAGATGGCGCAATCCATCAGCAACTTCCAGTTGGACGATAAGGAGATGCCTTTTTTATAATATATATATATATATATTAATAATTTTAAACACACACTTATTTTTTTATAATATTATTTCATCAAAATTGTGCATTTTTAGACAGACACACGTCTAACACGTGAGTCATAATCCTCCTACATCATAGGATTTTCTCAAGCACGAAAAAGATAAAAATAATATTGTCAAAGCCCATCTAAAATAAAAACAAAAAATAATGCTTTTACGATAAACAAGTTCTTACTACCTTAAATTATGCAAATTGGTCCCCCTTCAAAATCAAGCGCTATATTAAATTTGTTCCATCGGTCAAATTTAATAAAATGGCACGTTTGATGGGATCACAGATAAATAAATGATGTGAAAAAGAACAAGAAATTTATAACGAGGTGAAGGGAGTTTTATAATGAGAAAGAGAATCCCATATGAGAAAAATATTTATTTTAATTTGAATCAGGTGCATAGATTATTCTTATATAAATCTATTTACAAGTCTCGATTTTAAAATATTCTACTCTTAAAACTTAATAAAATTATATCTTTCAATTTTAAAATCAAAATAAGTTAACATAATTTGATTACTTAAATTGTTCACATTTCTATTTATTAATAAAGGCGACACATAATCTATTGTGACATCTAAAAATCACTTGAAATGTTTATGAATTTATCTATTTGTTTATAAAAATAAACACAAACAAATTCACTTTAATATTTAAATATAAAATAATATCCAAAACCTTTAAAGGTATGCAATATTGGAGCGTATTTTATTTGTTCTTATATTAATTTAAATAATTTATTAAGTTTATTTGCATATATATTATTTTGGATTGTGATTGCTATATAAATTCGTGTATCCACACAAATACAAAGCTTTATTAAGACCACCGGTCTTATACAGATTCACCAAAGGAAGAAAGCATAGATGGAGCTCCGGTACTCCAAGCAGTGCAACACCCAACAACAGCCTCCAGGTCCGACGCATGTCCAATGGCCACACGTTCCTTTGTGCATACGTCATGGTTAGCGAATCACTGAACAGGCTAGTGTGGAATCAGCCGCTTCCTAGTCTTCGCTTTCCTCGTCCAAATGGACTACGGCATTCGGCGATTCTAATAATCTCCTCCGAACGGTGACTGAGGAAATTCATGTATCATCAATTTTAGAATAGTAGACTGTCCGTAGGGGGGTACTGAAGAATAAAGCTATCCTCTCCTGGAAACTATTTTTCTAACGCGACACAATATAGTGGAAGGATAATCCCTATATATAGTCACGACCGTCTTTCCTCATCGGCCTCTGTCACGGATGCGCGCGCACAGGGAGGTCACGTGCTCGCCGGCAGCCAATAAAAATAAAAAATAAACTCCCTCGAGCCGGATTTGAACCAGCGACCTAAGGATCACCGTTGTGACATCTACAGTCCTCCGCTCTGCCAACTGAGCTATCGAGGGATACAAATTGTATGAATAAGTTTACCTTATAAAGTCAACTAATCCTATTTCTACACAAAATGTATATATATATATAGTCACGACCGTTTTTCCTCATCGGCCTCTGTCACGGATGCGCGCGCACAGGGAGGTCACGTGCTCGCCGGCTCTCTCGAGCCGGATTTGAACCAGCGACCTAAGGATCACCGTTGTAACATCTACAGTCGGGTAAAACACGGGCGTTGCCCGGGTCATTCGGCTAGTTTATATATAATGGGAAGAGGCGCGCTCTTATCTGTTTCTAAGTTGGAAGCGGTTTCCTAGGGAGCCTATTATTTGATCGACGGCCTATGGGGAAAAGGGAAACCACTACATTATTTTCCTGCGTAAATTCTCATTGAATTTCCATCGTCTTGGGGAAACTTGATTAAGGAGACACGATCGTTTTTAGACCATTTCACATTGAGTAAAACTATAATTTATTGTGTCAAACAGTAGCCAACTATATCAGTACAAAACTGATAGACATATCTATCGTACCCTTGCAAGCTTGGATATGATGGGTTTAAAACATAATCTATTTTCAAACTTTTCAATAATATATGTTTCTATATTCAAGATATCTATCGATATTTAACAAAATACGTTCAGAAACTCGACTATTGAACTCTTCTTCACATAGAACCTAGGTTTTAGGGCATCAGGCTATTCATCAGACGTTACCACACAATTCCTATATAAAATGGCTTTATATACTAATGTGTATGTTAGAGACCACTTACAAATATTTATATGTATATAAATGTCAATGTATATAGGGTTTTGTATAGTAACGTTTACTGAAGAGCCTGGTACTCAAAGACTCACGTTTTATGTGATGACAAGTTCAATTAAGAGTATAGTGGCTGTATATCGATATATATTTCAAATGGAAACTTTCTATTCCTTAATGAAATTATCATAATTGGAAAATACCTTTTAAAGCTATAACAATCGAGCTTGAACAGATGGAAAGCTAGATACTTTAGGTTTAAATACTATTGAATTACCGTGCAAAAGGTTTCCTGCTTTTTTAAGAAAAAAGGAGGGACAAGCGTTCGAACCACGAGATTTTCAATACGATTTAAAGCTTATCGCCCCCTCCTTCCCATTCATTTTTTTTTCTAAATAAAAAGAAGAAATTTTGCAGGACGATTTTCCAGTGTACTTATATATATTCCTTTAAAGAGAAAAATTAAAAATAAAATCGTAATTTTTCATTATATATACATATGTTTATATAAATCATATATTTCGAGATGAAATATTTGGGTTTATTTCTAATTTCTATTAATCTATAAACAAATTCCTTATTTATTCATTATTCCTTTTATTTGTAAATATATATGGGGATATCTAAAATTTGAGAGATATATAATAGATATTATGATGCATTAGCGCGCCATCTGTTATCAAAATACGACACTATTATAGACGTGTATGATTCTTTTTAAGGGCAGTATAAATTGTTTTATTTTTAAAAAGAATCATACGTGTCTATAATAGTTTCGTATTTTGATATAATAGATATGTTTAAATTATTATAATAAAAACTAACATTGACAACGCAGTTAGTATGTCATAGCGAGTTTTAAAATAATGAAGTTTAAAAACTAATTTATATCTATATATAAACAAGTTTCTCTATACCTCTAGAAAAGATATAGAGAATAACTAGAGAATCTATAATTTGTTGAATATATTAGAGTGTTGTCAAATATCCCAGCCCAGAAAAACACCAACCCACACACACCTAGCGTACCATAAAATAAAATTGGATTCAAAAGGTAATTAATTATAAAATTAAGGTATCAATAGCCATCAGGCTAGAGAAACGATTTGTCAACCAGAAAAAGCTGATGCCATAAATCACTTTTTGATGCTCCGCGTCACCCGCTGCCTAGAGAAATAAAGAGCCGCGTTAAATGGCCTAATGATTACATTCTATTAATTCCATCCGCATGTAACCTTCACATTCAACACCACTCTTTAATGTACCAAACATTTATTGCGACCTACTTTGCCTTTTTAATTTTAAGACAGAATAGATTTTAATATTTTACCCGCTTCACCTTGGGAATCTATCAAGGTTGTTGTACATAGTATGATGCATATATATATATATATATATATATGTATTTATATATTTTTAAATAGAGCAGACTGTGCACTTTTGCATGTATTGACAAGATGTTAATTAAGTTATTTAAACTGTCAATTGTCTATCAAAGTTCTTGTTCAAGTTTTATAAAAATGACGCGCTAAAACATATTATAATTTATTTTAAAGTTGTAATTAACTAGGTGTGATAAAGCAAGTTAATCCAATTAACGTATTTTAAGCGTATTTTAATTATATGTACTGGGGTTTATGTTGATATTTATCTCTGGTAAAAAACTATGATAATATACATCATTCTTTTTTTTTTGAAAATAGAGCAATCCATAAATAAATCTTTAATTAAAAAGGCATATATTGGATCAAAATATCATTTATTTTGTCAATATTTACCTTGATAAATGTTGGAGTTCAGCCAACTGAAATATTGGTAAAATAAATGATATTTTTATCCAATATATGCCTTTTCAATTAAACATATATATTTATCATTTTAAATATAAAATTATGATATTTTGCAATATGTGCAAATAAATTTCCTGTGATAGTTTAATAGATATTAAATAAGAAAATAACTCTATTTGCTTCAACACACACAATTAAAACCTCTTTCTCATCAAAGTGTTAAAAATAATTTTAAAATTAGTTTTTATTGAAATAAAATATAAATTATGCGATTTATTTTTAATTAAAGTTAACTAAAATGTATTAATAGAGAGAAATTTCAATAATTTAATATGAAAAATATGTTGGTGAACGTATAACGTTAAAAATGACGAAATAATAAAACTACAACCTTCCTATATAAATATTAGGATTAAATAGAAATAACTAAATATCTTTACCAGAAAAAAAATTAAATGATACAATGTAAGAAAATGTATATTTGTTAAATGAGGAAAAATACGCATAAAATAACAATGCTTCTTTTAATGGACTCAATTAAATACTTTATTCGAAAGTAACAACGAATTTAGGTATTAAGTTCTTTAATAGTTCTTTTTGTTCTGAGGTCTTTAACTTTTGTTTTAATTATTTTGATTTTTATTGTCTCTGTGTGTCTAACACAAATGAAATAAATCTAATAATGGATGTCTAAAACGGCTTTTATGTATTTAGAAATAAAGGTATTATTCAAAGTGCTTCGTAATTAGTGTTTTTTATTGGTTTAAAATAAAAAAAATATTTTAATGTTATAAATTTGTGAGAATAAACACATGTGTGTTATTTTTTATATAAGTTGGTGTTATTGGTGGTTGGATCAATGTGGATACGCCCAAATGGATACAGACATTTCCTCCACCGTTATCACCCCCGGTGAAATCCATGAATACAACAACGCCAAAGTTTTACAATATTTGTACTCTTTCCTATTTTATTTTGAAATTCAAACAGTTGCCTAGTTTTTGCTTTCTATTTTAGGTCTATATAATATATATGCTTAATATATATTTATTAGAATTATTACGTATATATGTCAATTAGAGGATTATATATATATATATATATATTCAAGTGGTGTATGCCTATATAAAATATTAAATAGTTCACAATAAATAAATGTAGCATTGATAATGGTATAGATATTTATATATCATCATTAAAATATAGATTTTTAACGCATATTCATCATTTGAACAAATATATTTTATTAATATTTTTTATTACCACTATATCAAATTTATTAACATGGAATTTTTCTAGGCAGAAATATTTCATTTCGAATTAAACATTATAAAATTTCACATAAATGAATGGAATTTAACAAAATTTTGATCAAAATATTTATGGTGAGTATGTCGCAAATATAAAACAATTTTATTTTGCAAAATAGTAATTGATGATGATTTATTTACGTATGTGTGTTAAGTTCCCAATAGATAATTATGAATGAAAAGACATTTTTATCAACAATAATACGAATAGAAATTAATAAGTCCATTGGCATTGATATTTAGTTCTTAAGCCGATTTTAAACATTTAAGTTGTTTTTATTTCCCCGTTTAATGTACTGACTGTAATCTGTAAGTAAATCTTGAAAAAGCTGTTTGAATTTATAAAACGGAATAAGCCTATGAAAAAAATATATAGAAATATAAATCCGAAACTTCTGAAAAAATTATAATAATTTGATATACGGAATAAATTCCATATAATGTGTCTATTCAATATTAATGTTCCCCCAGCTTTGAGTATAATCTTTCAACAGTGGTTAACATTTTCTAAAACCTAGCTGAAATTTTGCTAAATAATTTATCATAAAAATTTGAATTCTTAGGCGATTTTATTTGAATATTTCGCAATTATTGAAACCGCAAAGGAAAGATAATGCTTTTAGAGTATTATTGATTGAATATATCTTTAAATTTTTTTAAATGTAGCGAAAAGAATATAGGAAGAAAAGAATAATGAAACATTTTCTAATTTCATCAATAGGTGGAGCTACTGTTTATATTTGGCAATAGAGAAGAAGTAGAGAAATATATTGGCGAATTACCCTCCTATCCCCAGACGAGATTTTGAGTGTGCAACAGAAGCAATACCATATAGAAAAGAAAACAAATAACACCCAGCGACATCAACGATAAATCAAGGAAAGGTTCCAATACATTACAGAAATATTGTTTATTGTTGTCTTAGGTGATGAAATGATTGTTTAGACGCAGATATCTACTTTTACACATTTTCTTTTCATTCGTATTGGTTGTTATTTAGATTGAATATAAATATTATAAATAAAGTTTTCTTATACCAAAATATTGTTTTATTCAGTGAAAAAATTGCAAGAATTTTATAAAACTTCGCTCCATATGTTTAAAGGAGTGCATTAATTTCTTCAGAAACTAAGCTAAATAAATGAAAACATTATACATCTTGTGTTTTTTCATAGAAATTCTCAACTTTATTTTATAAAATATAAAATATGTTTTGTTATCAAACGTAATATTCTTGCAAATGAGAAATCCTTAGTGAATTTTGTTGAGACTCATGACCTAGTTTGGATTCAAAAGGAATTTCATTATGTCTAAAAATGTTTCACGAAAATGGATTATAAGAGATAGTCCTTTACCTATTATAAAAAGCCTATCAAATATAGAGTTTTCGAATCCGTAGTCAAGAGTTAGCCATTGCGTTACGTCACTTTGTACCAAATCGCTTATATAGATTATGTAAAATCAGACAAGAATTGACTAATAATTAGGTAGACAAGAAGTATACAAAATTAGACAAGTAGATAATACAAGTGAAAGTCAAGAACACCAGATGATAACAAGAGCACGAACAATGTGTTTTATGCTCTCTAATGGAATATACAGATAGAGGTAACTATAAGAGATATTTTATGCCATGAGCCTTGCGAAGCGACAAGCTGCATACCAGCGGCAGATTTTAAAACGAAAAGATTTTTGGCGATATACACTATATAAATTTTCTAGAGACACCACAAATACTACCTTCAACTATTAATATATATTTAATAAAATATATTTAAAATTATTGTCAATGAATGGGGAATTAGATTAATATATGTTTGTTATTTGACCCATTGCTAAATGTTGTTGTCAAATTTGGAGCACCACGTGAAGATGGCGTTGGGAAAGATTCAAAATAAACCTTCCCACATACTTTATTTTGTCCTAACACAAGGAGAATATGACTCCTTTTTATATTATTAAATAAATTTTCACTCAACTAAAACGACTCCATCAACCACTGGGTCAACAGTACTTAAAGGTTTAATTGATATATACATTTACCAACCTAACCTTTGGTAACTTACATGAATTACACTCACAAGTATTTCAAATAAAACTTCTAATAAAACAACTATAGTGATCAAATGGTTTGAAACATATTCATTTCATATATTATGACCCAAAATAGGAAATTAATTGAATCGCCGAATGCCGTGGTCCATTTGGACGAGGAAAGCGAAGACTAGAACGCGGCTGATTCCACATTCGCCTGTTCAGTGATTCGCTAACCATGACGTATGCACAAAATGAACGTGTGGCCATTGGACATGCGTCGGACCAGGAGGCTGTTGTTGGGTGCTGCGCTGCCTGGAGTATAGAAGCTCCATCTATTATTTCTTCCTGTGGTGAATCTATATAAGACTAGCGGTTCCATTGTTTGAAGTATATTATACAAACCCATATATAATATATATATTTAAAATATATATATAAAAATTAGATATTTTCATTTATTAATTATTAAAGTTGGGGGAATATATATTAAAAGCTATAAACGACTGATATATATATATATAGGGAAATATAGTTTAATTTATTTATGAATGCGACAGAACATAAATATGGATTCTGATAAAAGTTTAACATAAACTTTCTTTGAGTGTAATA
Source organism: Cordylochernes scorpioides (assembly GCA_030710605.1). Taxonomy (NCBI): domain Eukaryota; kingdom Metazoa; phylum Arthropoda; class Arachnida; order Pseudoscorpiones; family Chernetidae; genus Cordylochernes; species Cordylochernes scorpioides. The sequence continues at coordinate 133,041,097 of CP092886.1, read as the reverse complement.
TTTTACTTATTATAAATCATTTGTTATTCATATGATTAATAATTTATAAATATGATATTTGTTAAAAGTTTCTTTATTATCTTATATTTTAAAGATATATAAGTAATTCAAAATTATAATTTATAGATGGAATATTCATTATTAATATAAAAACATTTTTCACTATGTGATTTTTTAACAGAAGTTTTTCGAATTAAAAAATGCATAAAAATGTGTTCCATTTAAAAACTCCTTGAAAATAAATATTTTAAAATATTTCCAAAAGTTTATTTAAATAATGGATAGTTTTAAACGTGGGGGATTAAGGAATTAGCAAAATTTTATTGATATCAATTAATTTTTATAATTAACTAATCTATTGTCAGGGCTTTCTAATTATTCTAATCCCGACGCTGGCAGGATACATCCAGTTGGGAAAAAGTGAGACGGTCTATACAACCTTAAAACTAATTGGCATCTTGCCAGGAAAAAACAGGGCAAAAACCCTTAAAATCTTGAGCTGTCTTATTAAATGTCATTGGGTCGTGACCATTTTTTTCCCTTGGAGGCTTCGTCTAATACGGAATGGCAAACTTTCTTGGAATTTGAGGTGAACCGATTAAGCCTTTTTCCAGATTGTTAAAAAGTTTGCAGATGGTAAAATTTTATCGATGTTTTTTTAAACTGGAGGTTTATATCTTCTACATTTTGTCGTGAATGTTCATGTAGATGGCAGCGATTTTTATGATTAGTTTTCTTTTGTGGAGTTGAAAAGTTACAAATATATTTTATGAATTTATATTATATATAAATATAAAATAAAAGGATTTAAAAGCGCGAACGTTTCTTTTATACATCTTTCATCGCAGTAAGGACAGTAGAAGTTCGTTTTATGTATAAAAGAAACGTTCGCGCTTTTAAATCATTTTATTTTATATGTATAGATGGCGCGTTATTGCTTTATATTATATATAAACATTAGAAATATGTTGTTATAATTTATTGACTGCCTATTATTCTATAAACTTCAACATGTTGGCGAGGGCCAAAGTTCCGAAACGCATAGATGTGATTGGCCTTTTCATATTAATGCAAAAAGTGATACTGACGAGTTTTGGAAAGAGTAAAATCGACACTTGTTGAAATTTTCGATGTATTCTACTTTACCATTCATTAGCAATGTTTTTTGCAGGGTCAGGAGATTTTATATCACATTCTTAATTTTACAGAGCCTGGTATTTTCTTCTCCTTTTTAAACTCTTTTTAAAGCTGAAAATTGATCATATTCATAATTCTTTAATATAATATATAATATATTTGTTTAGTTAATACACACACTTAAAATTTGATAATAAATATACAATATATTTCAAAAATATAAATCTAAATACATATCAAATATCAATTTAATATTATTATTGAAAATAATTCAGCATAATATCAAAATCTTATCATATTAAATAATTTTTCTATTGTTCGGTACTATTTTTCATGTAAAGACATTTAAATCAATGATTTAAACATTTTTATTGTTATCCGAGATTACAAGATTGTAACAGGGCAATCCTTTTTATTTAACTTCCTCGGTAAATAAACACGATGTTATATCCTGAAATAAATTAGAAAAGCCTGAGCGGGTCAAATATTTGAGCTTCGAAAAATGTGATTATCCAACGAGAGGGAGGGAATCAATTACATCAACGAACGGAGAAATCTTGCACTTTCGAACAACATTAATCTTTAAATTGCACACATGCGCCTTAGCGTATTTAAGTATCACCAAGGTATAAGGGGATGTGTAAATAAGTCTAAAAATAATGATAAAATTTACCTTTGTAATAAATGGTGAGAGTCCACGAATATTTATTTAGTTTTTATATTGCAAAGTAATATCTCAACCTTGTAAACTCAGAACAATTCATTTGATAATATTTCTTCAATACTTTCAAATATCCTTTTAATATGAAATATAAATTTTAATATTCGTAATAAAATGAAATTTTATATATTGATATATATATCTTATATTTATATAAACTATCAAATTCATTTACATAGTGAATATCTTGAATTCTAATTGGTGTATATACTCTTATTTTGTACTAACGGTCCTTAGACAAGATTGGAAATTTGTATAGTAAATTGCTTGAAATCCAATCCTTGTTCATATTTATAAATGATAAATCTCTCAATAATATCATACTCATGTATATTTTAATACTAGCGGATGTACCCGGCTTCGCCCAGGTTTTTCTCGAGGGAATGTTTGTAGTCTAGTAATAAGAAAATATACTACACCTAAAAACTATCAGAGAAAAGAGAAACCACGGAAGGTGAACATAAAAATGCTTACAATGGATGTTAGGTTTACGATATCAAGTTAAATAAAAACAAAGATAAAATTTGCATATGTTGGTCACTATAAATTTGTATATTTGTTAGGCGAAATTAGAAACATGATAAAACAATTGGGTATTTAAAAACAAATGTAGAAATAAAAGTTGAAGTATAATAAACAATGTTAAAGATTAGTTTTAATTATTAATCAAGATTGTGTGTGAATATGTGAGAAAGATGTAATATCGTTGTTGTTTTCTTGGCCGACTGTTTTACATATGGTGTTATCTTAAAATTGCTTGTTTTGAATATTTTTTAGATTGAGATTATTAGCTAGTATGTAAAAAATTAACTCTGTTGAAATTTAATTTTGTATTTATATATAAATAAAATTAACTCTGTTGCTTTTTTTGTATTTAATCGATAACAGCGAAGTTACGCATGTTAATGTTAGGAAATATATTTTGATGTTAAGCAAAACCTGCTCCATCTCGTTTTACATAAATGTTGAAAATTTGGTTGAAATTGATGCATTGTAACGAAAGTTTTTAGTGATGTCCACTTATGAAATTTCCATTTTATTAATATAGATGTTTATATGAAATTTATCAATATCAGATACATAATTTATCTAATATCTAAATTCACCTTCATAAAATATAATTCATATATGCTCTGCTTATATGACACTTATATATTTCCTTATAAATCCTCAAAATTATAAATTCAAAAAACAAAGAACCACTGAGAATCAAACTACCCTAAACATCGTCGAAGAATGGAAACGCTGAATCAAAGAAAGTTGCCGTTTAATTACCAACTTGTTTGCATTGTCAATTCAACCGCGAGATGATTTGAGGTTTTTGTTCAAAATTTTCCCAGGTTAAATATGCGTGGTGTTACAATTTAATGGGCATGTTCTTCTTTTATTTAGCTGCTCTTATACACATTGGTAAATATATCCTGATAAATACATTATGGAAATTTTATCTAGTCTTCTACATATACAGTATATATCTGTTTACATATTTATTTTTATAGCGTTTATGTGTAGATATTGATATTTTTACTTCTTTATCGATTTATATTACTATAACTAATTTAAGATGTATCTTATCATATCGCGATTATATTATTTTATAAATGTTTATATACAGAAACATCGATACATATATATATCGAATTTTGGGGTGTCATATACTTGTCCTGAGCAAAACAAAAACAAAAAAAAAACGAGGTAACGCGCGAACTTAATATTCTTCAACGAAAATTTGGAAGAAGGGATATGTGAAAAGAGAGAGTACATGAGAGTACATACAATGGTGGTGTTGGTGTCTTGTCCCTCTCCATGGAAAGGGGGAAAGGGAGGGGTGACATTGCCACATTTCAGAGTTCCCTGCTCACGGTTACCGTAGCGCCCCGGGCTCACGACACCGTACTTCGCCCTACAGGGCAGTCCCTTACCTGTGCTGCTTCTCCCGCCCGTCACGCAGAAGAGGGGAGTACATACAATAATACTTATAATAGCACTTATAAAGTTTATACCTTTGTAAATTTTTGTATATAATATATTAATAATAATAAAATTTCTTATTATATGTGAGCATATTGATATATATTTTTATGAGAATATGGTATTGTTTTTTATTATTCCAAAAGAGCTATTATATATGTTTTATGAGTAGTTTTATTAATTCGACGTTTAGTGTCAAAAGATATCATCTAAATTCCGCGCAGGCAGTAACCAATCATTCATGTTTCATATAAAAATGGGGAATGAGAAAAAAATAGTACATCGGCCTACAACTTAAAATATAATAGCATCTAGAATAAAATCCATCACTCCTAAAATAAAGTTTCAATAAGGCAAAATGAAAGTAAATAAATAGAGAAAATATCTGGGCTTAAAATAATGAGGAAGAACCAAGTTGCTCTCTCCCAAAGTTTACATTAGTTCACCAATGTGAAACATCAACAAAATTGATGCAGTGTACTGAGTGCGCGGCAACAGCTGGCAGATAGACATTTTAGAGGGGAATTAAATCGTGGTACAAGTCTAGAAAATAAGCCCATTTTTAAGAGAGCGAGAGAGTAAAATATGAGAAATAAAAGGTGTAGCTTAATGAAAATGTTGCTCCACACAACCTGACTGATATGAATTAAATTTACATACATATTGCCCTGCACGAGCTCCGAGCTCCTAATGAAAAGGAATAATTTGATTTGTTTAGAAAAGGAATTATTTATTCGTTTTTTTTACGAGAAAGAGATTTGGGTAATTGAAAAATGTTTTAAAATAACATATTAGAAAGTTGCCGGAATTTTAATGGGCGTCGTTTGGTTTAACTAGTCGAGTAATGATTGATAGCGTGTTGGGACGAAGACTTGTTTCTTATTTATTGTATTAGGTTTATATAGTTACTTGTATATTATTTTACTCTCAGTATATTTACTTGTAATATATCAATGGGTATTTGAGCGAGCAGATCCTCACATAAACAGCAATATAATTACAATATACCAGAATGATTAGAAATTGACTTTCGATGTTTAAATATTCATATATCAAAACATGATTCTAACTCGCTGGTTCCCGCACATTCACATAATTCCAGGAATGATAATATTATAATATATCACAGATTAAATAAAGAAATCTATGAAATTTATATTCTACTAAATTCGTTCTAAATTCGTACTAAGTTCGTTCTCGTTTAGCGTGGAGCTATCATCTATAATGAGGTTCCACATGTTATTGTAATTAGAGGTAAAAGAGAGATTTATGTTGCTTATTTGCGATTGATTTTTCATATATAAATCTTATCCATATTTTTAACGCTTCAATAATATTTTTGATGGAACTATTTAGTGCGTTTTACCTTTTTCAAATAAAACAGCTTCCTACAGCCCTTACTGAGATGGAAATAGGAGGCCCTGGCTCATCAATGATCAAATATTCTAGAAGTAGCAACAGCTTAATTTTTCCATTCCAATTAGAACAATAAGAAGTTGGTTTATTGAAAACTAAACGAAAATATCGCAAAATAGTCTTATATATCCAGTAAATCGACCGCTAATGCCTTATGCCCCAATAAACGAATAACATATCATATATACACTGCGTGACATTGAAAATGGAACACCAAGAAATAGTGGCCAGAAAGTGATGAAACTCGGCAGACAGAGAGAGACAGGGACGAACAATAAGTGATCTTTATTTCAAAATGATAGTCATAATACAGAGCGAGAACGGCGTCGGCTTAGTAGCAAGTAGGACCACCGCGGACGGCGATGCACGCAGCAACACGTCTAGGTAGAGAGTCAATCAGAGTACGGATGGCGTCCTGAGGGATGGCTCTCCATTCCCTCTCAACCATTTGCCACAGTTCGTCTTCTGAACGCGGCTGTGGCAAGGCATGCAAACGGCGTCCAATGATTTTCCAGACGTGTTCGATTGGTGAGAGATCAGGAGAGTACGGTGGCCAGGGAAGCATCTGTACATCTTGCAGAGCTTGTTGGCTAATGCGAGCAGTGTGCGGTCGGGCGTTATCCTGCTGATAAAGGGCATTGGGTACCCCCTGAAGGTAGGGGAGTGTCACCGGTCGCAGCACATCATCAACGTATCGTTGGGCTGTCATAGTGCCCTGAATACGAAGTAAAGGTGACCTGGAATCATACGCGATTGCGCCCCAAATCATGATTCCACATTGTCGCACGGTGGGGCGTTCCACAATTGCTGCCGGATTGGACCTTTCTCCACGTCGACGCCACACGCGTACACGGCGACTATCACTGGACAAGCAGAAACGCGACTCATCTGAGAAAACGACCCTGTGCCATTCCGTCATCCACGTCGATCTAGCCCGGCACCATTCCAAACGTTGGCGCCTATTCGGTGGGGTCAATGGCAGTCTTCTTAGCGGACGGCATGAGTGCAAGCCATTAGCAACCAATCGACGGGAAATGGTTCTGGTCGAGATGGAATGATCTAGGGTGTCTTGCACATGTTGCAGGATGGCGGTACAAGTGGCTTGTGGGGCCGCCACTGCTTGTCGAAGGATACGCCGATCCACACGTGATGACGTCACTCTGGTTGCACCGACATTCCTATAAATTGTCACATTTCCTTGTTCCAACCATTTTCTCCACAGTCGGTGCACCGTGGACGCACCAAGGTGTGTATCAGCTGCGATTTGACGTATGGACCAACCTGCCCTTTTCAGTCCGAACACCATGCCCCTCGTAAAAGCGTCTGTCTGCTTGAACTGCCTCCGTTTACGATGACCTGGCATTCTCTGTTATTACACGTTTCTTTTGACACAAGAACAAAATGTCTACAATGATTTTCCTTGAAGAAATAACGACACGAATACTGTCCTTTCTGCAAGTTCCTTCCCTTATATCTTACTCCATGTGCGCACGAGAGCTGCGCATTTTACATCATTTGCATAACTCGGTTAGGCACGTCTACCCTGAAATTTGCATAATTTTCTGGCCACTATTTCTTGGTGTTCCATTTTCATTGTCACGCAGTGTACTTCACATTTGTGTTCTTTTAAAGTATTAAGGACGAATGTTTTTTTTTTGCAAATAAATTAAACTTGCTACTAACATTACAGTAAGAACAGCAGAAAGTTGTTTCATACGTTTATTTCCTAAATACAGATGGCGCGTTATTGCCTTATAATTAATTTATACCTAACTGACCTTGTTTTTATAATAATAATAATTCTTTTGCGCCCGGGCCGGACAGGGACGGCGCGCTCTCGCGCCACACACCAGGCCCTAAAGAGGCTCCATAGGGACGACGGCGAGGCTCCAGTCCCCCTTGTTAGACCTAGCGACCTCCAAATTGTTTTTATTGTTTCAAGAAGGGAATTACTCGATGCAAGTATTCACATGTAACTATACTATCCTGAAAGTTTATATCCATAGTTCGATAAAATACCATAACCAAAATTTCATCTTTCATTGTCGTATATATAAGCAGAATCGTCCAATACAATATTAGAGCTCTAAGAAACGCGCGGTCTGGTTGATTTAATTGTCCAAGCCGCTGGAAGGGTTCACCACTGATGAGCTCTTCCTCTATATTATATCGTAGTAAGGACACAGTAGAAAGTTTGTTTATTCCCAAAAGAAACATTCCTAATTCATAATTTTATTTGTTATATATATATGGTGTTTATTGCCTTATAAATAAAAATATATTGTATATGAGTATAAATAATCTTAAATTCGTGCTTTCGGCAAAATATAGCAAATATTCGACGTATAGGTCGGCCTGGGTACGGAGAGTCAGGATTACCGAGAGAGTCCACTCTATGTTACATAAGTATTGTAGGTTATAAATATGATAAGACGCAAACCTTTTATTTCTCATGTTACCAGCTTTCGGATATAATCCTGAAATATAAAAAACATTTATATAAGCTATTGCAAGTTTCCTAATCTAATATACGTGTTTATTATTTTTCATGATAAAGCGGAGAGAGGATTCCCCAAAATATAATGATATCCAAACGTCTTTATATATTATGATCATGACATTTAATATACGCAAAATCTTTTCAAAGGTATTAAAAACATATGGACTACATTTATATATATATGATTTTTATAAATATTTACTATCAATAGGAAGTAATTCAACCCTAAAAATGACTAGCATTAAAGAAAAAATATAAAATCAATAGCAATAATATGATATTTCCTATTAATGCATAAAACTGTTCAAATGTTATCTGAAAGATCAATAAATGCGCGGCGATTATAAATTAAATAGAAAGCTTCTAAAGATAGAAATAAAATCTCTACATGTATAGCTAACTCTGTTCTGATTTCAGCGGTTTTCCTAATTTAATTCATCGAGAGAAAATCTGGAGCTAACGTAGTTAGGCGCCTTGTTTTTGTTTTTCTCACTCGCTCCTTTAACTTTCCCTTTAATTTCTTCGTGCTCCGCTTAACGCACCGTCTTCTGTACTCGGAGCACAACGCCTTGGCCAACTCCTCTATTTGAAACCTTCTCTTCTATGGCGTCGTTTCAAATAATTCCTTTAGGTTTTTAACTATTGACCATATTTTGAAAAATAAATATATTAATTATAATATGAACCTTATTTTTTCTTAAATATTAATTTCAGATCATATCTACCGAATATTTGACTAATATTTTAAGTATATTTTTTAATTTTAAATTATTTTATAGTTTATTTAAAACATTTTAACTATATATCCTTTCTATTTTACAGAATTAACTTATTTTTACATTTTTTAAATAGAATTTTGACCATTTTTCCTCTATATTGCTTAAATTAACGATCATATCTAGTTAAAATATATTTGACCATTATATCTTTATTATTTAATCGAATATAACCTATTTAGAGTTAATTTAATATTTATTTGGCTTTTGTCGCAAATTTTTCGAATTTAAACTAGTTCGTATTTGTTTAATCGATTTTTGGTTATTTTTCCATATATAATTTAATATATTCAATTACGGGTTTATTTAATCGATTTTAGACTTTTTATATATATTTCCCTTTGAAATAAATATAATTTTAATGGTGAATAAGTGTCCTATTGTTTTAAATTTATAGAGAAAAGTATAAAATGATTTAAACTCTAAATGAAGTTCATATAAAGAGAAATTTGAGAGATAAATAATTTTGGTTATAAAAAGGTAAGATAACGTGTTTCTTATAGACAGAAGTATCTATAAAATAAATATCAACTTGAGAGACTTTCTAACGCTGAAAGTTGGTCAAAATTTCAGCAAGTGAATAAATGCAGAATGTAATTGCTTGTCCAATACTGACAGAGATACTAGTAGTGGTTTTATATTGAAATTTCTATTTACTCTAATAAAATTATAGAATTGATTCAACTTGTCGATATTTACCAGCAAATAAAAAAAAAAATGTTGAAATGAGGAAAGATTGTTCCCCCCCCCCCCCTATATGAGTCATACCTCTCTTCATTATATAATTAAAAATCCAATAAATAGCAAATTGAAAATGAAAATGGTCTCAGAGAAAGGAGTTATTTAGAAATAATGAGAAGCCAGAAAATTTGTATTAAATATTGTTTTTGTATCAATCGATATATAGTAGAGAGATTATTTCCTTTTTCATTACCTGGGGAGAGGCACTGGATTTCCCCCGCCCTCTTTTTCAATTACCTTCAATAGGATTCCTTCGTCGACTTGTTCATATCAGAGGGGGGATGTTCAATTTTTGAAATTATTGATGCGGCCGCTGCTCTTTAATATTCACCAGGAGCTGTTTGTTACCTCAATTAAATTTAAATTTGGCCAAACTGCAAAATTGAAAACTTTGTTGGAATCAATTTGTCCTCTTGTGTCTGTGAAGACTTTCCATTTCATCACCAAATGCTTCTTTTGTTTTTAATAGCAATATATTTTATTTTGGTTTGTGTGTGTTTGAAGATTTTCTATTCTTTTATTAAATTCTATTCTTTTTTTTTTATAACGCTATATTTTCTAATCTGGTTTGTGTGAAAATTCGTCGTTCTTTCATCAAATTCTAATGTTAAGGTTTATAACTCAGTATTTTGTATTCTGTTTTGTCTGTGAAGATTCGCCGTTCTGTCATCAAATCCTACTGTTGAATCTTATAGCGCTATATTTTGTATTCTGGTTTGTGTGTGAACCTTTACAGTTGTGTAATCAAATTCTACTTTTGATTTTTTAGCCATATATTTTCTGGTTTATGGTTTGTTTGTGTGAATATTTGCCATTTTATCATGAAATGTTTACTAGTGTGATTTTGAAACGCTATATAATTTTCATATTTGTGTATTCTGCTTTAAAATACTAAATATATTGAAATATGCCCTTATATATATTTAAATGTGTAGTATTTATTTGGCGGACACGAGTATTTAATTCCAAAGATTAATTGGTGGCTATTTTGACCGAATCATCCTTTGTCAATATCAAAATGTAAGAAATATATGTATTAATTTAAATAATAAAATTTAACGCGATTAAAACTGGATATTACTCAATATATATCATTTCTGGCGCTCGGTAAAAGGGGAATAAAACAACTCTATCATTCAAAGAAGGTGGCGTTTATACCAACGGCTATTTATTCTCTATATATTGAGAATTAAATGTTTCAAAATATTCTCTCGACGATATCGACTATAAAATAATTAGTTTAAAAATTTAGAGATGACCAATGAAATGTTCTCATTTCAACATTTTTTTTTCACTTCAATATAGCACTTAAAGTAAAAAATGGAATGCTAATTACAATATTTTTACACTTCATAAAATTTTAAAAAGAAAGATTTGTTAGGAGCATTTTAAAATCTTTTTATTATTATTAATATATAATGGCTTTGCTCAAATTTTAATATCCAGGCAAACAATTTTGAATATTTTAATAATAAATTATAATTTTGTATGTATTTTGACTGAAGAGTTACAAAAGCAACCTAAATTTATTCCTTCTCTATAAACAAAAATCTGTAGAGATAGAAATTAAGTCGGGTTTATAAATATATAGAAGCGAATTTATAAGAATTCTATTAAAATTTCTTAGATCAACACTTTCTAACGATGGGTTTATGTTCGCTCCAATCAAAGAGAATCCCAGGAGTGTAAGAGATTCGGAGTAAGTACAGAATTGTATGCACCGCATCAGCCTCTTTTTCACATAGTCTCTCTGGATTAGACACTGAGAGGAATTGTAGAGAATAATATTGTTCTAAACAAACTTGTTATTTGTTGCTTGCTGAGGTTTAATCTTGTTAAAGATATTGTCACGGAATTCATTTATTATAGTTGTTTTAACACAACCACCTTTTAGTAAATATTTGAAAACTTTTCTAAGTTTAATTTTTAATAGAGACAAACGTGCATTGTTTCAAGAAAGAAGATTAAAATGAGATATACGTAAATTCTGTGAGTCAGAGAATAATGTTAAATTTCTAAGAAATATCTTTCTCTTCTATATTTAAGAGATTGTTATATTGTTGCATGAAATGTTGCGCATTATCTCTCATATTGTGATAATATGGTCATGTATAAAAATAAGGTAAAGCAAATGTAAGAATGATAAAGCCAATTATTTTTATCCAAAGAATTACAGACTTAATACCCTAAAATAATAGAGAGCCAATTAGAGAAATAGGCTTAATAGCAAAATATCATCTTTATAATCGGTTGATTAACAAAATAAAATTCTGTTATATAGTTCCTTACCTAAGAGAATTGCAACGCATAGCTTGAAAAAAAGCCTGTTGCCACTGATATGATCTGAAATGTTCTTTCATGTTACGGATTGTTCGGAGTCTTGAAAGTATTTTTTTTTTGCAGAGTGAAGAGCGGCTTTGTCATTGTAGTGTCAATGAGATGGTCGTTTTATAAAGAAGGAGGTTTTATCTATATTACAGCGGTATAATATCAGAGTCAGTGGTTTAAATATGTAGAATACAGCTCCCCCATAAAATTAAGGCTTAATCTACGATCTTCAGTTTGCTTCCCTAATCTCTTCAGAAACTCCACCAAAATGCCGCGTAAAAAATGTTGGAAGACAACGTATGGATTATTTAACAATTTAATTTACACTCAAACAATATTCCAAACATAATAACATCAAATAATGGAGAGGCAATAAAAGAAATATGCCGAGTAACAAACTCTCAAAATTAAAAATATGTTCTCCCCTTAACAATAAATATCTGTACCGATATTGCTGATAATTTGTCTTACTCTGCGTGAGTTTTTATTTGATAAACTCATTCTCTTGACTCTTTGATGATGCTCTTCCACGCATTCCTGGGTGGATTCTCCTAATCCTATTATTATCGCATCATTATTAAATAACTACTTGGGAATGAAGATTTCCCGTTACCTTTCACATGTCATAAATGTAATAACACACAATATGTAAATAGAAAATAATAAGAAATAACAATTCCCGAAGATCGTTATTGTTCGTATTGTTTGCTTAATATAAAGGCTCATTCGTTGTTGATATTATCGAGATGTCAATCTCTCTCAAAATGAGTTAACAATCCATCAAAATATAATTAGGACACAATTGAATTTATTGCAAGATAGCTATTTGTATTGTGTTAATGCGGATGTTTTTGTGTGACTTTCTGTGTATGGCGAATAACGAATTTATTTAGAATAATAGTATTTATTTGATTTATTCTGGGTCTAGTAATATGTAATGTTGTGTTTCTGCGGGTAATTGTGTATTGGTATTGTTTATCTCGACCTGAGTTAATAATACACAATGGCACATGCACAAAGAAATAACGAGATATACCAAGTATAGTTATTAATATCCCATATAATGCTCGTTATATTATTTATGACCAATAGTTTCTTTTATTCATTTTCTTTAGTCTGATATATTTTTCTGATTAAATATAGCATTCCTTCAAAAGAATTACGAATATTGAAGTCTACACGTAAAACAGTATGAGAACAAATTCTCAAAAAAGTGAATAATTTCCACTTTTTTTTTAAATATCAAATATTACACTCAAATAATACATTGTGTTTTGATATATATTATTTTATTTTGTATAAATAGAGCAATCCATTCTTAAATATTATTTTATATTTTTATGCTTCAAAACAAAAATAACCATTTTCATTTATTCAAATAGGGAGCATTGCAATTCTTATATATACGCAATGTTTTAGGCTAATGTGAAAGTGTTAATAGCTATGTAAAAGTTACACATCTCTTTTCTGATAATTTCATTAAAAATCTAAATATCGACTTTACACATGTGAAAATCTTCACGGGAATCTGCCGAATTTGATGAAAGCTTCTGTTCTATTCAATAATTTAGATTCCCGTGTTCTGCTCAAAAATGATCAAATGAACGCCATACTCTCAGTAACCTCTATTGTGGAAGAGATGTGCCTTTATTGTGCCAGTGATTAACAAATCTCTACTCTCACAAACTATATATAATGGCAATCACGAAAGAACGTGTGGCCATTGGGCATGCGTCGGACCTGGAGGCTGTTGTTGGGTGTTGCTCTGCCGGGAGTACAGAAGCTCCATCTATGATTCCTTTCTTCCTGTGGTGAATTTGTATAAGACTGGTGTGTGTATATAATGGCAATCGATTTAAATTTGTAATATATAAAATATCTATTTTACCCTAAATATATATTCAATATACACATAAAACCTAGAATAAAATTGTCTTATGAAATGAAAAAAGGAAGAAATACAGTAGGTTTAAATTCGAAAGAATCAATCTCAGCATGAGATAGAGCCATCTGTTTAAATACACATTGCTGTATAGAAAAGAATTACCATTTAAATGCACATTTATGTAAAATACAACTCATGGATATCTACCATGCCTTCTGAACGGCATATTCTAATTATTGTTACTCAAATTATATAGCGAAATGGATATTACTTCCTCCTCTTGATCTATTTATTTTCATCTTGAGGTTGCGAATGGCACTCTTCAAAGACAATGGGAAAAAAGTAGTTCATGCCATTAAGGAAATAGACTACGTCACTTCCGCTGTGAAGGCGCATTGTTAATTGTTAGAGCCCGCGCGGTTAATTAGCTCGTGGAATTAATTGACACCATATTGACACAAGCTTCTGTTCTTGATTCACACACGTAAAGAAACCGCCTCTATAGCTTTGTCACCTTCTTTTTACTCCATATATATATATAATTATCATTTTTCTATTTTTGTAGTATATATTAAGTACTACTACCACTATTAATACTTTTAAATAGAAAAAAATGATAATTTAACTGCTCAGTTTTAGATTCTTGTTCTTGTTCCAAAATCACTTCAATAAGTACCGTTCAAAAAGAGCAACTTAGCTTATGATATTTGCAACAAAGTTTTAGCTTGCTAAACTCACAGTATTCTAACAATTTAAATAATTTTCAAAGTAGTAATTGAATTTCTTCCATTACATAATATCTCTATATATATAAAAATGAATGTTTGTATGTTTGTTTGTATGTCCGGTATACAAATTCGCAGTAGTTCACTAATTCAAACCAAAATTTCCATACATAGGTAAAAAAATACGGGGAAGACGATAGGCTATTTTAAAAATATATATAAATCAATTATTAAAACTATATATTTTTAGTCAGAAAATGATGATGACGATATTGCTGTATCATGTTTGATTATCAGATACAAAATTATATCGGGAAAAATTCCAAAAAGCAGAGACCACGGGTGAAACTAGTTCATTATTTTGTACGCAGGGACAAAATTCTAACAGAAAAACATTCATTCGAGCAGAAAACAAAAGCCAGATCATCTTTGTATAAAAATATCGCTTCTCAGACACAAAGTTTGGAGCGGGACGTTTCACAAGAGTGACATCCACGGTGCCAATTTATAATTTTAACGAATAGTATTTGAAAATCAAAATAATATAATTTTCAAATATCGTTGTGAAAATTTACATATTTATTTTTATATTTTGAAAACACACAAAGTTTGGAGCGGGACGTTTCACAAAAGTGACATCCACAGTGCCAATTTATAATTGTAACGAATAGTATTTGAATAAAAACATTTAATCGGGTAAAACCCGGGCGTTGCCCGGGTCATTCGGCTAGTGTATATATAAACATGTATTATTGTTGTTTTTTCGCACATTTGTTAATGATTTGACTATTTATTGTTTAAATAGTTTTAGACGCTTGAATGGGGGGGGGGGGGGGGGAATCCGAAAATGATACTATTCTTTCAAATTTGAATGGTTTGGAAAACGAAATATGTGTTCACTTATATTGCATTTCTTTAGTTGGCCCTATATTTGATGTAAGATAAATTGAACGAAAGCTTTGGTTAGTAAGAGACTCAATTACCACTCCTATATTCAGGGAAAGAAGATTTAACCTTCAAATTAAGTTCTAGTTTTCAATTCAATCTATTTACCTCTTGGAAATCGGGGTGGTAAATTTCTTGTATTTTTTATATGCGCTTTAAATTTCGCTCGTAATTCTTTGCTCGTATTTTATGTTTCATTCACAATTCATCACTTCTCGCGTATAAAAGTGAATATTTATTTACAATTATTCTGTTCAAAAGACCGAAAATATATTTCTATATCCATGTAAAATGTATTGTAAAACTATATAATATCAAACTACTTTATAACCTTGTGTAATTCTATCAATAAAACATTCAGTTTATTTTGAGCAATAAATATATTTATTAATTTTATATATGAAAGGAATATATAAATACGCATACGACTTTTAATAACATGCGTTTGAATATTTACGAAAAATAAATAAAATATAAGAAAAACTAGTGTATTTTATTGGTGTGTATTAAACATGTATATATACGGGGTGCGTGAGGCCAAACACAACAAATAACTTAGAGGCAAGAAGATAGTCATCGATTTATGCTTAGGACATGAATACATTACAATAACGTGGCGAGGCCGAATTCCTCGATAAAATTCAAATATTCCGTTTGGGCGGAGGAAATAACTTTCAGTAGTCCCGTGTGGTACAGAGTCTATCGGGATATAGACTTTCTCCAGATACCACAGTAGATACACATTTACATGTGTACATCTTTATGGAATTATACGTATATCTGAAATATTTCGTGTACATAGAGTAAATAATATCTCGTAGTTCCCGTGTGGTATACACAGTCTATCGGGATATAGACTTTCTCCAGATACCACAGTAGATACACATTTACATGTGTACATCTTTATGGAATTATACGTATATCTGAAATATTTCGTGTACATAGAGTAAATAATATCTCGTAGTTCCCGTGTGGTATACACAGTCTATCGGGATATAGACTTTCTCCAGATATCACAGTATATATACATTTACATGTGTACATCTTTATGGAATTATACGTATATCTGAAATATTTCGTTTACATAGAGTAAATAATATTTCGTAGTTCCCGTCTGGTATACACAGTCTATCGGGATATAAACCTTCTCCAGATACCACAGTAGATACACATTTACATGTGTACATCTTTATGGAATTATACGTATATCTGAAATATTTCGTTTACATAGAGTAAATAATATTTCGTAGTTCCCGTGTGGTATACACAGTCTATCGGGATATAGACTTTCTCCAGATACCACAGTAGATCCACATTTACATGTGTACATCTTTATGGAATTATACGTATATCTGAAATATTTCGTTTACATAGAGTAAATAATATCTCGTAGTTCCCGTGTGGTATACACAGTCTATCGGGATATAGACTTTCTCCAGATATCACAGTATATATACATTTACATGTGTACATCTTTATGGAATTATACGTATATCTGAAATATTTCGTGTACATAGAGTAAATAATATCTCGTAGTTCCCGTGTGGTATACACAGTCTATCGGGATATAGACTTTCTCCAGATACCACAGTAGATACACATTTACATGTGTACATCTTTATGGAATTATACGTATATCTGAAATATTTCGTGTACATAGAGTAAATAATATCTCGTAGTTCCCGTGTGGTATACACAGTCTATCGGGATATAGACTTTCTCCAGATACCACAGTAGATACACATTTACATGTGTACATCTTTATGGAATTATACGTATATCTGAAATATTTCGTGTACATAGAGTAAATAATATCTCGTAGTTCCCGTGTGGTATACACAGTCTATCGGGATATAGACTTTCTCCAGATATCACAGTATATATACATTTACATGTGTACATCTTTATGGAATTATACGTATATCTGAAATATTTCGTTTACATAGAGTAAATAATATTTCGTAGTTCCCGTCTGGTATACACAGTCTATCGGGATATAAACCTTCTCCAGATACCACAGTAGATACACATTTACATGTGTACATCTTTATGGAATTATACGTATATCTGAAATATTTCGTTTACATAGAGTAAATAATATTTCGTAGTTCCCGTGTGGTATACACAGTCTATCGGGATATAGACTTTCTCCAGATACCACAGTAGATCCACATTTACATGTGTACATCTTTATGGAATTATACGTATATCTGAAATATTTCGTGTACATAGAGTAAATAATATCTCGTAGTTCCCGTGTGGTATACACAGTCTATCGGGATATAGACTTTCTCCAGATATCACAGTATATATACATTTACATATGTACATCTTAATGGAATTATACGTATATCTGAAATATTTCGTTTACATAGAGGAAATAATATCTCGTAGTTCCCGTCTGGTATACATAGTCTATCGAGATATAGACTTTCTCCAGATATCACAGTAGATACACATTTACATGTGTACATATTTATAGAATTATACGTATATCTGAAATATTTCGTTTATATAGAGTTAATAATATCCCGTGTGTGGTATCTATGTACATATAGTCAATCAGGTTCTAGACTTTCTTAGGAAACCTCAGTTTCTGTACGTTTATACTCTTTATATAGCGGCGTGTGTATCTTAAATATTCCATTTGTATAAGAGAATTGATTTTCGATACTTCTGTGAATTTCACATGGTCTATAGGGAATATATTGACTTCCCATGGAAACCACAGTATGTGTGGTTACATAATAATATGGATCTAATAATTACTTTCAATAATATAATGGTAGAGGGCTGAAGTTTTATAAATAAACCCCTTCACAAATATTTTTTATTTCAAAAGTAACCATAGTGTGGAGAGGATATGTTTGGTATTATTATATAAATAGATGGGGGACAAAACCTGACTTTCATCCCCATGTGTCGTCCCCTGGATAGCCAACCAACGACAGCAGCTCATTTACCCATCATGAAGACTTATGGATATATAAATAGATACAATATCTAAACCCGACCCCTATTGCTATAAATATATATTATAAATGAAATAGGCATATCCTGACCGTGCTCACATGAGCATTTCTAAACGGCAGAGCGCCATCTAGTGGAACAAACATAAACTACAATGCACCACCCTGACGAGGGCCAACAGCCCGAAACGCGTACGTGGTTGACTTTTCTTGATTTATCAAGAAATTGGATTGGCCAAATATCACAGAACAAGTTAAATAAACGTTTAGTTTATTTTTATTCCACTAGATGACGCTCTGCCATCTAGGAATGCTCATATGAGTACTGTCAGGATATGCCTCTTTTATTTTTAATATCAATACCTGACCTTTTTTATATTTTTATTGTTTTGTTAATATATATATATATTAGATAATAAAAAGGCATATATTGGATTTAATAAAATATTTATTTTGCCAATATTTCGGCTGGCTGAACGCCAACCTTTATCGAGGCATTACATTTTTGTATACACAAAAATGTATATTGAATAACACTATGCGGCGCTGAGTTTGTGTATACAAAAATGTAATGCCTCGATAAAGGTTGGCGTTCAGCCAGCCGAAATATTGGCAAAATAAATATTTTATTAAATCCAATATATGCCTTTTTATTATCTAATGAATTAAATATGGATTGCTCTATTTTCAAAATATATATATATATTATATAGTTTCACTATATCATGTTTAAAGGTTGAAGGAATATAGGCAAAAATAGATATCTTCAAACCAAATATCAACTTACAATTGAAGAAGGTAAATAGAAAAATTTGACCTGTAAATTTCATTCAATTTAAGGTTTTAATATATAAAGTTATTTGTTTAAATAGCTATTTTAAAAACATTGAACGCCATATAAATGAGGGAGAATGATTTTTAAAACATTTCTTATTCGAATTGTTTATCTAACTTAGTGATTTTTTAATGGAAGAGATATAGGGTTTAGAGGAGGTAAATATATTTTTCATCATTATATCCTTTCAAATATTAAAATGTCAAAACATAATAAGTAAATAGTTTGAGAGACATGCAATTCTGAATATTTTTATTTTTTAAATATAAATATTTTATTAGTACATTAGAAATATAAATAATTTGTAATATGAAAAGATGACATCTATCGCGTTCGCTTTAAAAAACGTTATATATATATATATATATATATATATAATAAAATCATAGTTCAATCTTTAACTTCAGATTTCTAAACTGACATTATATTAACAAATAAATTTACAATTATTTTCAAAAATATTTTGTCATAAAATATATTAACGTTAAAATTTATTTATATACCTATATACATGCGCTGTGCAACGATATAATCACTTTTGGATTCTCTTGCAATCCGATTTACACAAGGCATATTCACCTGGTAGTTCTTGAATAAGAAGAGTAGATCTTAGGGTGATGTGTGTCTTTTAACGGCGGATATATCACAAGCTTTTGAGGTCGACAGTTAATCTGCTATCAAATGGTCTAATGAGATTTTATTCGCAAGCCTAGCAAATATTCGATGAATGATGTTTACAGATGTGTCTTCGAAGTTGGAGCAAACACATGTGGTCGTGTAGCCTTTGATACTTGGGCAAACACGGCACCGTGTGCCAGTTTGCTACTCTAGCCAGAAATGTGTTAGAATATAGAGCATCGGGATGAGAGGAAGCAGAGAAAACAAAAGAGAGAAGTAATACAAATTCATTGATTAGTGGCGGAGATTAATTTGTGGAGACGGAGAAGTTCACGCTCCACTCACCTGGGCTCCCAATTATCGGGGGCGAACAGGAAATAGAGCCAATTTTCTTGAGGGGGAGGGCGGGCGCATTGTTCCCTCACAATGGGGAATCCGCTCTGGTGCCCTGCCTAGTCCACCCGACGACCTGCCTAAATGGAACTCTGCCAAATTTAACCTTCTCATAAAAACTCCCTCACCATTAAGTCATAAAGTTCTTCATCATGACTTCCACTCATATACTGGAGTAATTTCAGCGCCTCATTCCGATTTCATTCCCTTCAGATACTCGAATGGTTCCTATGCTTCATTCAGATTTATAGCCATAAACTTGAACGATTCATATTCTTCCTTCATAGCCTCATCCGATAATTTGAATGAAACCAATTGTTCATCCAGATTACCATTCAAATATATTTGCTCGAATGAGATCCCTAAGTATATTCTTCATTTCGATTTCCATCTCTAAATTCAAATGAAACCAATGCTTTATCCAGAATTCGACCTATATATATTCGAACGATTTTCATTCTAAATGTCCATCAATGTACTTGAATTAGTCCAATTCTTAATATTATTTTTATTATATACTCCCCTAAAACATGCTTAGAACAATGAGAAATCTGGATACATACTACAGAGACTGAGGTATGATATACTAACTATACAAATATCGAATCTTCTATAAGGATTCAAAATTTGCATTTTAATCTTCAATAATCCAAATTATATTTATCCTATAATATTATAGGATGAATATAAATATAATACAATAATATTAATATAAATATATAATAAATTATATGTATAGCCCATAAAGACCTTAATCACGGCCTAGATTAGTTTGTATGATGCTAAAAAACCAGGAATATTTAACTTCAATGGTTACTTTATATAAAGTCAAGTTAAGCTCTCGAAAGAAAGGTTCAGAGTAAATCTATTCTCAAAGAATTTCTAAATCGCCGCAACTTTTAGTAACGGGATTAGGGTTTATGCTGCATATTTCATTAAATATTAAAGGCGAGAAGTGTGTTAGAATTTTGAATATTTTAAAATGCTTTTGTGTTTGATATTTGTTTAAAGAGTTATATGACATTAAATTGGTAGGAATATATATATATATTTAAGAAAAAGGCATCTCCTTATCGCGCAACTGAAAGTTGCTGATGGCTGGCGCCATCTATCGGAATAAATATCAACTATTCTCGTTGATTTTTAATTATTCCAGAATTGGCCAAATACCCATTCTTGATAGATGGCGCCAGCCATCAGCAACTTTCAGTTGCGCGATAAGGAGATGCCTTTTTCTTAATTTATGCACCTTATCCAAGTACAATGTTACATTTGTACTATTTTTTCACATTGTGTAGCGTCCTCACGCAATTCTGGCCTTAACTACCCGTTTCATGATTTTTCAGGATGCCTTAATGACCAATTTTTTGGTCGTTGAGGTACAGCTTGCACCACGCTGATGAGGGCCAACAGCCCGAAACGCGTCCGTGGTTAGCTTTTCTTGATTAATCAAGAATGGGTATTTGGCCAATTCTGGAATAATTAAAAATCAACGAGAATAGTTGATATTTATTCCGATAGATGGCGCCAGCCATCAGCAACTTTCAGTTGCGCGATAAGGAGATGCCTTTTTCTTAATTTATGCACCTTATCCAAGTACAATGTTACATTTGTACTATTTTTTCACATTGTGTAGCGTCCTCACGCAATTCTGGCCTTAACTACCCGTTTCATGATTTTTCAGGATGCCTTTATGACCAATTTTTTGGTCGTTGAGGTACAGCTTGCACCACGCTGATGAGGGCCAACAGCCCGAAACGCGTCCGTGGTTAGCTTTTCTTGATTAATCAAGAATGGGTATTTGGCCAATTCTGGAATAATTAAAAATCAACGAGAATAGTTGATATTTATTCCGATAGATGGCGCCAGCCATCAGCAACTTTCAGTTGCGCGATAAGGAGATGCCTTTTTCTTAATTTATGCACCTTATCCAAGTATAATGTTACATTTGTACTATTTTTTCATATATATATATGTTATAGCCGAAATATATAGAAGGAATATGATCAATTCATTAAAGGGTATAACACACATTAAACAACATTTTCCGTAAAGCTTCTATTTAAGAATTATGAATTACCATATTTCACAATATTCTAGAATTAAAAAAAAAATCCATATTTTTGTTATTTGAGAAGTAAAAATTTATGTTTGATGTGTTCATCCCTGCAGAGCGAGGACTTCTCATTTATTAATTGAGATCCATATATATTTACATAAGGAAATTGAAGTTTTTTGATAAAGCCGGTCGTATATTTTTCTTATTTTGAAGAGAAAATGGCAATCTTGTTCGCACTTGGTTATATCGTTGTTCTTCTATAAATGTCACTTTGTATTAAATATCTTTCAGAGTTATTGCCTGAATCCCGATATATATCTAAAAGGTATAAACATTAAGTTTTGTCCATAAGTGTATATTGAAGTGATATATTTATCAATATTTAATAATTATATTTAGTTACATTTACTTTGGTACTTTATAAATTTTAATTCATTTTTTAAATTTAAAAAAAATTGCTGTTAATTCTGGGGTTTGTCTTTCTTCATTTTTACGTAATAAAATATTGAGCGCTAATTATTTCGAAATTAATGATATATACGCCATAATTTATTCAGGACGGTATTGAAGATTGCAGAGAGCCATCTATCGGAATTAAAAATGTTCACATATTTTTTTCTTTATAAAGAAACCTTCAGACTATCCTGTTGAAAGCGTCCACCCTGCACCATACTGACGAGTACCAACAGCCTGAAACGCGTACAGGACAGGATTTTCTTTATATATAGAGAAAGGATATTTGGCCAATATTCAGGAAAATATTAAAATAATACAACAGGTGTCTGGAGATGAGTTTCCCTTTATATATATAATCTCAAGCGCAATATATATCGGAATAAGGATAAAATAAACGTTATTTAATTTTATTTATGAATTTGATGACAATATTTTCACTTGATTTAAATATCTTGAATATAGATTAAAATAATACAGAAGATTTCTGGAGATGAGTTTATTTTTATATATGTAATTCCAAGCTTTCGGGCATCCCTGCCCTTCTTCTACAGGAGTACATAGAACGAATAATAAAATGCTTTATTATGGCGTTTTATTATTATTCGTTTTATGTACTTCTGTAAAAGGGCAGGGGTGCCCGAAAGCTTGGAATTACATTTATAAAAATAAACTCATCTCCAGAAATTTTCTGGTATTATTTTAATCTATATTCAAGAGATTTAAATCAAGTAAAAACATTGATAATGATTTCATAAATAAAATTAAATAGCGTTCATTTTCAAATGTCCATTTGAGAGGCTACATCATGCATTTTACAGCATATATCATTATATATATTTTTATTTTAATGTTTTCGAATACGGATTACGCACTTTAATAAAGTGAAATTCTTCAAACGGAATATAAGTCTAGACATGTTATATAGCAATAGAGTTTCTCGCTATATATAAAAAACACGCACTCAGGCGATATATTAAGAAAAGGACATTTTCTGATCGTGAAACTGAACCTTGCTGATGGTTTTCGCCATCTTTAAAATATATCAATTCTTATTTTATATTTATTCCGATAGATGGCGTAATCCCTCAACAACCCTCAGATAAACGACCATGAGATACCTTTCTCTTAATTAAAGTTAGTAGTGTTGATTGCACTTTGTATCTTTATTTGTGCATTTTATTATATTCGGCACACATATTCAATTCAAATGGTAAATGCATATAGTAACTAAAATCTACAATAACATCGATAACGTTAAGCATAGAGGCTTGTGATAACGAAACATAAATTAAATATAACTTATTTATAAAATTTTAAACTATTATAGACGTCTTTGATTCTTTTCAAAATTAAACAATTCTCTACTGACCTTCACCACTGTGATGAGCCAGGCCCTCTCCATTAATTTAGCATTGCATTAGGGCAGTAGAAAATTGTTTCATTTAGAAAAGAATCATACGCGTCTAAAATAGTTTCAATTTCTCATAACAGATGGCGGGCTAATGCATCATATTATAAAACTTATTTATATTTACTCTTCTATACACTCATGTTCACATAGTTAAATACATCGATGTATAGGAGAAAATGCAACATAATTTACCTCAACGTCGAAATTGATATGTACTTCAATATATATTCATATAATTTTCCATTCTCACATATAGTACAAACATAAATACGCCAATCTGTCCACATTGGCTCTAATGTGTACTTTTTCAATATACATAACTACGTGAAAAAATAGTACTAATGTGACATTGTATTGGGATAAGGTGCATAAATTAAGAAAAAGGCATCTCCTTATCGTGCAACTGAAAGTTGCTGATGGCTTGCGCCATCTATCGGAATAAATATCAACTATTCTCGTTGATTTTTAATTATTCCAGAATTGGCCAAATGCCCATTCTTGATTCAGTCCGTGGTTAGCTTTTCTTGATTAATCAAGAATGGGTATTTGGCCAATTCTGGAATAATTAAAAATCAACGAGAATAGTTTATATTTATTCCGATAGATGGCGCAAGCCATCATCAACTTTTAGTTGCACGATAAAGAGATGCCTTTTTCTTACTACATAACTACGTCTATTTTCGCCATGAAAATAAATTAATCGTTAGTTCAGTGCAGATGGCAACGTCATCACATTCAATGATTTGTACTACAATATCTTCATATTCCCTAAAACATTACAAATACAAGTGTATGTATGTAATGGAATGTCAGGCAATGTAAATCATAAATATTGTGTACAATTTATTTACTTCTGTGTTTCACATAAATAAATACATCGATGAGTATGGGAAACATGGCAAAGTAATTTACCCTAACTTCGCGACAATAAAATAAACTTTTATTATTTACTCTTCAACTTCCTCCGAAAGGAAGAATATCAATTCCAAGCTCAGACAACTACGTTTACCAAACCCTTTTTATAAATGTCAACGCGGAATAAATTATATCCCCCCATATACGGGGGAGTTTAAATAGCCCGCATCCAATCTTGTGGAGGAAAAAAACCTATTTGAATAAAAGTTGGCGACAAAAGAAAACATCAATCCTTCAAATGACAAAAAAAGTGGATGTCACAGAATTGTATGCTCTTGTATTTTCTACGACTTTATTGTAAATGTCCACGTTGAATAATTCAATAATTAGGATGTACCGAAGTCTTGTTTAATATATTCCCTACTGATGACACAATGTTGTCGTTCCCATTTGTACGATATACTTTCTCACTAACAGAAATTGGCACTCTGAACAATGACAAATATCTTCATCAACTTTTCGATATCTATCGCTGGAAAATCCTACAAAATTCAACGCTTTTCTTTCAAAAAAATAATAAATAATAAAATAAACTATAAATATAAAGGCATATATTGGATCAAAATATCATTTATTTTACCAATATTTCAGTTGGCTGAACGCCAACTTTTAACAAGGTGACACATTTTTAAATGTTTTAATACCTTGATAAAGGTTGGCGTTTATCCAACTGAAATATTGGTAAAATGAATGATATTTTGATCCAATATATGCCTTTTTATTTAAAGATTTATTTATGGATTGCTCTATTTAAAAAAAATAAAACTATATATACAGACCCCATTATACTTCAATGCGAATTTCATTTAAATTTCTTTCATTGAAATTAAGATATTTTCATTGAAGTAAATAAATGTAATTTACTTTTTTAAGTAGCGTTATAAAAGGTTAGGTCTCCCACAATTTACCACTTTAAACAATAATACAAATCGCGATTAAAAAACGTGTTTTGCCTTTCTCGAATGGTTTATTTTAGAAAAAATCCATATCATGGAAAAAGGACAGTAGCTACAATTTTTATATATACAATAAATATATTTTATAATAAAATAAGAGATTATTTAAAATTGTATATTTTAGAAAAAGTAAAACTCTCATATATATATATATACCTGACGGAACCAGTCTCTCAATTTTGGCTAACAAATTTTATTGTGTGTTTACAAAACAATAAAAAGTTGTAAAAGCGGTTACGAACCTGAAACTTGAGTGGTAGTTGTTAGCAAACAAAAAATATATACCAACCTTTTTAGTTATCGATCTAAAAAATATTTTTCCGCCCTATTTTTTTTTCGTATTTTGAAATAAATTGTTTTGACTCATTTTATTTTTAAAAACTCATATGTGTTTTATATAAAAAGGTAACTTATTTCCTTTATAAATTGGAGCATAAAATATTTTTAATATCTCTCTACCTATACACATCTATTGAGATTAATTCGTTTATTGAAGAGAAAACAAATTTAATGCAAATTTTAGAGATTCAAATACAGTTTATAAAAACTATTGTATAAATAAGTTGCTTTGGATTCAATAGAAGTATCTGAGTTGTAAATAAGGAGACAATTATATAAATCCAATAGGTGATCCTATAGTAAATAATGGCAGAGAGACTCACGGAGTTGTGGGTCAAGGTTTTGACCCTATCCATTCCTTTACTTTAAAGCTTCTCCTGGCAAGGTGGGCAGTCCATTGATTAAATCGGGAGCCATCCAACTGACGGGCTGTTCTTTGTGTGTGCGCGCTCTAGGAGTTCTTCGCTCCATCCTATTCTTTGAGATCCCATCTTATTATTTGGCGCCAAACCTTTTTTTATTTATTTTGTAAAAAAAACGAAGCAAGGATAGGATTGTCTGCGCCGGCGGTTAATAAACGAGATTTAGAGAAGCGCCCTCCTAAAAGAAACGACCGTTTATTTGATCAAAGCTAATTCAATATCTCAACGCCTCCTGTTTCTTGGTAATATTCCTTTGAGGTTCGCAGCTCGGCGTTCAGATTTAATCTTGACTGACACAAATATGAAAATATTTTCTGCCCGGGCGCGATTTATCATTCTGACTCCGCCCTTCTCCCCCAACAACTTCTATTTTATTATTCCATCAATTTATAGCCTTCCCAAGCCAATTCTATACTTGCTTGAGCCTATATATAACCCACATATATGCAAATAAATAATAAGTATTCACACATATAATAAATAACTTTATTTGTTAGAGAAAAATATTTACACGTAGAAAAACTTCTCTGTGTGCAAAGATAAATCTGACCGAAGAACAACAAAAAACTGGTTCGTAAGTAAATATTTTCTAAGGAAGAAATCCAAATCCTGAGGGACCCGCTCTCCATTGAATCATTGAAATATTCAACCTTTGATGAGAGAGCGAAACAATAAAGCGATTTAACAAATAAATCGGTTTGTGTGTCTTATATAACTCAAATAAAGATACCAATGATATAACTTTTAAATGACAATATGACATAATTTTTTAAATATCGATTTATTATATGAAAACATACACACACAATGAAATATATTGAATATACTGTATAATAATTTATGAATAATTTGTTATTTGATTTATCTTATGTATAGTATGTTATTGGGTTTATGTGTATGCAATCAAAGGCAACACTCGCACATTAATAATAACTAGGCTGTAAAAACATATTAACAACATTATCCCCAGGCTTGGCGCAAATTACGTCTCTATTCAACTTCCTTAATTCTACAAAACACATCGCAACAGCAAGCTTTCGTCAACTTTGGCATGCTAATTAAGAGAGTATTCAACGATAAGAGAAGAAAAGCTTTGGAGTGCGTAGTGGAAAATTCTAATTTACTTCGTAAGAAAGTAAACACAGAAAGATAAAATTAACACGATATAAATACACATCATATTTCCAAGCAAATTTATATCCAGAGTAAGAAAGAAATCACTTTAAAAAGTAAACTCAAAGTTTTAGAATAGCTCTCGGCAAACAAAAGAAAGAAATGCCTAAAGAATAAACATAAGAGTCAAATTAACTCTGAGAGAGGTTTTCTATTATAAAGAAACTCTTAATTTCTTGAGAAGAGAGAGCGCGAAGAAATAAAAACAAATATTCGAGAGGAAAATTGACAGGAGCTCCCGCGCAATTGAAGCGATGTTTATTTTACTCCTGGTGCTTGAGATTTACTTGCGCTGAAAGAGAAACATAAAAGAACACTAAATCAGATCTCTAGAATAATGACCTTTCTAATGCAGTAACATCCGATGACGGGAAATTTGGAGAGCGATTGCCTAGAATACAGAGAAGATAAAAACGAACAACCTGTGTATGTAACTCTAATACTCTGTAGGTAATTTTGTTACCTCTTAAAATATAGAAACTATATAGATTTATCTATACACCAAATTTCATTTTGGAAGATGGTCAAAAATTATAACTGTTTACTCTTGCTGCAACTAATCATACTATACAATAATAATTGTATCTTTTGAAAAGCGTGTATCTAGATTATATGAGATATTATCTAGGAGAAAAACAAATATTTTCTTTATTTAAAAAAATGTGTCAGTGGGTCACCAAAACATCGGAAATGAAAAATTGAAAAGTTTGTAGGGAGAGGATATCTAATAAAATTTGTCACAGCAACAACAAATAAACCATAGAAACCTTATAATATCCCAAAGTAGTTCAACTCACTTTAGAGTATAATAGAAAAGTATATTCAGTAAGATTTATATTAAAGGACCTTTTGGTGAATAATCACCTCCGTGAGCAGCCACTTCTATAAACTCCAAAATGACTTAACCTAATCTAATCTAACTTATAATGAGCGACTATCTCTCCATTAGCGACCACTTGTACAAACTGGAAAATGACTTGAGCTCATCTAGTTGAACTTTTAATGAGCTACCATCTACATAAGCGACCACTTCTGTAAATTCAAAAATCACTTTTTCAAATCTAACTCTTACTGAGCAGTCAACTTCATGCGCGAACGCTTTGTAAAATTTAAAATGACTTTACCTGATCTAATCATATTTCTAATCAGCGGCCACCTCCGTAAGCGACCACTCTTGCAAACTCTAAAATGACTTGACCTGATCTAATCCAACATCTAAAGAGCGCCCACCTCCAGAAGAGACCAGTAGTATATATATTCTGTCGGAAGTCTGTCATGGCAACCACATGCTGTTACACCCACCATTGAATCGTACAGCAAATATTTCCCCATGTGATGGGTGTGGAGAGTATCTCGCCCATAAAACCAATACGATAGCACAATGTTTCCTTTCAAATATTAGAATAAAAACTAAGTATTTCAATACATGTGTGTGAACTAAAAATATCGAGAAAATAAGATATTTTGAAAAAAAAATCAAATTTTTTAAAAGAAAAATGTATTTCAATTACTAGGGCTCCAGTTAGCTCAGGGATAAGGTAAGTCGTAGTACCTGAGCAGACGACCTTTCATTCGAGGAGATCCATTCTAGAGTCTGATCCCAGATCACTTGGAGGGTTGGAGAATTCAAGAGCAGGGTTAAAACGAAAGATACTCTATGGGTATTCCCAGTACGGAGGCAGTAAGTGGCTCATGACACATTTCACTTTATACGTGACTTCATTCAGATCACATTAATAGAGGTTCACAGTCTATAGCAGGTGTATTAATATAATGCTCCTTGTGAACTATACTCAGGTTTTGAGGGTAGCATCAAAATTTAGAACCATAGCAGAATTATAAATTAATAGCAGGTAAAAAATAAAATAATTTCGTTGGTAGTACTGAGATACGGCAGGTAGTATAGTATAGCGATATTTGACAAACAACAAGATTCCTTATCTCATTGCTTCTCAGAAAACTCGATCCTCCGAGAATCGGGCGCCTTTCACCAGATTTTCTTGCCTATCTAATACCTTCTGAATGGTGTAGTATTCATCCAGTGGCCGACAGGCTCTCCCTTAAGTTTCTTGAGACTCGTGGTAATTCTATAGCAATTACAACAAATACTAAGGCTCTAGTGAGTCATCCACATGTTGTATGGCAGTCCCCTAAAGACATGGGATCAAGGGCCGTCAATTAGCGGCTAAGAAGTTGAAGAGTGTGATAATGGGATAAGGAAAATGGACAATTAAATTTCCCTAGGGAGACGCCCAGGGGTGGTGCCTGGGAAAACTTGGGTCTCGACAGGTAAATTGCCCGTTTATCCCAGTCTTCCATTTACTTTGAATTACTCGCAAGTCCTTTTCTCACACCTTCAATTTAGGCAAAATTTAATATTCTAAAAAATGTATTATTTCAAATTATTACCACAGGCATAAATTATGATAATTTATTGTGTTAAAATATTTTAAAATGTCATGAAACATTTTTAAAAGTGAAAATTCGTTCCAGCGTTAATGGAAATGATATATAATATTTAACTTAATAAATGTTATATATAATGCAAATTATTATCTTTTAAATACCATCTTTATGTTAGAGCTGTCATGAATAAACAATAAATTTAAACTGGGGTTCAAGGATTATAATAAAATTATTTTTTTTCAATTTATTAAAAATTTATTTAATAATTTAAGCCATTTTACCACCAGATCGCTTTTAGGGCTCTTATACTGTATTAGACGGATCTGCTTATGTATACGACACTGAAGGGTGGGATTAGTTATTGGTATTCAAGAAAACTATGAACATAAGCTTTAGGGAGAGTATAATTACTTTTAACGTTTGTTTCATGAAGTTTGGACTTGAAAGAAATACTCGCGATTTTTATGGTTTTAACTCTTAATGTTGACGTTATGTGGCGCTGAGTTTGTTGTTGACACACATTAAATATGTTATAACACCTTGATAAAGGTTGGCGTTCAGCCAACTGAAATATTGGTAAAATAAATTATATTTTGATCCAATATATGCCTCTTTAATTAAAGATTTATTTATGGATTGCTCTATTTTCAAAAATATATATGTATATATCGTCAATATTAGTGTGAGATATATAAATATATAATTGTTTTTTATTTTTTAGATGTAAATGGTCATAATTTTTATATGTGAAAATTATTTATGCATATTTTATTATTGCATTGTAATAATTATATTTACTACTTTTTAGAAATGCACACAGAATATTTATAATATTGTTTATCCTGTTAAACGTTAGATAAAATAACTTTAAAAATAATAAATAATAACAACTTTGTAGGAAGCTGGAGACAGCATGTCAAAGCCAGAATACTCACTAGCAGCTGCACTGACCAGAATGTGCATATAACCACATGTTATGTAAATGGCGCACATGGTGTGCGATGTGTCGAACAAGATTGGACAAGTTGTGCCTTGTCACCTCCTCCCTATGGAGAATAACGACGTCCGAGGAGGCACACGCAACGGATTACTTTCACATCGGCTGCTTGCTAATTAGGCTTTCACTTTGCTGCCTCCTAATTGTATAAGTACATTTAAATTTATTATGGAAAAGGCATAATGAAGGCCAACAGCCCGAAACGCGTCCGAGGTTAGATTTTCTTGATTTATCAAGAATGGGTATTTGGCCAATTCTGGAATAAATAAAAATCAACGAGAATAGTTGATATTTATTCCGATAGATAGCGCAAGCCATCAGCAACTTTCAGTTGCACGATAAGGAGATGCCTTTTTCATAATTTATGCAACTTATCCCAGTACAATATCACATTTGTACTATTTTTTCACATTTAAATTTGTTTGTTTTATCCTTTGTATTAAACCCCCAAAAAAATAAATTTCATCCTAATACACATAGACCTTTTCCCTATTTATCACATAATATTTTATTTTCAAATAGATTGCCTTTATATATAATTTATAAAACAGGAGCTCAATCTATGATTCCTTTCTTCCTGTGGTGAATCTGTATAAGACCGGTGGTCTTTATAAAACTTTGTGTGTGTATATATATAATTTATAATGCAGTGTATACAGGATGAAATTTATTGAACTCTGGACGAATGACACAAACGATGCTCGAGTTTTTATCTCATCATTTTTTTCAGAGTGGAAATATAAAAAAAAAAACTGATAGAATTTTACTTTTAAATACACAAATACAAAAATGACCGCTTTAAAAACGAGAGAGAGAGAATCTAGAATATCATCGTATCAAATTTTATTTTAATAATGATCTCTCTTATACTTGTGTTGTGTGTTGTGTGTGTGTGTGTGCGAGTATGTATCATTATTATATTTATATTTAATAATTTCTCGTTCTTCAGGCGGATGTGTTAACACATTTTTATAAATAAATGATATGAAGGGAGAAATATAAAAAATATAACATATAAACTACATATTAGAGCTAATTATATATAAATGTCTATGAATTATATAATAGATAGGTAATGATAGTTACACAACCATTCAATGTACAAGTAGGTCGTACAAGTACTTGTAATAATGGCCATATATATATTTATTTGAAACCGGAACTTTTAACTAATCTATTTCCTTCGTGCTATTGTGGTAATTTCTAATATAAAACTATAATTTCATGATAGTCAACCTTTGTATCGAAGATAGCTCTAAAGGGTAATAATGATGACAAAATTTACACGTTAATATATATATATTAATTATTAATTAAATGACATATTTTGAATAAAAAATAAAACAAAACATAATATATATATATTTTTTTATGCATTTCCTGACAACTCATATGAGCATTTTATATTGTAGAGCGCCTTCTAGTAAAAATATATATATATATATTTAATTATTTTTTTTAAGTGCGTTAAGTGTATTGATATGTGGACCACCATAGCTGTTGTATGCGGTGTCTTCTGGCTTAAATACTCTCTCGCATTCTCTCACAAACAATCCCGTGTGTGCCTAGAGTATATCTATTTATTCAAGCAAGATGACATCCCATACAAGGGCTTCCCATATGTCAATAAACTTAGCGCACTTTAAAATATTGAAGGGAAGCTGCGGCGAGGGAATTGAGCGGGGACAGGAAGGTTAAATGAGATTGAGTAAATCCCAGCACTCAGCATTATGGAGCATACTTGGGCGATATCACAGACGATCCGAACAACGATTTCTCTCCTAATATATCCCACATTAGCCTACTATTTATTCATATATTAACAAGTTTCTAATAGCTTCACTATATTATGGATACAAGTTATATTTCATATATATGTATTCATCTCGACTTCTCGGCATAGTTAGAGCTGTGAAGTATTCCTGGAAGGTTTAAGGGATTGGCAGTGTAGTTTCGATAAAATGATTAGGATTCACAGAACAACCGTGCTATCAATATATACCTTTAAAGAACTATTGAGGCGTTTTCCGGAAATGTAACAATTTTCTATAAGTGCGTGATTAAAGACTGGTCATCTAGTGGATTCAAATTACTTCCTGCAACTACGAATAAGTAGCCAAATAACAGCATTAAGTAACTATCATTATAAAATCCATCACAATTTCAAGGTGATTATCATTCAGCTCTTAATCAGAAATAGTATCCATGAAGGACATGACCTTGTCGCATGCCTTAGGTCAAGATGTCGGCCTAAGGTATTTATTTTTCGTGAAGGATTATTCTGTCTTTCATTTTTAGTTGCAACACTAGTTTTTGTCAAAAATCATGAGTACTAAAATATTTTCATTTTTTTCTCCCTACTGTTGAAGTCAGAGCGTGTTGTAATAAAAAATGGTAAAACAGGTAACAATCTTACGGCTGAATTCTTACGGCTGGAAATCGATTCTGGCTGTGGTCTTCAATAGAATTAATATTTGCACATTAGCATTTTATTTATTTACAATCATGACATTTACATTTAATACCCATAATTTAAATTTTCTATATGAATTTACACTGAGAATTAATTTCCTATAGTGCTTAATGAAGAAAATTTATATATATAATATTATTATATATATATATATATATATAAGATAATAAAAGGCATATATTGGATTTAATAAAATATTTATTTTGCCAATATTTCGGCTGGCTGAACGCCAACCTTTATCGAGGCATTACATAAGAATAGGCTATAAAATAAACGAATATATATATTTGTCTAACATTTTTTTGGTCTAATCCCTACGTGTATTATCACAAAAAAACAAATATATTTTGCAGACTTCACTCGAAACAAAAATGTAGAAGAAGTAGGGTATGTTTAGTGTTGACGCGGCAAGATAAAGCGCTGAAGGAAGAAAAGAGCAGGTGTAAAGAAAGAGCTGCAGGAGGCTACAAGGGAAATGTTTACAGCGCCGAGTCCGATCGATAGCCTCATGTCCAGAATACTTTAGCAGAGAAGCGGAAGTGGAAATTGATGGAAGGAACCACGGGCTATAGAACATTTTATTTTTTCTGCTCGGAACAGAAATTGTTAAAAATTGATATTCTAATATTGGCCGGGCTAGCCACCTTGGAGGAATCGATGATACCTCGGACATAGCGCAACGAAATGACGTTTTTATCTTTTCCCACAATGATAGCATTATGTTTTGAGTAACGTTTTCACATTTCAATATATATTTAGAAGGTAAACGTGCCACATATCAAAGTAATAATATTGAATAAATAAAAAAGAGCGTATTTTTTACACCATTCTCCAATTTTCTTTCATTTAACAAAAATGAAAACCTCCTTTTTAATTTTGGTATTATCTCAGATAATATATATAATAAACCTATTGCAGAAGTTTTTAATCTTTAAGTATAATCGTATTCGGATTACACAACAATTTCCTCATTAGTGTCTAGAAAATGACGAATTAATAGTATTTCCTTCGGTTGGGATGTATTTATCTAGCTATTAATAGTGTAAAGAGAGGGGGAATCTGTTTGGTCTGGTCTTATGGAATTACCAACATATTGACGCAAGATGAAGTATATAAATACTCCAAAGCTTCCCACGTGTGAAACATCAGATGGGAAACAATTTACACGAGCGAATGCTAATTCTGAATCCAAAATGACAAATGACTTGATGACTACTGGACTCGCATAAAAGTGGTCTCTCATTGGATTCGTTTAAGTATTAAGTACAAATACTCCAAAACTTCTCGTGAATGAACCATTTGACCCTTTCTGTGATCAAATACAAATTGTAATGTCAAAAATATTTTAATAACTTATGCTCTCTAATGAAAGTTGTTCCACACTGGAATTTAAGTAACACAATTAAGTATAAAGTATGAATTTACTAAGCTTCTTGTCAGTGCATTATCTGATGAAAGACCATATGTGAGCTAATGCTAAATCCAAATACTTTAATTTTGGTCTCTCAAAAATGTTTTCTCAATGGAACTTAATTCAGATATCATCAAGTCATTTTCAGTGTGAATTACGAAGATAGTTGTCCATGGAGCTGGTCTTTGGCAGAAAGTTTTACTGCGAATTATGACCTTCAATAAAAGGAGAAGTCGAGGTTGCGTCTCCTTGGAGATTCTTCTCTTATTTCTTACATCAATATCCTAGTTTCATATCATGAATGGAATATTTCGAGGTAATAAACAACCGAATTTTTATAATAAATAAATATGAACGTATATTCATCTTTAGAGAGAGATATATATTTTAAAACAAGTATTATATATAATTGTCATATACTATATACTTCAAATATCGGTTAAACATATATATAGGATATTTTTCTATACTTAGTAGTATAGTATAGTAGTATACCTATAGTATAGTATACAAGTGTATATATATGCTTATATTTGAACCAATAAATACGTTTATAAGTTAGCTGAGTATAAATACATACTTTTAGCTTCAAAATAACATGGAGCGCACGCTGATCACGTGAGCGGGATCTTTGAAAAAAAATCTCACTTTAGTTTTTTATCTATACAATGTTTAAAAATGAAAATATAATCGTACCACTCGCCCAATGCCTTTTTATGTGCAATTCTTCAAGCGTTGGCAAACAGTTTGGTGAGAAAAGAATGTCGCATATTCAAGAATAAATTCCAGTTCGTATAAATAACGTAGAAAATTTGAAGACTGCGATAATTATTTATAAATCGATCAAAAGAGGGTACTATCGCAAAGTTTGTATTTTTAAGTGTGAAGTTATCTTTAGGATGCGATATGTCGGAGCATGAAAGCCCGTGTGGGGGCAAATAAACAAAGAGCCGGCGAGCCTGGCTTGTATCTTTCATCACCTTCAAATTGCCTCTTCGGCCCTGACGAGGCCGCGCGGCTAATTGGTCTTAAGCCTCAATTTTTCTTCCCGCTTAATCTTTGTTTGGGCAGTCCACGCGAGGTTATTTCTGGCAAGGTATTGTTTCAATTTTGTCAATAGTCACTTCATGTTTTTCTCATTGTAAATCCACTCCCGGAAAATACCCTTTCTAAAATATTATATGTCTTTAAGAATTATATAATTCAAAGAGATATTTTAATTCTATTTTCAGAGATTTCTGTTATATTTTAAACATCGAACTAGATCTTTACCATTATATTGATCACTTGAACTAATGATTTCTTATAGGTTTTAATTATAACACATAACTTGGAGGTAGTTAATATTTCAAAAAAAGCTTAATATATAAATATTTCTGCCATCTAAAAATCTTATAATCGAGTTGTTTATTTATTTATTTTAAATTCTTTTTATAAAAAATACGTTCTATTCTTTATTATTTTAACATTGAATATATATATATATTGTGTGAATTAAATACGATTCTAGACATGTGTTGACATTTATATATATGATATTATAAAAAATGGTGTCTCTCTTGAATTATCTCTTTTTAAAGAATGTGTATTGTCAAGTTTGTGAATTTTATAATTAATTATTTCTTTTTTTTTTCACAGATTTTTGTATATTAAATTAAAAGGTCATTTTTGTTATCATCATTGTTTTTTAACAAACGATGATAAAAAACAACAATTTAATTTGCATCTTCATTATTATAAAACAGCAACAAACTCAATTTAAGAATGTAAAAACATATTTTAACATTTAACACTGTAATATACCTTATAATATTATCATAATATACTCTGTTTAATTAATTTATTTTTGAATGTTTGGATTTGGCAGCACTGTAATTGTTGTTGATGTTATGAATATATTCAAAAGTGTATATTAGCATTAGAAAGATATATAATTAAAATTTGTTTCTTAATTTGGTAAAGCATATTTATATATTTAATTGAAGAGGAACATTACAAACACAAAAACGTTACAGTATTTATAATAAAACCTGGAATAAAGAGTTAATTGTAAATACCAGTGATTGCTAAATCTTAGAATCTTAGCCACTACACTTTAATTATATATAAGAGAGTTTAATCTATCATTATAATCATATAAGGATACTACACAAACTACATTCTTCCTTCTAGTTAGAACCAAATTCAAAGTATCTAACGCTTTGTTCCATAAACCGCCCAAGAAACTAAACTTACCAAACTCTCAATGTTTAATATCCACTGTACTAACCATTCGTACCTTCCAAGTTTTCTAAGAAATCAAATTTGCCATATTCTGTTTAAATTGCATTTTAAATAGTCGCCATTGTTCCAAAAAACAAAAATGTCAAATTATATATTTCATATTAAGTGTGTTCTTCGATATTTAGTGAAAATTGTATATAAAATTTGAACCTTTATGAATTCTATAGGTTGTTCTGAACAAAGGCCTCAATAGAACGCAAATTGAACGATTTCTGTGAAGCGTAATATTTTAGAAGGCTTGGAAAATACGATGGAATAGTGTACAAAGGATATATAATAAGTCGAATTTGGCAGGGTAAGTTTCTTAGGCTGTTTATGAAATAATTTGTCTGAACCTTTAAATTAAAGAAATTACTAGAAGATTCGCAATTATAACCTATTTAATATTAGTAGTCGTTAGGAACTTTATATTTTAGGTTTAGGGATGTTTTTAATTCGATGATGTTTCTGATTAACACGCGAAGCAACTTTAAATTGCTAAAATAGAACAGATAATCATATAGGTCGAGTTTAAATCGCGAGTTTTATTGCTCTAAAGATTAAAAAGCTCCTGATTGTAAACGACGGGGTTTAGGACAGACATCTTAAATTAGCCATTTAGCGTTTTTTTTATATTCCCGGTAGTTGGTTTCACCGCAGTAATCCATTGAATCTGATTTCATGTTCCTATGGACACCTATTATATATGTATTTATTTTATGGTTATATTACAGTCAATATATTATATTTCAGGTTTTTTGAGTAACGAAAATAAAATAATTTATTTTAACTTCTTTTAATGCATTAATTGTAGAAGTTATTTGTTAATTTAGTAAATAATTACATATAAAATGATAGGGATTTATTCTATAACGAAATAAGAAAACCTTTGGTTCTAAAACAATTGGATACCTTGTGTTCCGAGTCCAAAATTAAACCAGACGTGTCTTTCTTTAATTGCATCCATTAGCCAAAAGTGGTCAAAAAACGTGCCAAACATCTAATAAACTTTTTATTTCTCCTTTTGTCAGCTGGTTTTTACCAAATTGATGCAGCATTGATTTTGTGACCCTCTAGACAAGTTGGGGATCAATGACGTCCTCTTTCTTCCTAACTTTTACACTGAGAGTATTTCTCAGATCTCATATCTCTAATTACTTCATTTTCTATATATATATATATATGCAATTTCTCTCATAAAATTTAGCCGATAATTCGTGTATGAAGTATAAACTTTAGGTATGTTATTCCGATTGGAATATTCAAAAAATATATGGGAGCATATATATAATAAATAGGGATATACTGACCGCCTACATGATTATTTCAGGTGACAGTGTGCCATCTATGGAATAAATAACCCTAAATCTTTATTTAGGTTATTCCATATTATTTGGCCAACCCATACTTTTGTAAATAAAGAAAAGCTAACCACGTAAGCGTTTCAGGCTGTTGGTACTCGTCAATGTGGTGCAGGCTGTACCTCAACGACAAAATATTTGATCCAAGCGGCTTCCCGAGAACACTAAAGAGGGCCAACATCCCGAAACATGTACGTGGTTGGCTTTTTAAAATTTATCAATAAATGGGTTTTCCAAATATTGTTGATTAACCTGAATCAAAGGTTAGTTGATTTTCAACCCACTAGATGGGGCTCTGCCATCTAAAATGCTTATTAAAAGTGTTTGAAGAATAGGAAGTACGAGTTCCTCGTATGATAGAGGAAACATAAGGATTGCTTTATCAATTGTTGCATTTGCAGTAGGTCTCTTTAACCTATTTACCTATACAGAATTACGATAGATAATATTTTATGATTCGTAAATTTCTTAGTATTCATGGACTGTGAATCTTATATTACGTTTTAAAATATAATAAGATTATTGTGTAATATTTTTTAATTTTATCACTATTTGACACAAACATTTTCTACAGAATAGAGCTAGAGAACGCCGATTGCTTTGTTTATCACAATACTTATTTATTGAACTCTTTATCGGATAGACTCATATGTATTACAAGAGATATATTAATTTTTTTTGCGTGATCTATTCTTCAATAGATATTTCATTCAGACACACAACATTCTTCTAGAATATATATACAGAAATTGATTATTCACATGAAACAAAAACGGAATAATCTCTAGAGCTATAGGGATCTCATGTCTTTTTATTTTTCGCATGAATTACTATCCCCAAAAAGTGTTCAGAATTTTTTTTCTCATTCAAATGTGCAAGCCAATTGATACAGTTGCTAATTAAAAGTGTTAAGGAATTTTCTATTTTTATTAATATGTGTCCTAGTCAATAAAAAGTTAGATATTATTGTATTCAAAATGATAAACCATATACGCGCGCACATGTGTTTATCTTCTTTTTCTTCTTATTTCTTATCTCCACTCCATCATATTAGGGCATCAAGCTTACAAGCTTTACAAAGCTTGGGAACTTTGATGGTGTCTACCGGGGATGAGTAGAGCTCATCAATGGATGAGTCAATACAGTCAATAATGGGTTTTGAGGTGCATGTCTGGGTGAAGTTGAATGCGTCTGCCTTTGTCATTAAGACTGGGAGCACTACTCAGTGGCAGGCCGACTTAGCTTCAAAAAAAAAAAAAGCCGCCTCTGACATGAGGAACAGACGCCATGTGCAGCCGCTCCTAACATGGAGTACAAACGCTGCTCATCCTGTATCCCTGGATTAGGATCCCTTACAGGATACTATCAGCCGGGCCAGCTGAGCCCAGGTTTTTTAGTGAGATTGTTACTTCTCCCCCATCTCCTTTTTTATCCAGGCTTGGGACCGGCAAAGACAGGCATGTGTTTATTATTATTTTAAATGAATAACTTATTATATTGCCCTTACTGCAATGATGAGATATTGTAATGGCTTGGCTCATCAGTGGTTAACCCTCAAGCATTTGCGCCAGTTTACCATTGTATC
This sequence comes from Cordylochernes scorpioides, assembly GCA_030710605.1. Lineage (NCBI taxonomy): Eukaryota > Metazoa > Arthropoda > Arachnida > Pseudoscorpiones > Chernetidae > Cordylochernes > Cordylochernes scorpioides. Next base: position 133,000,911 of record CP092886.1, on the reverse strand, counting down.
CATAAAGTGTTCCAATATAACTTTCTATCATTAAAATGCGAATGTCAATATTTACATTCTATTAGAACATTGAAAGCGCCAACAAACAGAGTTGTATAATATTAAATAAGAAGATACAAAATTTTCTAACCTATATTTCCAATGTGAAATAACGTTTTATAGAGTTATATATTGTTTTACAATCTTTTTTTATATATATAACGACATAGCGCGCCATCTGTACATGGAATTTGTAACTATTTATTAGCGCCTTTTTTTTCTATAAATAAAATAACTTACTACTGCCCTCTTCTTACATTGTATTCACATCAGTCCTTAACTTATTTGGGAAAGACGACGACACAATTCTTAATATTTTAACAAAACTTAAAATACATTAAATAACATATATCATTAATTCATTGTATTTGCCAACTAAGGTAAATCATTTTTTTATTTATAAGATTATTTGATTAAAATTATTTCAGGTAAAAAATATTTTTAAAAAATTCAAAAATATATTTTATATCTCTTTATTTTTGGGCACTCTAAAAATCATCGCCTCGGGCATTTTTGTAATATATTCGCTAGACAAAATCCAAATTGTGGTAAAATAAATTATTTTAATTGGAAATTCCGGAATAATTCATACGTAAAAATAAATTTGATTTATTAATTTAACCAAATCAATTAGTACGTGAAAAATAAGTTAAAATACCAATTGTTAATGCTCTAATAATTATTTATATATATCTCTAGACTATAAATAAATAGGATATTTATTGTTGGTGATATTCATGTGAAAACATGTGTTTGCCACTATTTATATATTATCTATTTATTCGAGCGAATGATTTCAAATCTCGATATAGACACAATTAGTGTCTATTATACGTGGAGAATTGCTCCAATTGAAATAATCCAATATCAAGGTGTGAGCTACCCACAGAACATTTAGGAAACAATATAGACAATGGTCTCCGCAACTCGCTGGACAGATCTCGAGGGCGAAAGAAATACTCCGGTAATGACCTAATGAATATTTATTGAAGAATTTTCCGACGCGCTGACAATTTGGAAGGTAATGGTAATTGGTAAAGCCACGAGGGACCGACCACGTTATGTGTTTATCCAGCGGCACATGCCGAGCCAAATCTGCGCGCGCGACGTGTAATTATACCGCTGTAATTGCAACGTCGGGGGAATCCTTAACGATCCCCTCCCCTGCGCTCTATCACCACCCACCCACCTGGCTCTATCTCTCTCTCTGGTGAATTATTATTCTCTCTCTTTATTGTTTCATCTTGTTATCATTAGTCCAAACGTACATATACAGCGCACTATACGTAAACGTACATATATTACTATGCTACATCAAGGGTATCTTTAACGTTTCCTTGTTCAAATCTTCCCTTGCGCATACTCCATATCACCAAACTCTATAGCTCGCGTTTTAAAAACACATACGAATCATTAATCAGACAATTACATAAGCGTTTCATGTGACGTCTTGCTGACATTCGCCCAAAACGTGCATATGCCACTAGACCACCGTAATTGCCACGTCATGAGAATCCTTAATGATCCCTCCCCTGCGGTCTACTTTATCACTACCCATCTGCCTCTATCTCACCCTATTTTATATACACACATGTGCATCATTGTTCTGACCGTTTTATCAGTCGTGTTTCGTGTTAGACCTTGTTATCTTCAGCTCAAAACATGCATACACCACCGAAATTGTTACTTCGGGAAATCCATAAACCAAGTGCACTCACTTTTACTCTATAACCATAATTAACACGTGTTCACTTTTGTGTTCTGACCGTTATTTTTATTTAACTTGCAACTTTTTTGTTTAAAGTTAAGAACGTTCCTCTCTATATAAAATAAATATAACAGATATTGTGTTAAACCTGATGAGGTAATATTCTTGATAATTTCCCGAAGTACTTTCTTTATTCCCCAAATTATGTTATACATAAAATATATGTATTCCGACACAATATATATTTATACAGGTAGGATTTTAAAATGCTCATTTCATAGAGAGAGTTTGGTAATGTATATATATATTATATATTATAAAACTAGATTATATTTGATATTGAAATGAGCATTTTTAAAATCATACCTGTATAAAACGCATTGTGGTGAACTCTACACAATATACGAACAATTTATATAAACTATGGATATATATATATAATCATAAAAATTATAACAGAGAGAGAGAGAGTAAACTCTATATTTAGAGATTTATATATATATAACCATAATTTATAACAGAGAGAAAGCGCGCGCGCGCGTATATATAAACTCTAAATTTAAATATTTATATAAATTGTTCGTGTATATATTCATCACAATACGTATTAAATAAGAGGCTTGAAAGTGTTTATTGACGCATTAGGTATTGTATGTTAAATATATTTCCGCCTTCTCAATTAAAATTCCCCGCCACATCAATGAAGCCATTAGGTGAAAGGCAATCACGGCTATAAAATTACAGGGAGCTATTTCCTCTCGAATCCGACACAAATCAGAAATCCATCTATAAGAAATATCATGGAATAATGGCCAGGTTGTTGGCCAATGTGAAAAAATCAAATTTATAGCTGACCTATAAAATATATCTCGCTCTTAAAATTGATTCTTTAAAAAGGTGCGTCGTAAAAAGGATGGTAACCGGGATCTTTATGAGGCCATTAAAGGTCTGGGCCAGTGTCTTCCAGCAAGAAGAATATCTTAAGACAACGCTAGGAACTTGATACACTCCGCTTTCAAAAATATTGAGCCACACCTACCCATTATTTCTTATTTATGTGCTTCACTCTAATCTGCATCTTGCACTTAGGTGGTCATCATAATGTGTTTAGCTCCGTACACACGCCTTGTTCGATATACTTCACACACAAGCCGCTCGTAGTTTAGAGCTCTTGTCTATTTAATACATAGGCATTTTGTTAGAATATTTTAAGAATATTATAGTGCGCGTTCACTATACTCATAAGTATCTATTATAACTAATATATTCATGTATATTTTATAATGATCACATACTTAATATATACGTGGGTAAACTATTTATTATTTATTTTAAAAAAACTTGCGTATTATTTATATATAAAACTATAAAATAATACACCGTGGAACTGAACGTTGAAGATGGCTTGAGCCATCAATCGTACTAAAGTTCTATTGGATGTTGATTTATTATCATTGCGGAATAATAGAACAAAAGCTTGCACGATTAGGAGATGCATTTTTAAATCATTTAGTCATCCTGATCCGGGTCTTCCTTTGTTTTTCCCTAAATAATATATAGTGCCTTCTAGAATAACCTTAGAAAAAAAGACAATGTGCTACTCTGAAGGAATTTTAATCACGAAGTTCAAAGAAATAACATTTTAAACAGTAAAAAACCTCATACTAATAGAAATGTAGTATGAATCATCAGTTTTAAAATTCATAATAAATTTCATTCTATATACTACTGCATCTATTCTAGCCCTTTGAAAAGCTATATTGAAATTAAAATAACAAAAAGTCAGAAAGGAATCCTACTGATATTTGATCTATCCACTCTATAAATTGGAATTCTGTTTAATAATATATATAATATAAATGGTACATAAAAATAACACAAAATCATTTTTCTTTACATTTACAAAATCCGTGCATATCTCAGGTTTATATTCAATATTTTTCAACTAGTTTATTTTAAAACACAAAAAATATTCGAGATAAAAAAATCACAAAATTGTAGCCAAATACGCGGAGTTTACATAACTATCCTTAATAGACATTGTATTCCAATAAATGTGACAAAAGGACACGTCCTCTACATGAATATCCTCGCGGAAGTTTCGATCAATATATTGAGTAGTTAGATAAATCTAGAGAAAAAGTCAACATTGTATGTTTTGGACTTCTATAAGCTAAAAATGAAAACACAACAACCGTTTTCACCTTTATTTTCAGACGTTTCAGCAACCCATATAGCATCACATTTAATGAAGTTGAAAAAAAGGTTGATTTGTTTTCAATTTTAGATTATATCAAATGTTATAACTAATCTGTTTCACGAGCTAATACGAATGAGATTTGGTATTAATAAAAATGTCTATTAATCATACCTAAGATATAAACGTAATTTTCGGTTTCTCATGTATTAATAAATTTAGTAATATTTATGTTATATTGTAAATATATATACTGAAATTATTATATATATAATCGTCTGGTTTTAATCTACTTGAAAGAAATATAAATTGTATATACAATAAAATATTGGTAAAATGTTGCGCTCGCGCAAATGAGAATTTCTAGAAGGCTGCGAAAAACTTGAGATAACACATTTTGGGCTTGCTTATTTATCAATAAAATCATTGTTGAAAATTGGCAGCATTATTATTATTATTTATGATATACGATAAATAAAGAATTCAAAATATACCCCCATCGGCTTACTATCTGAAAGAAATCTCAATCAAAATAAAGAATGTGGTAAAAAGTTTCAATTGAGAGATTCTCTAAAAGACGGCGAAAGACACGCCATCAGAATGAAAGCCTGGCGGAAGATAATTTGCTGACTTCTCAATCCGATATCTTGCTAATAAAAAAGATTGATTAAAATAAAATCGATGTAGCGGCTTGTCAACACAGTACGGCGGCGGATCTAACAAGAGGTGGAGTCTTTGTCCAGAGAAGATGCATTGATTTCCAATAAATCATGTCTGACATGATAGGTCTCCACCTCAATAGGAAGCTTCCCTGTCAATGCCAGAAGTTTCTTCGGCTGGATAGCTTTAAAGGTTCTCTCTAATCCATGAAAAATAAATGAGGACAATTTAGACAGCGAGTCGATGGATTGGATCGGATATGTTGTCGCAACTACTACTCAAATTGTTCATTTTAATTGTAGTCCTTTTTTTACTATAACATTGATAACTGAATCTTAAAGGAAATTGATAAATTTGTTGTCAGATATATTTGATTATATTCTTACATATTGAACAAGTATTACGCACTTTGATTAACTCTTGTGTTTTTAGCATATTTTTTAAACTTGTTAAATAAGTATATAATAAACGAATAGTTTATTTTATTTAAAACATGAATCAGAATGTCATTTGTAGTTATATAGGTGAATACTTAAAAGTATATATCATATATATATATATATTGTAAACTACATATTTGAATAAGCTAATTTCTCCAAGCAGGAGGCATTGCTATGATAGAATAAACCTACTCCCAAGCCTAAAATTTAAGCAACGGTATAAAACTTTCAAGTTTAAACCAATTTGTTTATTCTAGGCACACACTTAATAGTGTCACCTCCCAATCTCCCCCTTTACAACCCCCATGAACGGAAATTGTTGCAATATCTAAGCAACAAAAAAGAAATCGTCATCACCCAAGCAGACAAAGGAGGACAGACAGTTATCCTTAATCGATCAGACTATAACAGCAAAATGCTCAAAATACTAGAAGACCGAACCGCTTTCCATCCCATTTCCGAAAGTGATAAAAAATCTGCTTATAAATCATTCAAAAAAGAACTGAAAAAGATGAATACCGACCACAAGATCTCAGACGATGAACTTAAAGAATTCCTATCTAACCTGTCCAGCCCACACAATGAGCCCTATATTTATGGTCTCCCAAAAACACACAAACCTGAAACTCCCTTGCGTCCTATAGTGGCCTTTTTCTCTTCTCCAACAGCCCCTCTTTCCAGATTTATAGCCAACTTCCTGAAACCGTTCCTCCAATTACAGAATGACCCATTCCCCATATCCAACACCCATACCTTTATAGGAGAAGTACTAAAGATCAAACCTGAATCTGACCACATCATGGTGTCTTTCGACGTGCAAGCCTTATACCCCAGCCTTCCACATCCTCTGATCATAAGTGATACAATAGAACTTCTGCAGGAACAGCACATTGATACAGATATCATCCAAAAAATCACACAACTAATTTCCATATGTCTAGATAACTGCATATTCACATATAACTCCGAATCATTCAGGCAAGCAAAAGGGTCCCCAATGGGAAGCCCTCTATCGACCACAATTGCTGAGATCTCTATGCGCGCAATAGACCGAAGGATTACCGCCAATTTCCCCCATGATATATTCTTTTGGCGCAGGTACATTGATGACATCTTTTGCATTTGCACCACCACCAAAACCGATGACATCCTCTACAATCTAAACAATTATCACCCTGATCTTCACTTCACCGTTGAAAAAGAAACCAATAATACCCTTTCATTTCTCGACGTTAAAATCATCCGGCACCAACATGAACTCTACATTCTCGACATTCCACTCTAGAGAAACTTGCCAACATTGTTGTATTGTGCTGTAAAAAACAATATCATACGCAATATATATATGAATTGCACACCACCGTTTATTATAAACCATCCTTCCGTCCTAATTATGTTCAATACTCGTCCTTCTGTCCTATCAGTCACAAAATCAACAGATCAACTCCCTCCAGATGTACAAGAACCTCGAAACACAGAACATATTATCTAACCTCAGGGACTGCGCATACCCGATATCCTTTATATTGCGACACTTTTATGACCCAACTAAAAAGACACAGTTTCCAATATACAGATCTATTTGCAATATGCCATACTCACCATTATCCTCCACAATAGCGAGATTCTTATTGAAATTTGGAATCAAAACCTACTTCACCGGCGCACCTACCTCTGGATCCCTTCTCCGAAACCAGATCATGAAACTCAATGAACCTAACAGCACACCACGAAACGCTATTTACTCCATAGAATGTATGAACTGCCCAAAAGTCTACGTAGGCGAAACCGGGAGACATGTCAATATCAGAATTCATGAACACAAAAGAAATATTGATAACTTATACCATAGATCCTTAATAGTACAGCACATAAATGAAACTGGCCATTCCTTCAACATTACATCACCGAAAATCCACTATTCTAATATTGCCAACAAACACCAAAGACTAATCATAGAATCTATCCTATCAAGCAAATTCCATAGCCTCAATAGAAAAATTGATTTACCTGAAATATACAATGTAATATTCCCAGCAGCCACCAAACCCCCCTCGGTATCATGAACTCTGCGATTCAACAAATAATCTTTTATTTCCGATAATTCAATGGGCTAAACGGCCATATTTTTCAAAGATCTCATCCCCTCCCGCGGCAAGCCTCGTATTACACTCGAGACACAGGCGTCTCTCAAATGTTTATATAGATTAGATTTGAAAACTTTAGTAGCGTATAATTTGTCCTGTCGAAGGGCGGTTGAGCCCGAAAGCTTGAAATAAAGGTAATTAAAAGAGACTCATCCCTCAAGCTTATTTATTCGAACAAAACAACTTAAATATTTGTTTACAAATTCCATTATAGTCAATAAAGAACACCTCACCCTTTTAAAATGCATTATAACAATGCGTTTTCTCGGTTTTCTCTGTTCTAAGCGCGTTGGAAAATATGGGTAAATATTCCATCACACTAAAACAGCTTTAAAAATTCGATAAAAAACAGCCTGTATACCATGGTTTCGGGCTATGGCCTTCATCAATACCGGTGTGTGATTTCGATTTCATATCTTACGAGAGGGGTCATTAGATAAGCCTAATCTGCCAAAGAGATGTTTTGTATGGTGAAATGGCCTTTCATTGGCCAGAATAAGAGGAATGTTTGTGTGAGAAGTATATTCATGTGAAATAATAAGCATATCTTCTTTTAAAAGTGCATTTTTAAAGAATTGCTTTTTCTTGAACGCACAGACTCGGTTCAGTAAATATAATCCAATATATATCTTTTTTTTTTACACATATGAGTAGAATATTAAAAAATATATATAGATAATTAATGATTAATCATTTTTTGGAGATTCAATATGTGATATATAGAGAAGGGGCTATTATGTAGATGTTTTATTTTTAAATACGGGAGATATGAAATAACATGTCTCCTTAAATGTGAAATCCACTATAACGGGAATAAATATCCAATTGATCTGATACCTCTTGCAAAAGTCTTTAACACAGTTATATTTGTCCATAGAGCACTTCTGGATTGTTGATGGAAGAATTTATAACAACAATACTTATCATAGTTGAATACAACATTCTATGGATCCGACATTCGCAAATATATGTCGACCAGAGGCAACCCCCACTTAATAGAAATAAAATAGTCGAAACCTAAATTTCTCCTCTAATTAATAAATATTAAGTGGAAATATTTGCAGAGCGAATAAACAAATTAATATAAACTTTATATCTAAAAAAGGATAGTAATTCTCAGCTTACTTCAAAGAAAAAGAGTTTAGATTTGATTATAAAGGCATCTTGGTTTATCCTATTTTTTTCCGCGGTGATCTATCGATAAAGAAAGCATTCTACGCGTTAACCTTACAAGAAGCAGTTTTCTAAAGTATATTATTATAAAACCGAGGTACTTCAACATAGGTGAAATGTATTTAAAAAGATATGAAGTCTGGGAAATAACTTGTATTCGGATTAGTTGTCTGATAGGGTGATAAGGCCCTCCCTCCTTGCCCCGGGCGAGGCAGACGGCCGATGCTTTTTATCGATTTTACGCTTTGAGATTAACACAATTTAAAATATGACGTAAAGCGAGTATTCTTATCAGACAAGAAACCGTTTAGCTTAACTATAGAGAAGTTGGAGTTTAATTTTTAATTCTTTACAATTCTTACCTTTACCTTTCTATATTGTATATATGGATGCTTTTGTATTTTTTAAAATATAATAACGAGTACATATTCGGATTGAATTATTATCTAAAATCATTTTATTTTGAGAATTTATTTATAAGATATAATTAGGAAGGTTAATTGTTGTTGAATTAACAATTGCTCCAAGTATTCGCATCGTCGAGGTTCTCCGGTGGTCGTGGCTCGGTGCGGCACGACGCGGTGGTTAGAGCGCCACTTCTTGCACAAGCTTAGTTCCTTGTGGCAGCTTTTTGTCGAGGCGCCATCACGATTAGATCCTGCCTTAGGGCTCTTTTTCGCATGTCTCCTTTTTTTGGTTGAGGACTACGTCCGCTTCTGCACTTTCCTTGCAAAAGGTGACGTTCTAATGGCTGAATGGTCGTTACGTCGGTAACAAGCCGTCGCTCCTCCACGCTACATCACATCTCTGGTATTGAACCTGATTCCAGGGTTCACAGTACTTCAGATCACCGAAAAAGAACGGATTTTTTGTCAGAAATGCACAATTAAAAGTCAATGTTCATTATCAATATAGAAACCCAATCACGTCAATATTGTTTCAGACCTTCTACAATCCCTGTTGCTTTATGAATATATTTATAAAACGCAAAAAACTAAAATATATAAGTGATTTATATGACACTTTATGATACTAAATAACCATTTACAAACGCCATATATGAAATTATTCAGTGTGCGATTTATGTGTATTTGACATATAATGATCTTTCCGATAGTAGCCGTGTACAAATGCAGTAAAAGGAACGTCCGAGTAGAGTTTGTTATCTAATACTAAAATTGTTTACTTCGATAAGACCTGTATGTATTCATGAAACGCCATTAAAACTCTTAGATTAATTTTTCTAAATATTTTTCAGAAAATGAATTTCGCCGAGATATAAGTTGAGCGGAATGTCAATGTGAAATGAAAAGTTATAAGCTAACGTTCTTATTAGACAATGTAGAGGCTATTATTTCTTTATATGGCTAAATTAACGTTCAGGTAATTTTTTATTGCACACTCAACATTTGGACACCTTAGATAATTAAATTAATAAATCATAAATATCGAAGGTGTGATAATGGTGTATGAACTGTGAGTGTGTGGTGGTATATATGATATGTATGTTTCGATTTATTTCATGTCACCGAAATATTTTGAAAATGCAGAAAGAGGAAATAAATGTATATCTTCAAACCACTTTAAAGAACCAAATCTTCTATGGATCTTTATACGATTTAATTCAATTGAATTTGTCTCGGCGGATATCTGGGGTAGCAGTGGTTAGAAGGTTTCGAGTAGTCTGATATTTTATTTCCTCATCTTTCCTCTACTTTAGTATCTCTCAGGAAATTCTTCTAAAACGTCCTAATATAGAATTTGTGTGTGTGCTTTACTATTAAAATATTTTATATAAAGCTTTTTCAAACACACACACATATTACAATAAAAACTGAGTTTATTTGTGCTCACAGTAAGGTATTTTAAAATCCTCAAATATGTTTTTCACTGCCATTTAAACCACTTTTCCGAGATTTTGTTTTAAAATTCCCAAATCCATTCTCACACTAAACTATAGTGACAGAGCGCTTTTATTTCCATTAAAGATAAGCCAAAAATGAAAAGAATGGACTCCTGAATTACATAGAGCCAATTTCCACACTCTATTTAAATAATGTCGCCGCCATAACCAGGTATCGCAGTAAAAGTTGGCGACGTGTGTTTTTGCAAGAGCGCTTACCAATGCATATCAATGGGATCTCCTTATTTACCCCTCATTCGCTCTCTCAACACCGTGAATAAAATATTTCAATGAATAAATTTTATATATCGCATATCTGAGGAATTTAGGAAAAATACACTTTTTATGTATCGAGAAAACACTGCCATTTTTTGAATCAATATTTATATTGATAAACATTCATTATAAGATTTCTAACAATTACAAATTTCTACACACACATATATATATTATAAAACTATTTTAGAGGCGTAATATTCTTTTTAAAATAAAACAATTTCTACTGTCCTTACGACAGTAGAAATTGTTTTATTTTAAAAAGAATATTACGCCTCTAAAATAGTTTTATAATTTGATAACAGATGGCGCTCTAATACATCGTAACATATATATATATTTTTAGAAAATAGAGCGATCCATAAATAAATCTTTAATTAAAAAGGCATATTTTGATCCAATATATGCCTTTTTAATTAAACATATATATATATAAATTTACAACATATTATTTAATTTTATAAATTTCCCATCTTTTGTGTAAACTATTTTGAATAAATAATTTAGTTTAACTAAATTTTACTTAATTAAAACTCATGTTCACGAAAATTATAATTTTACCTCATTAAAAATATAAAAATGTAAATTGTGTTTTTTTTTCAAACTGAAAAAAAGAGCATAAACGAAAACAGTATTATATATAACATACCGGATAGTGATAATAAGTTTCAGTGGTGCATTTCAAATGTAATTCCCAGGTTTTAAAATGTGCTTAGCTTTAAGTTTTTATAAAGGGTGTTTTTTTTTTTTTTTTTTTTTAAGATTTTTTTTGTGCGTGAGGCATTTTTTGTGAGCGGCGGCCCGCGGTGTACCTGCCCGTCGCCCGGCAACATGACGTCAAGGCGATCGATCGAGCGGCCAGTCGGGGGCATCAATGGCCTATCATTAAATTCTCACAGCTACCACAACCTCTCCATATATAATGCAGGCCGTCTTAAACTGATCGCCCTCTTCTACCACTGTTTCTAATACACAGCGCTGTATTTTCATTTTCTAAATGCATTCGGTCGGCTTTCGTAATTATATTCTCTTATAAGTGTTTTCTATATTGCGAGCTTTGCCTTGTATTTAAGAATGTACAACAACTAGCATAATATAAAGCTTTTTTTTTGCTTATCCCTAGTACACGTGGTACAGGCCATGATAATCATGGTGGGTAGAAGTAGGCGACTGATTTTACTGTGAGTGCACCACATGTCTATACATGTGAAAAGCAGTAAAGCATATTTAAATCGTCAAACTACCTCAACTTATCCACATAATGAACCCTGTCTACATATATACTTAGACTGACCGGTTTCAAGCGCTACCTCAGACCCGCCGCTTAATTCCTATTCTTGGGGTTATTCGGTGGACCAAAGGTTTAAACCGTCGATATTCGACAGACACGACCAGGGATCGAATACGGCATTGGGGCTTTTTATGATGAAATATTGCTTCAAAGCACTCGATTCTTGAAGAAATTCAACCCCATTAGAGGATGCAAGCAGCCAAACGAGGCTCTGGCACACTTGTAAGCGCAAAAGTCGAACTGCTTTCTACATGTTAAGGAAAGGTGATGCACTTAAGGTAAAATCAGACGCTAACTACCCACCACTATAATCATGGCCTGTATCACGTGCGCTTGGGAGATTTGTACCACCATTCAAAAGACTCTTAATACATGGAATTAGGTCTTTACATTATAATCATATATAGGACATTTAGTTAAGTCGAGAAAGCTACCACAACCTATCGTTGTATATATATATTATAGATAAGGCATCAATGCCCTATTATTATTAGTTATACGATCAAAACATCTTAATATAAAATATTGTATACGAAATTGTGTGTGTATATAGTAGAAAGCTCCAGTTTTATATTGGGCATGATTAGATATGGCTTCCCTCTTTACCACTACTTATAATCCATCGTTCCATTTTCTCTTTACATACTGATTTTTTATTACAAGGTTTACATAATTTGATGCACTAGCGCGCCATCTGTTATCAAAATTCGAAACTATTTTAAAGGCGTAAGATTCTTTTTGAAATTAAACAATTTCTACTGCCCTTACTGCAATGGAAAAATTAATGGGAGGGCCTGGCTCATCAGTGGTGAACCCTTCCCAGCTGGGGGCATTAATTTTTCCATTGCAGTAAGGGCAGTAGAGAAATTGTTTAATTTCAAAAAGAATCTTACGCCTTTAAAATAGTTTCGAATTTTGTTTACATAATTGCTTGTGTGTAATTTAACATAGAGAAATATTCGTACTAGTTAATTCAAAAGAGAGAGATATATGTATATATTCAATACATTTTTTTCAACTAATGTTCTATATAAAAGCTCACGAACATTTTTTCTTTGCAAATAATTACTTTTTTTTCAAAATATCGCCTGCTTTCTCAAAAAATAACATCTTAATAGCAGTTCAATATATTTATTTTAATACAGTCTAGCATCAAAAAGAAGAATGTTTAACAACAAGTAACAATGTAAATTCTAGTAAAAATACGAAAGAAATCTATAGATATTCCTCTTTTTATACGTCAAAATGTAATAACCAATTAAATATATATATTAAACATCGTGGGCACTACCTGGATAGAGTGGATAAATATATATATAATATAATGGATAATTCGTGAAATTATGTAATACTTATTACATTACTTCATAAATATAACACACTATAACAATATAACACAATCGAGAGATTGCTATGCAGTTAATATAACAGCCAGAAAAATGTAACTTTACCTAAACCTTTCCTTGACCTCTCTAATTCAACATCACGCTAGTAATTAACATCCAGAGAGAGGTTTCCGCGTTTTTCATATCATTAACACCAACATACAAAGACCCTATGAAGTCATTGAAAATTTTTCCTCTCGAGTTTTCCTCTGAGTACAAGCGGCCCCGTAATTGTTCACGCTCCTCTCTTTCCGCTAGAGGTCAATCGCGGTCATTTCCAGATCGGGATTCAGCAAACCAAATCTTCAAATGACACTTACACTCAGCCTGGAGTACATTTATATTTTATTTATAGCATCGCTATAGCATATATTCATTCTATATCACGATTCACCTTAATTTTTAAGGTGTATTTCTCCCTCTCTATCTTTCCATCGTAGTAAAGGCAATACGAATATATTTTATTTATAAAAATAAATATTCGTGTTAGAATAACGACAAAATAAAACATATCACACAATGTAGTTACAAAAATACTATTATTAACATTTTGCATTTTATCTGAGAATTGTGTTTTGTCTTATAAAGTACTTAACCGTATGTAACTTTATATTAACATTCAAATAAATTAGTTTCAATCTCTTTCTCCCGCTCTCGTTAATATGAAATTGTGACCAGAGAGAGAGATTTGAGATTTAAAAATATTTTATTAACCTCATACACAAGTCAATGGTAGTAGTATATAATAATTATAAAAAGAGGGATAAAATAAAAGAGTAAAATATATACAGTTATGTACAGTCGAGGAGATTCCCCCAACGACGGAGAGTTCTCCTCCAGACAGTAAGGGGGTTTTCACGTTCTCCCCTCATCTCAAGGCTCAGAAAGAACCTGTGTATGGATGACTTGGCAGACGCGAGGATGGCGAGGGCGTCGAGAGAGAGATACAAGTATATATATATTTATAAATTTCTAAGTTTATATACATTGAATAATGCGTGCTTAATTTAATTAATGAAATAAGTTTTTAAAATGCTAACTGTAAATTCCCGCGCACGTTTGATCTTCAATAAGTACTTTGATTTATCAGTAAGCTTCAAAGACTATTTCGTATGGTCTTTGAGATAGAATCTTCACGATGCTGACCAAGGCCAACGTCACGAAATGCGTATGTGGTTGGGTGTTTCTTGATATATTTAGAAATAATTTGGCCAATCATATCGAGAATAGAAATAAATCAACACACACGTGTTCAGTAGATATTTATTATGACAGATGGCTAAAGTAATTAGCATTGTTCAGTTTTACTCAGGAAGAAGTTTTATATTCTTGATTTACTATGATAAATTCTTGATTTGGGATATTTTCATTTTTGTTCTATTTTACAATAGGACGAAATTAATGGTCGTTGGTTGTATTGATAATATTTTAAAATATTGTAAATTACAAAAATTGGCGGCATCTAATTTTAGACTAAGTTTATCCACTTTACACTCTGATGAGAATCTAAATATTGGCGATATGGAAATAAATGTTAAGTACGCACGAAGAACTTTATAAACAAAAGGGAAAAAACGACCAAAAACATCGAAATTTACCCCAATGAATTCGATATTATTTAAAGATTATACTATTTTAAAATCAAACTTTTTGTATGCTTGAACAAAAACTTTTTTTTTTAATAAAAAACTTTGGGTTTTATTTTTAAAGTAGTTATCCCCCATTGTTATTTTTCCTGTTTGATTTGTTTTAACTCTCGTTCTAATAGCTTCGCCAGGGCTCCATACTTATTGTCCACCACATAAACATAGATAATAATTAATAGTTTTCTAGCCTACCCCCTGGTTATAATGACATCAGAATGAGTTTCTATCTGTTGATTTGATTTAATAAAATACTATTCGTTCAGCCGTGGAAGTACTTTGAAATGTAGAGCGCTGGGGGGAGATAGAATCAGCTATTGATAAAATAAAACGAGGGAATATGCTGGAACGTACTATCTCGTTTCCCTGTTGCTGCTTGATAAACCAGGCGGTATGATGTCATTTCCGACTTTGGAATTATCGGATACACCCCCTCCCCCTTTTAATTGGTTTACATTATTTGATTCCGAAGCCTCTATTGTTCAGGACGTGAATTGTATTGGCTTCATTAAATGTCATTTAAACCAATTCTCCATCTCCATCGATAGGATAATTATAAATAATGTGTTTGTCAACCGATATGTGATTAGATTTATTTATTTATGGATATATTGTGCTATGAAATACTATTAATCGTTAATAAATAGGTACTTTATATATATATATATGCACGTATATTATAAACATATATAACATTAGAATGTGTTAAACGAGTTACAAATGCCTATTTATAAATAATAATGTTACATGTCCAGCTTATATACACACCTTAATAACCAATACACATAGCGATCAGAATGTCACTCCATATATTCCTATTTATAGATTTCAAACGATACATATACAACTTGTATAGGCATCACTTTACTGATTGATCTGAAGTTTGTGGCTATTAGAAACCTATGTCTTTCTCTAAGGCAGAAATTCTTTCACATACCCATTTTTTATACGTACACTCTTTATCAATATACGCAGTCCCTTTGTTTGTATGAGGATTTCGTTCAGTACTGTAAAAAATAACGATTACACCGCTACCTTTTGATTTAATCGAAAGGATAAACTGTACTCTTCTTCAAATGAATAAGGGGATGGCCGAAATTTTCTCATATTTGGAGTAAATCAAAATTCTTTTTGGCGCTTAATACACGTAGTTATAGAAGAATACTCTATTGATTAATGAATCGATGATAAATAATAAATATACACTTTAGATATCACACATACACAAAGCTTTATTAAGACCATCAGTCTTATACAGATTCACCACAGGAAGAAATGAATAATAGATGGAGCTCCTGTACTCCAGGCAGCGCAGCACCCAACAACAGCCTCCAGGTCCGACGCATGTCCGATGGCCACATGTTCCTTCGTGCATACGTCATGGTTAGCGAATTACTGAACAGGCTAATGTGGAATCAGTAGCGTTCTAGTCTTCGCTTTCTTCGTCCTAATGGATATACACTTTATATATCTACATCGTTTATTAATATACCTCGTATCCTTCGCGGTTTTTCTACTGATGAAAAGATGAGGGAAATATAAGCCTAATTTCAATCAACACATTCCAAGTATTTTCTATTAAAGGTCAAGACACCTCAGATCCATAAATCCCAATACTTCCCCCTATTATTCCTATTTATATATATGTCCCAATGTATACATCTATATATCAATAGCCTCTTTCATATGTGGCTTAGAAATAATCCATTGTGATATTAAAACTTGCCTTTTTATTTATTTTACTTCATTCTTCTAACTGTTTAATCATATTTCAACATTAAGATTATGAAATATCCCTGGTTTGAAACTTGGACTTCATTTATCTCTCTAAAATGCCAGATGGTTTAAAAATATCTTAGAAAATACCTTTGAAACCTCTGAGCAACAATATTTGAATTTAAAAAAGCACACATTATTCGAAAAATATTATAAAAACAACAATAGTTTTTCTCTTAAAAATTGTCCATTCATAAACAAGATTTAAAGGCAGTATATAATTTCAAAATGGTTATTATAGTGAAAAAAGGTCAATTATAATTTCAATAATGAGTGGCCAAGATATGCCTATTTATTTTACTAATATCAACATCTTACCAAATATTTTTTATTATTTCTAAAATTGCATCAATATTTTCAAGCTTAATCAAATACATTTATGGTATAATTTTAAAATCCCATTAACGGGCTTCAATAGAAGTGTAATTTACAAAGTTATTTTATTGAATTGTAAGTAAATGAGGGAAGAGAACAAACGGTAAATATTGGCGGTGAAATACAAAATGGCACTCTCCGAAACATTCCCGACCTATGTTCCGTAAGCTATCCCTAATTAATATGGGATAATTAAGGCAGCAGACGACTTCCGGCTAACATCTCAGCTGTCACCTTAGTTGATGCAATCAGATTCCCTCAAGGATCAATTAATTCAGTAGAATTATTCTGCAGATAACAACTCTAAGCTCTACGATCGAATAGGCTTACAACCTGAAAATGTACAAGCGCGCGAGGATTAAAATTTATAGTATATTAGGTCTGTGGTCAATATGTATTATTTTTTCCAATTAAATATTTAAATGAATATTCATAGAATACCATTATTATTTATTTTGTATAAATATTTATTTATATGTATCATAAAAAGAATAAATATTATATATATATTTTACTATCATTAAATATTATTTTAAAAAATAATATCTGAAATATTTTTGGTTTCACATATATTTATTTTTGATAAAAATAATAAATTATTTTGTTATCCAAATATTATAGCGATATGTGCTGTTATTCATAAAAACAAATCTAGTCTTTACAGAAGAGGCTTATGTGAAAAAATAATAAAAATAAAATAAAAATCCTCGAATTTATTTTTGAGCTGATGTATAAAAAAGGAGTTACACACAACCTATTTTACATAAAATAGATAACCGGAATTATAGGCTTGATGCATATTTCGGGATGTATTTCCCGATATAACTATAACCCAAATATTTGAAATCGCCGAACACAGACGAATAAACGCAAAAATCGATGAAATATTGTATGCTTAAAAATATTATAGTGCCGAATATTTTTACAGTGCGTGAAGGGGATATTTTTACAGGAAGAAATAAAATAAATAGATATTTTAAATCGAATTTAATGTGCGTGCGTTGTATTATATTCTTACACACTGTATTTGCCCATTTATAAATACTAATGGAGAGGCTATTAAATATATTCTCTCTCTTTGCGAGCGCGCGCGGCGCTATAGTAAAATTCGCTTTAGAATAAAAATTTTAAAATTGAGGTATTATTAAATATAATTATATAAATTTGAAAAAGTAATTATATAGATTAAAAGATATTAGAATGGTTCGAAATTTACTTAATTTCATTCTGGAATTCTGACCTAGGTCTACTTTCTATATATATTAAGGAAAAACACGAATTTATGCGTTTTCATACTATTGACCTTCGTCTTGTGTGCAGTTTTCACCACCACATTCCACTTATGAGATCAAAGAAGTTTCTTGATAAAAGTATTTACGGAATTAATGCGTTTGAGTACTCTAAAATCTGGTTATTCAAATAAAATATACTTCGGCCAGTAAATATTTTTAGGAGGAGAGATAATGAAAAGATTTACTGGCCGAAGTATCTTTAATTTGAAGAACTATGAATGCCGGCCAGGCAGCCTTTATCTTTACTAAAATCTGGTATAATCATAGAATAAGAAATTAATTCTGCTAACACATTATTTCTATATATCAAAAATATTTGCTATTATTTCGACATATATTTAATTGCATGTTAGTTAAAAATTATTACTATAATAATATATCGATATTATTATTTTTATTTGAAGGCATACAAGTTTTCGGGAGATCCTATTTATTAAGTATAATATCATTATCTAATGTGCTATATGTTTATTTTTTGCTTTATAAAGATGAGCCAGACCGGAGACTTGTAAACTTCGCAAATAAGCGTTGATTTATTATTATTGTGATAATATTTTCTATATTTATATCAAATTGAGGACCACACCTGCAATTCTTAGTTTATATGAAGATAATAGAGAGATTGTTTGTGTGTTGAAAAATAAATTTTGTAACAAGAAATAAATAGAAATAAAACTAAAGGATAACAATAATACACTAATTGTTAATATGTGAGTTTCGGCGTCATAAATATATCTTTTCAAAGATAAATAGTTTTCTTTTTTAGTTTCGGTTTCAATTTTTGACATTCACCAACTTACAGTAGCTTTGTTTTCAATCTCGAAGTGGATAAATTGACTACACTCGGCATCATCTTAATTATGTTTTGAAAGGAATGTATAATTATCTCAATCTTTTATTTGTTCAACCTGAAAGTACTGAATGTATTCTTCTAAAATTTATAAACATAAATGTCTAGCTTGCACAGTTCGAGATTGTGATTTCTCAACAATATCTCATTTTCAAATATATATATGTTATATAAAAATATTATTTTCTTTCAAATTATATTTCATAGATTAAACTATTCTGTTAAGTCTACCACTAGATGTGGCGACTTCCCTATATGAACCTATTGTTGTTGTTTCCCGTTGGCAGGCTCAAACCTTTTGTAATTATGTAAATAAGTGTTTCGTTTTTTTTTTAAATTATTACACCTTAATTCAGTTAGTACTTTATCAAATTATGTATTTATGTTCCATGGGTTTAATTAAAGATAATTCTGATCAAAACTATTTTTATTATTCTCACGACTGCAAAAAAACAGTATCATGATGATCAAGCAACCCACTTATACAAAACCCTATCTTAACAATTCAAAAATAAACAGCAGAAATCATTTTATATAATATATATATATAGAGAGAAAGAGAGAGTTCGCATTTAAAATATAATTGAAATTCAAAATACGTTGTAAATGAAAAGAAGATTTGAAGAGTTACTTTTTTAATTGTTTAAAGCAGCAAGCTTCTACACGGTAGCCCTATATCAGGAGGCTACTGGAGACGCAAAGGAATTGATAATGATCTTTGGGTCAAATATTCGGTTAATGTTCTCGGATATTTTAACGAGTCTGGTGATTTTCTAGGAGCACCTTTCTTTAAATATATGATATATGAAAATGATAATTAGGCTCTTTAAATAAGAAAGGTAATGATATAATGGACAATTAAATTACAATGAAACAACCATTTAGGCAAAATTTGTTTCTTGCCATAACTTTTCTCAATTAAATGCCTGTTTTTCAGATACACAAGTAGGTGTTCCTAGAAGCAAATCAGCATCGGTGAAATATTGAAGGACATCAAAAGAATATCTGACCCAAGTTCATCATCATCAATGAGTTCCATTCGAATTTTTTCAGAGTTCTCAAGATATTTGAATTAATTTGAGTATTCACAAATCGAACCAATTAAAAAAATTAAATATTTAATTAACCTTGAGAGTTTTTAACCAAACTATACTATACTTTTATAAAAATATTAATTGAAATTATTTCAAATATAGTCGTATACATATACTTAATAAATAATAAGCTCATGTATGTGTTTTCATGTTAATATTTTCATATATAAAACCGGTGGTCTTAATAAAACTTTGTGTGTTTTCATGTTAACATTTTCATATATAAAACCGGTGGTCTTAATAAAGCTTTGTGTGTTTTCATGTTAACATTTTCATATATAAAACCGGTGGTCTTAATAAAGCTTTATGTGTTTTCATGTTAACATTTTCATATGTGAAACAACCGACTTCGATATATGTAAGGAGACTTTATCTGACGTCACATTTCTCACAAAATATAAAAACAGAACAAAATGTCATCGTTCGAAAAATGCTATCTCAAAAATATTTCTCAAAATAAAAAATAATAATCTTCAAAATATTTTCCATATTTGATCTTTGTGACAGAGAAGAAAAATTTAAAGAAAATAAAAAAAGGGGAAATAAAAAAGCTTATAACATCATATTCTAACAAACTCTATTACTTTCTGACATAGTAACCAATATAGCCCTGGGGGAATGTCCAATATTTTTATTACATAAATCCATTCTATAACCATTATAGCCGATCCTTTTTTCCTTGCGCCGATCAAGCCGGTTATACTCGAGGGGGTTCGGCGTGGTCCGCTCGGCCAGAATTTTAATTATTCGGGAGGGCAGAAGAAAGAAAATCCTTCCCTTTGTCTCCAGGCCAGTTGTCGCCCCGATCGTCATTCTAAAAACATTACTTAGAAAAAATCCTTTCTCGAATTCAATTAAATAAAGTAAATAGAACAGATAATACGCCTTATATTTTATCGAGTCTCGGCGAATGTTGTTAAGCGTTTTTCAACGTTTTCATTTCTCTACTAAAAGCCTTATTTAAAATCTAGGGTTTATTTTTATCAGTATATATATAAGTACATATAAAATATTCATGCAAATAACTTAATAAGAAATGGAGATATATTTTACTATAGTAAAAACCTACAAATAATATACAAACAGTTTGAGTAAAGAAATATATATGCAGGAATGATAGGCAGGAATATTTTATATTTACAAAAAGGAATAAATATTCAATAATTTTCACGTGAAATTTGCTACCGGATTTTATCGGCTCTGCCCTAGAGAGCAGACGAGAGTATTGATTCGAGAGAACAGCTTCTATTTGGCCAATGCCATTTTCCATATCCGCCCAGACGACACTTTCCATTTTTATATAAAAGTACGAATTTCCATTTAAAAGCAATAAATACAATATAGGTTCTAGCCATATCTGCATCTATAATATTCCTATATAGAGAATATTTTAAGGAAAACATCTCTTGTGGTAATAAGAAAATCTCCTTTCATTATTTATATATCTATACGTAATAAAAAAGACAAAACTTCAGGTTTTAGATTAGAATCAAAAGATAACAAGACCAAATCCAAATTATTGATATGTTTGGAACGTTTCGGTAGCAACATTTTTATCATCATCAGATGAAGTACTGGAACATCTTTAATACTAAAACGTATTCAATAATTTGAATTTGGTCTTGATAACTTTTGATTCTATATATTTACACATTTTTTATATGTTTCCTAAACTCGTATATCTCACAGCATCATAGATTATGTATTATATATATTATTATATATAATATGATATTGGCATATAATGCGAGGATATTATTCATGCGTCACAAAAGTACTTCTGCGTTTTGATAAATGCTTTATAAAAACATTTATTAACTGCATTGAAACAGAACGTTCCGATTCAGTTCAGGGCCTCGACACCAGCTTTGGCAAATTCGAACCTGACCTGTAGGTAAAAACCTTTGTTATGATTTTCAAATCTTGTGTTTACAAGAAATGATCAATGATTCATTGTTTTGATAAGATTTTAATAAATCCATTTTATATAGTTATATTAGAAGATACACCCGCATTTTTATACATTTTATATTGTACACATAAGTTACAAATGTATTTTTATATTTGAAATTATTTAAATGTATCACAAATATGTAAATTATAAAACATTGTTCTTAAACATTTGGCTATATAATATAATGATAATAATACAGTGATAATGATAGCGCATATACCTTTATATATACTTAGCTTCTATGAATACAATTGAAACATATAAGGATTATAAAATATAGCAATTTATAGATATAAATATTAATATACCTGAAAAATAATGATATATGTATTGATTAAAAGTACTCCTTTCTTTTTCTTGATTAGAAATATATAGGGGATACTATTTCAAACTGGGTTTGGCACAATGACAATATTGTAACAAAATATTTAGTCTCATCCTGAAGTTGGTCTTCCCTAACTTACCTAGCATCTCCACCAAAATGCCACATGAATAATGAGGGAAGACCATCTTCGGGATGAGACAACAATTTCTTTCAGGCAAGAACAAACCATGAGTGATAAACAAAAGATAAGCAAAAGAGAGAAGTTTACAGAGTAGCAAAATATAAACATAAAAAATAATACTTTGCTAATAAAAAATAAATACTTTGTTACAATATTAAGAATAGTAACATCTTTTATCGAATGATATTACTGTAAAAGAGTTTTCAGTACTAAGATTTTACTTTATCCAAATCTCTAAAACCCTTTAAATAAGTACATAAAGAATGATAATAACGAACTATTAAATTTTCTGAAGAAAATAATTTATATTGTCATTTTTCTTTAACTATATAAACCCATAAAGCTTTTATTCAGATAGTTTGGTCTTTCATAAGGTCTTCCCGAGAGATCAAAAATGAATAGATTAAAATTAGAATAGAGAAATATATTGGGTTGTATGAAAATAATAATATAAAATTGATGTATATTTATAAAAGGTATGTTTATTTACATCTTGAAAAGAGGAGGAAAGGGAAATATTTTGAATCTCTAACACTATATGCGTTTGAAAAATATGGATGATTCCATTATATTTTATCTTTTCCGCTATGCTCAGCCAAATAAACATACCATGTATCATAGAGCATTGAGATGAAACACAATAAAAATAATATAAATTCCTTAAATCAAACTTATTTAATCGCAAAGAATGCCCTTTAATTTGAAGAGTACAAAATAACACTATTAGTATAATGAAATTCATAACTATTAACAAAAAAAAAAGAGACAAAAATAACCGAAAACAATTTCGTGTTGAAAACAAATCAATGCCCCAATCCCGTTTTTAATTTTCTTTATCGACGAGGACTAAAATAAGATAAGAAATAATGTCGAGGAATATTGTTATTTTGATGCCTTTATTTATTTCGATCTCGTCTGCTTTGTGAACAATTTATTGTAAGGCGATTCACGGACCACTAAATTACTTCTCTTGGTACATATATATATCTTTGGTACATATATATATCTTTGGTACATATATATATATATATATATATATATATGTGAAAAATATGAATAGAATATAGATATCAACAATTAAAACAAAAAAGGTATATCCTGACCGTTCACATGAGCATTTTGAATGGCAGAGCGACAACTATTAGAATTTGAAAAAATCAACTATACGTTGATTTAGACCTGTTTAGTTATATTTGGCCATCCCAGTTTCAAGAAAAGCCAACCACGAACGTGTTTAGGGCTGTTTGCTCTCGTCTGCGTGGTGCAGGGTGTACCTCAAAGACCAAAAATTGTCCTAAAATTCTAGTATCAAATTTTATGTAACAAGCCTAAATCAACGTTTAGTTCATTTTATTCAACTGGGTTGCTCTCTGCCATCCAAAATTCTCATGTGAGCGGTCAGGATATGTAATTTTTATTTTTAATATCAACACCCGACCTTTATCTTTTTTTCTACTTTTTTTCATGTAAAGAGAGACTAGAGCATTATATTTCCCATTCCTCATGCGAGGTTTAATATAAATCAAAATACAAATGTATTCATGCATGTGAATTCAATGTGAAAAGAGATGCGAAGCTGTGAAAAATCAACCTGCAGCATATAAAATGGATTCCATATGTACTGATTAAGGCGTATATATTATAGTAGATCTTGGATAAGTCGAACGTCTTTGATTCGAATATTTAACTTGGTCCCTTTTATTTAAAACATTTTTAATACGAATTTTCGGACAATTCGATTTATCCGAGTTAAACTGTATATACTATTTGTGAAAAATCAATCTGCAGCATATAAAATGGATTCCATATGTACTGATTAAGGCGTATATATTACAGTAGATCTAGGATAAGTCGAACGTTTTTAATTCGAATATTTATCTTGGTCCCTAGAATTTGGTCCCTTTTATTTAAAACCCTTTTTTAATACGAAATTTTGGACAATTCGATTTTTTTTTGTTTTCTTGGGCTACGAATTATCCAGGTTCCACTGTATATAATGATTGTGAAAAATAGTTTAGGAATATTTAAACAACAATAAAAAAAAAAACATATGTATATTGAAGCATTGAATGCGCCATCTATGAATAAAAATGTTGAAATAAATTTTCATTTATCAATTGCCTTTGCTTGTATTTATTACAAGTTTGTAGAGATATTAGAACGTTGGATAAAAATGTCCGCTCAAAAACATCAGTTCCAACATTGTTCCACGATAATCCATAGCTACCAGTGGTTGGATTAAATCGACGCTGACAAGTGGCTTGAGAATGAAAAATGCTGAAGTGTTGTCTTAATTAAAGGATTTGCGCGTCATGAATCCGCTAATATTGGAGTAAGTGCTTGTGAAAAGTGTGCGAGAGCAAGGTAAATGTTGACCACGCCGCTAAATATTGACCATGTCTGACATGTCTCAGATAATAATCTTCTTAGCAGAGCCCTGATTGACTCCTGGAATAGATTATGTCTCCTCCATTGATTTTCACCGCGGGCATTACTGCCTGCCAGGGCACTTTCTTCTAATGACTCCTCTTCCACCAACATATGGACCGGGCATTTAAATTTCCGCTCAGCTTTTCTTACCTGGTCATTACCATTCCCGGCGCATCCTGCGCTTGTCAGAGCCCGAGGCTAACTGCGATCTGAGGTAGCATCCTGATGAAAGAAGGCGGAAGGCTAATTTGACTATAGGCAACACTGGGAGATGAATATAAACCATTAAAAAGAACTCAAATTCGGTTTATGAAGGTGTCCATGAATGCTAATATTATATTTATAGAAATATACCTTCGCATGTAAATATAGGATATATTAACAATAATATGCAAAAAACTTTTATTTCACATTCAACTAATATTCTTTCTAGTTACTACACAGAAATATAAAAGCGTGCTATTTCATATAATACCTTGATGTTTTTAAACAACTATAAGAATGTGATCGCGAAAGATTTAAAATATAAATGGATAATGGAACGTTCTAGTGGATTCAACCTTAAAACGAGAGCAAAGTGGAAGGATTTAGTTTGTGTGTGTTTAGGGATCACTTATTCCTTTGGAGGTTGAATATCTTTTAAAACATAAGAGCAAATCTAGGAAGTAGTTCTAAATAAAATAAATATACTTGCACATTTTTGAAGATTTTATTATATCGCATGCTATTTTATTCGAGATATGAATTTATATGTATTTCATTATGGTATAGAAGAAAGAGAGTGAGAGAGAGTAACGCGTGATCTACAGGCATATATATATATTAAGTATAGTAAAATAAAATATAAGAGGTTTGTAATAACGCGCCATCTATACATATAAAATAAAAGGATTTAAAAGCGCGAATGTTTCTTTTATACATAAAACGAACTTCTACTGTCCTTACTGCGATGAAAAAATATATTGGGAGGGCTTGGCTCATCAGTGGTGAACCCTCCCAGCGGTTTCGCCAATTTAATCCACCAGACCGCTTCTCAGAGCTCTAATACTGTATTGGATCATTCTGCTTTTATATGCTACACTGAAGGATGGAATCTTAGAAATGGTTTTCAAGTAAACTATGAACATAAGCTTATAGGACAGTAGAATTACATTCAAATATTTGCTTCGAGCAATGCTCTTCAGCAAACTATAAAGACAAAGCCAGTTAGGAAGGACAGTAGAAGTTCGTTTTATGTATAAAAGAAACATTCGCGCTTTTAAATCCTTTTATTCTATAAGAGGTTTGTGTTCAAGAGAATTTTGATAAATGATTGAATAGATAATTTTTTAAAACCTTTTCATCTCGGAGCTTCGACAGTTACGCGTCATATACTGGGTAAAAAAAGAGGAATAAGCGAAAAGAAAAGAATATAGAAAAGAGAAATGAAAGACACATTTCATAGATAATATGAATTGCTCTATCTCCAAAAAACACACACTATATATATATATAAACTATAAGATATTAAACGAGAAGTTTCGAAAAAATAATTTCTTTTAACGTGGCAATCTTAGAAGCACAAGTTTCCGAGGATCTCTGCCCTTCAACAAGTGTAAAGACTGTGGACACTATTCTCTTGAAACATCTGTACATTTGTGAAAGACCAAAATGCTTGAAAATTAATTTAAAATAAAGACTTATTTTCTAACTTCTCGTTAAATCTTATGACCTATATAATTATAGATTTTTCATATATCTGTTATAACAAAGACTTCAATCGCAGTGGTGTCCATTTTTTTGCAAACTCTGTGGCTTTCTCTGGCTTCTATTCACGCGTGCGCAGTTCATTTCCATTATTTTCACCGCTACAGTCAACAGGCGGAGGTGAGGTCATGATGGCTGAAAACGCTGGTCGTCGGATGCAGTCGCAGTAGTTAGGGATGGTTTTCTTAGCAGAAATGGCGTCAATAAAGAAGGTTGAAATCTGTACTCACCGTGTTTCAAATCTAAATTCCTAATGCTTAATTAAATGGAGAGGTCCCCCCTGTGGGTATATGAATATCATCCTCCCGCAACTATATGTGGGGTGTGTGAGGTGTTTGTGTTGTTTGTGTGGTGTGTATGTGGTGTTTGTGTTGTTTGTGTGGTGTGTGTGTGGTGTTTGTGTTGTTTGTGTGATGTCTGTGTGGTGTTTGTGTTAAAAATAAAAGTTAAAAGTTCCAAAATATTTTAAAATTGTAAAAGTAATTGGCTCTAGAAAGTTCGCCAATGGGCTCCGGCCAGAAACACAAAAGAGAATTAATGAAGAGAATGGATTATACATATAATATTTCCCTTTGTAGGGTGGATCGCATAGTACGGCCTGTACCAAGTTGATGAAGGCCAAGATCACAAAACGCGTAATTGATTGGCTTTTCTTGATAACTCAAGAGTAGGTATTCGGCCAATACTCAATAATAATATTCAGGCCTTTTACTCATTGAAAGATATAACCGCCCTGAACGTATATTGAACCCTGCTGGTGGATGTGCTCAATGAATTTCAACTAAATATGACAAAATTCCAACTTGGAAACAATGGATTCAGATGATCGGCTTCATTCGGAGCCTTTTTCTTGTGAGGTTATAAAATAGAAAGTACTCTTGTATGGATAAAGGCCATTGCCCAAAATAATAATATTTAATTTTCCTTTTTGGTCCTTTTTGCCAAATCTGAGGTCATTTTATTTTATTAATTCGATGCTGCGTGTTCTTCCTGAAGATTGGATGAACGGATTGTCTCAATGCACTTTATAAAGATGCCTTTCTCACATGAATACTCTATCTTTTAATTTCAATTTCATAATATATTTCTTCATTAAATTTTGCATATCCCATCACAGTTAAGATTTTGTACTGTATCATAACTGAATGTTACAAATACTTGGCGACTTCTATACTGATGAGGGCCACAGGTCGAAACCAAGGTATACAGGTTGGCTTTTTATCTGAATTTTGCCGTTAATTATGTCAATTATGGTCTTGGGGCAAATTTATTGATCTGAAACTACGATTTGCGCAGAGAATATCGAAAAATCCCTGGTTTGATGTATTTTAACACGAGAGAAATACTCTATCCACACATAAATATCTTCCCGCAAAAAAATCTAATATTTATTAAGTTTTTACTAGATAAATTTTATAAAGTAAATAAAAATAAGTAAGATATTCAAAATAAAATATAAATATAACAAATTTTTATAAAATTAACTATAAAATGATATCAGAAGCACGAACATATTTAAAATTGGTAAATATCCCCATTGACCGAAAAAAAGGTGTGTCAAATAAAGAGTGTTGGAAAACGGCCGGTGACTCTCTGGTTGCTTCCGTGGCTATAACATCGAGGCTCCTACTGACCTAGTCATAGCCTAGCTGGGAGATGGAACCCGAGCTTGGCAAACCTTATTTCATAATTCTAGCCAAGTACGCCATAAGGCAGTATCCTCTGATGGTGAGAATTGAGAGTTGGACATCAACAAGAAGTAGATGACACTGGATTTTTCAGATGAAAAAATTGCAGAGGCTTCGGAGGAATGCCATTTTCTAGCTAATAATGAAGTAGTGACATGATGAAGAATATTATTATTCTTCATGTCAATACGTTTTACATTTTGTATGGCTGTGGTGCAGACCATGATAATCATGGTGGTTAGCAGTTTACGATTGCTTTTCCAGCGAGCGCACACCATATATATATATATATATAAGTGTGCAGTTCGAAAAGTATGCCAGAGCATCGCTTGGTTACTTTCACTCACTGGAAAGGCTGGACTTTTGCCAGAATTGAAGGCCATTGATGCAATTTCAATTCCTGAAAAAAATTTTTCCAATTCACGATTCGATACCGGATCGCGGTTTTCAAAAATTGACAGTCATACCACTAGTTCATCAAAGCCAAACCTTTCTGTGATTCCTTTCAATAGAAATCTCTCTGCGTCACCTATTCGTCTGCAAAATGGCGGAATATGTTTTTTTTTTTTTTTGCAAATTCCTCATCGCCTGTTTTAAAATGACCTCTTAGCTCATTATATAGCAGCTATAAGCCTCAAGTATTGATCTTAGCTCAAATTAGAATAATTACCAAATTTAAAATTGCAATAATATAATCAAGACATCTCTAATATACTCTATTTATCTCTATATGTAAATATAAATTTATCCCTGAAAAAATAAATATAAAATTTATCAAAAAAAATTCATATAGATGTGTTTATTTAAAACCAACTACTTATTTATTTAATACTTTCAAAACGAATGAATTAAAAATAATCAAACACAACATATTTACCCGACGAATTATTTATTTTCCTAAAATGTAATTACATCACAAAAAGATAATATATCGAATGTATGACACGTCCATGAATGAAAATGTGGTAGATAAAAGATTAGGAAGAAAGCTAGAGGCGATATTTAAATAAAATCAATTTTGGGGTTGAAGCAATAATTAAAATAAATGTAAAACCTTTAATTTACTGTCGCTGCGGTTATAGATTAGAGAGCGAGCAGTGTTCTGGAGTTATCACGCCACAATAATAGGCTCGTCGCGTCCAGGGACTAGATTAGGAATGCAAATGAGAAGATAAAATTTGAGATTGATTAGACGGCGCGTGCCCAATTCTACCAGCATCTGGTCATCCGGACACTCTCTATCGGAGAACTATATGAATCTTTATCTGTGAATATTTAAAACATTTGTGCTCGTTATAATTAAGAATAATTTATTTTCTTCTTCGAATCCTTCAAACCTTTTCTAAATACTAATTTAATTATTGCAATATATATTTAATGTAAATTAAGAAAAAGGTATCTCCTGATCGTGCTACTAAAAGTTCCTGGTGGCTTGCGCCATCTGTCGATATAAATATCAACTATTCCTTGATTTTTTAATTATTCCAGAATTGGCCAATTACCCATTTTTAGTTTAATCAAGAAAAGCTAACCACGTACGCGTTTTCAAAATAATGTATTTCGAGAAAAAAAAGGGGCATACACAGCAAATGTTGGGACACTAGAAATATTCGTTTCGACTGAAATTTGGAAAATTAAAAAGATATAATTAGTGTCTAAATGAAGATGCTGGCTATTTCGAAGCTCATCAATATCATTCTAATAAATAAATTACATATCTGTGTTCCAATCAAAGTCTGCGAACATTTCGGTAGCATCTTGTTTATTTAAAATGAATGAAAAATGAGCTTGGATTCCAGGCTACAAAATATATAAAATAAAAATTATAATAAATATTTGTTATGAGAATATATGAACGTTGAATTATAATTATGGTGATACTCAAATAACAAGGTCATAAATATATGCGTGTTTATTACTTATCTACACTTATAAAGTCTGAGCTTGCAAATGATGTGTGTTGTGGTTTTGTAACCGACTCGAATGTGTTCATTTGCGAAGTCGGTCAATAGATGGCTCTTGACTTTAGAGATAATTTTGACGTAAGAGGTGACTTTCCCCACCTATAAATATATATATTAATAATATATTATGATGTACCTTACGCCAACTCGTATACCTTATTAAGAAAATCTTTATTGATCCTGATGTGTATGAAATATATTACAAATATTACATTAGGAATCTCCAGACCTCATCTTAAGAAGGAATCAGAGTTTACGGCGACGAATTTCCTTTGTTTATGCTTTATAATCGACAAGCTTTCGGACTTTGATGTCCTTTAACCGGCAACTATCCAAGAAACTAAAATATAATATATATATATACGTGAATATTTACATAAATAGAAGTTTTCTTAATGAAATGGATGATTATTATACAAAAAATATATTTTTATCTATGTAAACAAATTAGTTTTGAGAAAAGGATGACTGCCATAAAAAGCACATGTGCTCGTGGTCAGGAAATGCCTTCTTTAGTTTATATATATATATATATATATATATATATATTATCTTCTAATTTCTTGGATAGTTTCCTGTGTTGAATGTTGAAGGATGTCATAGTCTAAAAGCTTGCCGATTATACAGCATAAATAAAAAAACACGTCGCCGTAAACCTTTACTCCTTCTTCAATAAGAAATATATGTCCAGTTCCAGGATATGAATTAGAGCGACTCCTTCTTGTATCATATGATAATCAGCATTATTCGAAAATTTAAAAATTATCGACCTATTTATAATTATAAAATCACATATATTTCCTCTATGAATAATAGAGTAGGACTTGATTCACATGGCAATGATCGACTGAAGTATAAATACCCTTATGTAAAAATAATAAATATAAATTAAAAGTAACCAGCCGCAATTTTATTAATTTAATTCGAATTATATAAAATATCTTCTTGAAAAAAAAAACGAGTGAATTATTTTGTACAAAATATGCCAATCTATTTGGCTATTGTTGAATATTTATATGAAGCACATTTTTCGAAATCGTAACTTAAGTAATTTTTCATTTTTAATTTCAATCTGAAATCAATAAAATTATGAAGACGTTCACATAAAACATTGAAGGAAACTACCACACATGGATCACTTACCTCTCTTATAGATGACATCTGGTACTTTACTCGACTCGACCCGAGGAGCTGCACATAACACATTATTTACTAAATGTCAATATTGTGCGCATACATGTAAATAATATTGTATTATTATAAATATATTAACATTTTCTGTATATCCTCCATTTTTCAGGTAAAGGATTCCCACATTACTCTCTCTCTCTATCGAAGGTCATGATATATATTGATATTATTATATTGAGAAATATTATTTTATAGATTTTTATGTGTATTAAAATATCGTTATTCAAATCTATGTGCTTTCTGGATAATTTCAATCAGATAATTTATTAATACACAATTTATTATTTTTTCCTTGAGAAGCGCTTAAAAATTCTATAAAGTTTACGGGCATTGTATATATCATAGTTTTGTATTTGAATATATAGCCATTAAATAAATTAAATATATTTTATTAATTTTCAGTAGTATAATTGAACAATAAAATTAACAATGGAAGACTTTGCTGAGCTTATTGTAATATTAAAATCTGCAGTTCAAGTTAATTAGGTAATATATCCCTCATATATATATGTTATATTATAAATTGTTGAGTTGAGCTTTTGATTTTGTTTTGGATATATGAATAATATGATATTGTTTTGTTGTATAGGTATTTATGATATTGCAGTCGTGGTAAAAATAATAAAGGTTTTAATCACAATTTGCTTTAATCAGCTAATGAAACAATTTAAGAATAAATACTTGATTTTAGACGTAAAGAAGAAAATAAAAGATTACGTATTTACATAAATACACAAATATTGGAGCCGGCCAACGGGAAACAACAACAATGGGTTTTATTTATTTTAAAGCCGCGACATCTGGCTGTGTAGTTTACAGAGTATAGTTTATTCTAGAAAATAGTTTTTAAAAAAATATATAATTTTTATATAACATATATATGTTTAATATTTTTAATAGAGCAAACCATAAATAAATCTCTAATTAAAAAGGCATATATTGGATCAGAATATAATTTATTTTACCAATATTTTAGTTGGCTGAACGCCAGCCTTTATCAAGTTATTATAACATTTTAAAGTGCAATTTTAAATACACTTCAAAAAATGTTATAATACCTTGATAAAGGTTGGCGTTCAGCCAACTGAAACATTGGTAAAATAAATTATATTTTGATCCAATATGTGCCTTTTTAATTAGAGATTTATTTATGGATTGCTCTATTTTCAAAATATAAACATATATCTAAATAAAAAGGCATATATTGGATCAAAATATAACTTATTTTACCAATATTTCAGTTGGCTGAACGCCAACCTTTATCAAGGTATTATAACATATTAATGTGTTATAATACCTTGATAAAGGTCGCGTTCAGACAACTGAAATATTGGTAAGATAAATGATATTTTGATCCAATATATGCTTTTTAATTAGATATATGTTTATATGTGTAGCGCCTAATTTTAAAGTTCACCATGTAAGTTATTAGAGACAAGGGTTCGAGTCAGTTCCAATATTCCAGAGGGCAATTCCAGGGAGCCTAGGAGGGGAGTACAATATCCGACTTCATCTTAATAAATCAATACTTGCCACTATTGATTGGCTATTTATGAATATTTACAAATTAATTCTAACTAGCCTTCTCAATATAGAAAATTGAAACCTCAACTTCCAAACTTAGATTCTCATTCCAAACCTTAACCTTATTTATTATTAATAATCTGATGCACAAATGATTATATCTAAAATATTAATAAAATACCAACTATATATTATAATATATAAAATTCATACATACTATAATATAAATCAGAATACAAAATGGTATACATAGGGATATCTTTAATTAAAAAGACATATATTGGATCAAAATATAATTTATTTTACCAATATTTCAGTTGGCTGAACGCCAACCTTTATCAAGGTGTTATAACATATTTAACAATTTAACACACATTAAATATATTATAACACCTTGATATAGGTTGGCGTTCAGTCAACTGAAATATTGGTAAAATAAATTATATTTTGATCGACGATATGCCTTTTTAATTAAAGATTTATTTATGGATTGCTCTATTCTCAAAATAGGGATATCTATTAACAAAAATATTTTAATTTAATATTTTTCTTTAGTTGTGGAATATAAAAAGTATTAATATATATATGTATGCATGCTACGTATGAAAAAGAAATAGAATTAATTAACATAATATTATTTCAAATATCGATAATAGTTCACCCTTTCTATTCTCCACAAAATTGTAAAACCTTTTTGTTCTCCCAAAACGAAAAAGTTTCATATAATAATGATTGATTTCCGAGACCAAAAATTCAGGAACCAGCCGAAGGTAATTTTCTCTTTTGGAGGAAATGACTTCTAAATCAATCATTCGATTGATTGGTCCTCTAGTTTATAAATACAAAAATGATTTTGTTAATATTTAAAAAGGTTTTTAATAATACTGGTAAATATCAGGAAAATATTTTAGTTAATTTAGAAATAAAAACTCTAAGAATTTATATGTAAATTATTCTTGTAAGAGGATATTAGAATAAGATTTATTGATATTTTAAATATCTTTATATATGTAATTCAGCTTGTTTGTATTAACTTGTTAAATCTTTTCGAAACCTTATAATATATAATCCTTAACTACTTTCTCTTTAAAATTTTCTTTACTTACTCTTAATACACCATTTTCTTTTATATTTATATATTAAAAATTATTTATATAACACTATATATACTTCAAAATACATTGTCATATTTGTGAATTTTATAATTAATTATATCTTTTTTCCACTGATTTTTGTATAATAAATTAAAAGGTAATTTGTTATCATCATTATATGCAATTTATTTTAAAAAACGATAATAAACAACAATATAATTTTCATCTTCCTTGTTATAAAACAACAATTAAATTAACAATGTAAAATCAAATTTTAAAATTTAACACAAAAACGTTACAATATATATATTATTTATTATAAGCATTTTAAATATATATTGATACAATCAGAATATTCCATTTGAAAATGATAATATAAACTACATCATACTCTTTTTGTTTCCCTTATACTCTCTTCTTGATTACAAGATATATATAAGCATATATCATAGTAGGAGTTACAAATTAAGACGTAAATATATTTAGACATGGGGAAATTTACACAATATCTAACTATATATTATATAAATCGGGAGAGATAAAAGTTTAAAATTCCAAGCCTATATTAAAATATTGATAAACTGAAAAAATATATTGACATAATGAGGTATATTATAGCAAATATATAGCAACATAAGGGTATATAATAACAAACTATTCAAGAACAGCGTGAAGCAATGGATATATAGTATTATTCAAATGGGTATTAATTTTAGGATGAAAAAAGTCAAAATCTCCGTTCCTATTTACATATAAGGATAAACTCAAAAGTATCCAAGTGTAAATTATCATGGAGGTGAAATATGAATCTGTCTAGATATATTAGCAAAAGGAGGTGAAATCACAAAACATTATTAATGAAATCAGTAGTGACTATTAGCCTAGTTTTTTAGCTGTGTGGCCTAGGTTGAATGTCCCCACAGAGCACGCAGCCCAGCCTGACAGAAGAGGACAAGTACTTCTGTTAAAATATAACCTTGTTTAATGAGTGGTGGAACCCGTGGGACCAAACTCAATTATGGCGCTGCCTCAGATAAATGCATTTATTCAGTGAGATAATAATGAAATATTTGAGTTTAAAATATGTTTCTCTCCACATTTACACAGAGAGAATATTCCAGTCCCAACATACATAAACATATATTTCCTGTGTTATGAAAGGGAAAGAATTCCATTAATTCTTTCCTTCTGGCGAATTCTTGTGGAAATTCTATGGTTGCATCTAGTAAATAGACGTTAAAAATAAGGCGTTCACCGAATAGTTAGTTAAGCGGTCGAGTTAGTTAATTAATTATCTTATAACCAACTCCCGTGCTAGTAGAGCCAGTTGGTGCGGTGAGAGAAATGTGGGTGAGGAAAGGTAGGAATGTACCTACCTACCCATAGATAAGAATTCCTCAAGCGGGCCCACCCTAAGTCAATATTATTTCAGGGATGTTTGCCCGGGAAAGTTCACTACTTTGAGAATTGGTATTTGTTTAGGGAAAGTATAGAGTCGCAGGGTCGATAGTACTGACCTCAATAACCAGACGACTTTCCATTTCTTTATAAACATAACCATAGCGTTCAATTAACTTAAGTAGCAATATTGAAAATGAGAAATTCAGAAAAAAATTACTATCTGCCAAGTACTTTTGTCAATTATTTTCTCACCGATATGTAAAAAAAAAACACATGTTCCTCAATAATAATAATAATAAAAAAGATACAAAGATTTCCTGCTACGCTATCTAAAGAGTTAATGAGATAATGATGATTCATTATTTTGTTTTTACATTCCCTTATTAGAATGATCTATTGTTAATGACGTATTGAATAAGGAACCATATGATAATTTTAATTTGGTATGTTTTTCTTTCTGCTGAGAGAGAGAGAGATTGCAAAAAATACACGAATATTCTTAATTGCTTTTGCATTGATCCATTGTTCCGTACATAGTAGTGCAATTATAAAAATAGAAATGCCTTTGTTCTCATTAGCCTAAATTGGTTCTCGCTTAACTTTTTAGGCCTACAGATGAATTCCCACTTTTTCTATTTGCTGATTAGTTTTCGACAGTAGAATTTAATATGTTTTACTGAAAACTCTCCAAAGACATTAAAGAAATTATAGCAAATTAAATAGAGAAATTACCTCATCCGCTCACTGCTAATTTACACAGGATTCGAAAAACGCTATTTATTCGGAACAACGCTTATTTAAAATATTTTACACAATTGGATTCTTCCGAATAAATTTGATTTGTATTCAAAATGATATCAACTTTTAATATTGTTAAAAATATATTTATAAATTAGGCTTTAAAATATATTCTTTTTGAAGTGAGAATAGAAATATATCTCTAGTTTTTTTTCTTTTTTTACTTTTTAATTCAATTCACCAAGTGATTTATGCCAAAAAATTGTTCGTAAATGCCTTTACATATTTTTAAATTTGAGACCAAATTTGGTGAGAGGTATAAA
Organism: Cordylochernes scorpioides; assembly: GCA_030710605.1. Taxonomy (NCBI): domain Eukaryota; kingdom Metazoa; phylum Arthropoda; class Arachnida; order Pseudoscorpiones; family Chernetidae; genus Cordylochernes; species Cordylochernes scorpioides. The sequence continues at coordinate 132,964,103 of CP092886.1, read as the reverse complement.
TATAATTTCAAATTGAAGATCATTCGTTTTTATTCGGGATGTTTTGTTTAACAAAGACGTGCTCCTAAAATCATGAAGTAATGCTGTTGTTTGCAGTAATGTTTGGACAAGTAAAGAAAGGAGTTGGTATATAGCGTCGTAACCTTTTTCAATTCAAAAAGAAATTACAGATGCTTTCGGACACGCCCATCTTAAGCTGGAAAGATAACTTATGGATATGGTTGAGAAATAGTTATATATATGGCGTTCTAGTATATTCATGTAAAATTGCATAGAAAGTTGGCATTTTATACTTTTAAAAAACGCCATATATAAACTCTTTCCCCACCATGCCCATAGGTTTACGATTTTAGCTGAAGAAAGGCTTATCTGAAAAAAAAAGGTTATGTAACTTTCTTTTTAATATAAAATCTGTGGCGTTAACAAATCCTTTCTGTAAGGATGTGCTTGTCTCATGCTCTAATTTGGCGAATTTTGACATCTTTGTAAGATGGATACATATAGAGCATAATGGTATAATAGGGATGTCCTGTGATCAATTGGCCATCACGCGAAGAAATTTGATTGGAAGTGAAGGTACTTCTCTCGATTGGTTCAACCAGGATGTCATGTCTGTAAGTGACGAAGGTTATTCGGAAGTCTAAATCTTTCAAACAATTGGTTCAAGAAGGATATGTAAATTTGGCCTTGTCTGGTCACCTCTTTCTGCCCTGACGGAAGCTGTCAATTAGCGTCTGACATTGATGGATTCTGCCAGGATGGGATACGATGAGGCTATATATATATACCCTACCGTCTTTCTTCATTCAAGCCCACTAATATTTTTAAAAATATATATATCTTAAGTGTGTACCTTTTAAAAGTGAAACACAGTTTTCAGAAGACATAATATATATTAAAATAATATATAAAATACGATTTTTCATTTTCGATATATAAAAAGGTAACAATATAATTTTTTTTTTCTTGAAAAAAGATACTTCAGCCAGTATAAATCTTTTTATTGCCTCGACGTTTCGACAAAAAGCTTTTGTCCTCGTCAGGAGCAAACAAAAATTAAAACATATAGCAAGGCGTTAAAATTATTCTAAGGCTCTAAGGGCGTTCTCACGCGATATTCGAAATTTTGTACAACATCCGAAGCACGAGTCAAAAACAAATATTCAACTCACAAAATGTTGTACAAAATTTCGAATATCGCGTGAGAACGCCCTTAGAGCCTTAGAATAATTTTTAACGCCTTGCTATATGTTTTAATTTTTGTTTGCTCCTGACGAGGACAAAAGCTTTTTGTCGAAACGTCGAGGTAATAAAAAGATTTATACTGGCTGAAGTATCTTTTTTCAAGAAATATGAATGCCGGCCAGGCAGCCTCTATCTTCACGATAATATAATTTTTATCCTTCAAAAAATTTTTTTCGTGTAGGATATATATTTTAGAAATTATATATATTGAAATATATATACAGCACAAAGAGTTAGAGGAGGATGGTATTCGTGTTCCCAGAAGAGGCACCTCTCTCTTTGCGATGCATTGAAACAAAGCATTTTGTTTATCAACCCAGTACAAAACATAATATTGGTGATAAAGATTGAGCCATAAAACCTGTTTTGACAAATACAGCCTAAAAGCCAGGCTGTATACCATGGTTTCGGGATATGGTCCTCATCAGTACAGGGTTGGTTTCGATTTCATAACATCCAACATGGGGAGTTATGTAATCGGTCGAATTGGCCTAAAAGGTGTTTAAGCTGGTGAAGTGGAAGAGCCGATCATAGGCCAGAAGGCAACATACAGTTGCGGGAGAATGGTTTTATAAGGAGAGGTGGCTTTTTTGGTGCATGGATTCCATCCTCCCCCGCAACTTAATGTTATATATATATGTGTGTACAATAATGTGAACAATATGCTCATTTAATATATCAGGTTAGGATATGCCTTTTTTTGTTTTAATATATGATAATGTACCAAAAGTAGCATCTCTCCTTTTAAAATTGCATTAAAACAATGCATTTGGTGTTATCATTCCTATACAAAACGGAATGGTTGTGATAAAAAATGAGCCACAATATCAGTGTTGGCAAATTCAGACAAAAAGTCAACGTGTAAACCAAATGTGTGCAGTGTTTAATACATTTTTAAGGAGAGAGGAGACACTTTTGCTATATGAATATCATCATCCCACAACATTTCATGTTATATATATTGTACCTAAATTATACTCTAAATAAAAATAATATATTGATCAATTTTTATTTTGATATAATCAATTATAAATAATAAATTGTCGAAAACCAATGTTTTATAAATATTTTAAGATATATATATAATCAAAAAGTCACAAGTTTTTTATTAATGTTCTAGTGCAGTTGAATGAGGCATGTAGAAATGACATGAATGGCAGCAAAGCCGGGGATGAATGTTGAAATAATAAAAGAAGGAAGGATGTGGGGCGGAAGCTAACGATGCAGCTCCTCGTCTTTTTAAACCCCATCTTAATGATTGATTCAAAGTCCTGCTGATTATTGAGCTGGTTACACTATTGCTGTATTTATTCTAAGCAACATTTTAACACACATGTTTATATTAAAATCAAAAAAGGCATATATTGACCACGAGCACATGTGCTTTTCAGATGGCAGAGCGCCATCTAGTGGAATAGAAATCAATTAAACATTGATTTAGCCTGTTACCTGGTATTTGGCCAACCCATTGTCTTGATAAATCAAGAAAAGCCATCCATGTTTTATTTTATTTTTAAAATTATTTTTCACATATGTTTATATGTAATTCTAATATCCTAAAGGCTCTTATGTCCATAGTTTTCTTGAATAACATTTCTGAGATTCCATCTTCCAGTGCGGCATATATAAGCAGAATCGTCCGTCCAATACAGAATTAAAACTCTAAGAAGCGGTCTGGTGGATTAAATTGTTGAAACCGCTGGGAGGGTACACCACTGATGAGCCAAGCCCTCCCAATATTTTTTTTCATAGCAGTAAGAACAGTAGACGTTTCAAGAATAGGAGGCTATTGAAGAAATATTTTTTAAAAAAAGTGGCAATAGGGGATTTGATCCCGGGTCGTGACCGTCGATTTTCGACGGTTTGTACCATGCTTCCAGCAACCCATTTACGATTTGGACCAATATAAACATATTTATTTCTAAACAATAAATATCAACACTATATACACAATGAAGTAATATTAATTTGAATTCGCAATATAGTTTTCTTAACTCCGATTCAAAATGACACTGATATTCGCAATTTTAAATATAAGTCGAATCTAATTGAAGATAACATATTTCATATTTGTAGGTACTAATATATTATGCCAAACTATATAAATATCTATTAAAATTTTTTTCTTATTATCATTAGAATAATTTATACTAATTAATTTTTGTTCAATATTAATTCACATTGTTTTAAAATATGTATCAGTGTGTTTCTATATAAAATTAAAATATATTTATATATATGTGAAGATATAATTGATTATTACAATAACATTAAACTTTATGTGATTTAAATGTTTGTTTAAAATATGTGGATTTTGAAAGATATAATTAAAGTATTTTAAATTTCCAATTTCTCTCTCTAGACGTTAGGGTGAGTAAGAGAAAGGGCAGAAATAGAAAATCGATTAAAACAACTCAGATAAATCCCATGAATGAGATATTTGCTTTGAAAACAAGTGTTAATTAAGCAATGAATGTGTGAAAGATATGGGAATGATTTGAACGTTAATTGGTTGTTAATAAGCTTTTTGTTTCCCTCTCTCTGGAACAACAACACATCCCACTGATTATTTTAAAAGGGAAGCTTCAATTTGGTTTGTATTGATTCAGCTGGGCCTATCAATATTTGATGGCGATGGACGGAACCTGCCGCTCTAGCGTTCGATTTACAAATGAGCTCGGTATTATTCCTGGCCCTTACATGTATATATAGACTCGTAAAGATTGTATAAACAACATCATCGGTATAAACATCACATGGAATCTAGAGACTTTCTAACCTCTTATTCCATCTAATTTCTCTATTTAAATAACCATATGCTCTAATGGTAAAAGTAGTGAAAAGCAAAACCAATGCATTGGCATCACAAATTCTGGAGAACAGAACATTCAAAAAAGTGTAACAAAAAAGAGCGACCCAGCGTGAAGAAAGATTAACGTTATGCTCTACTTTTTGTATATACATCATATGTCGCTTCTGTCTATCCATCTGGGATAATCCTAATAAAGGCTTTGTTGTTGTATCTACATAATTAGACGACGATAACATCATTTATGATAGTCATCATATTAATTGGGGAACTATAGAATTTATTTAGTAAGCATCATATTCTTCATTCACACAAAATCGATAAAATCAGCGCTAGTATATGTATAAAAGACAGACATAAACTAACATCAAATCTACAGACATCCTTGCATTGTTCGATTTATCTAATATCTTTACTTGAATGGTTAGACGACTTCATTCATGATCGGCGTCAAAATAAATATTTTGAAATATAAAATATGATGGAAAGAGAGAACTTTATGTGAGCTATATTCATTAAAAATCACATTAATTTCAGATTCAATATATCTTTAAACATATATTTATATATTATTATTATTATTATATATTGATACCATATCATATAATGCAATATGATCCATATATATTAATATCAAATTATATCTCAACAAATATTAGATATAGTTGATTCATTAGTTCCTTTATCACGTTATTTTTTGACATCAGATATATATCAAGATATACCCGCTTTCTCTCTCCTATTGTATTGATCATTTCTGAGAGAATTTATATTATTAAATTTCTTATTCGCGCGCACACATCGCTACCTTGTAAATTACGAATGATGATATTATGTACAAAAGAAGCGCTTATACCTTTAAATAGGCATTAAAATTACTAAAGCTCGTATTCAGGTTTTCAGAAGACTATATGCCATAGATATATGTGTACCAATAGGAATAAAATAAATATTATCGTTCCAACAAATTTCTTTTCGAATTCCAAAATTCCTTTGACATGCCATTTTTCCCGAGAAAAAATCAAGAAATACCAGGGCTTATATATATAACGTAATTACTATTGGAGATAAGAATTTATATTCCATTCACTCTATATAAAGAGGCCATGATTGCCTTTCTACGAACTTTTATATTATCTTTATATGTGAAATATTCCGTAAAGAATATTTTCATTTTTTTCCTATAAAATATTTTGAAAATGGAAAATACGAATGAGAAAATATCAATTTCCTATTTGAATTTATTTTTTTATTCGGTAATAAATATTAAATACATAAATCGATAGGAAGACAATGTATTTCATTTACAAAAATAAAATGTATTTTTTATTTTAAAATGACATTTTAAAAATTCATTTCAAATTCAGTGTGAATAAATATTATTTTTATATGCTACATTGATTTCGATAGAGGAGAGAACAAGCAATAAATGGACATCGCATTATATTTGTAAACATAAAAATAATGGTATTAAATTGGAGGAGCATCTCATGTTGAAAGATAAATAAAGTTAATCGAGAGAATAATCTATAATCGCAGCATTTTACATTGATAATATTTAGTTATTATTATATGTACGCATTATTATGAAAAACCTTTATTATATATAGCCATATATCAACAATAGTTAAAAGGAGTATTATATGATTCATAATATATATTCTTTGATATATCGGACCTGGAGGCTGTTGTTGGGTGCTTAAAATTTAGTAATTATTATATGTACGCATTATTATAAAAAAACCTCTATTATATATAGCCATATATCAACAATAGTTAAGAGGAATATTAAATGACTCATAATATATATTCTTTGAAATATCGGAACTGGAAGCTGTTGTTGGGTGCTTAAAATTTAGTAATTATTATATGTACGCATTAATATAAAAAATCTCTATTATATATAGCCATATATAAACAATAGTTAGGAGGAGTATTATATGACTCATAATATATATTATTTGATATATCGGACCTGGAGGCTGTTGTTGGGTGCTTAAAATTTAGTTATTATCATATGAAAGCATTATTATAAAAAACCTTTTATTATATAGCCATATATAAACAATAGTTAGAAGGAGTTTTATATGACTTATAATTAAAATATTATTTGATATATCGGACCTGGAGGTTGTTTGGTGCTGCGCTGCCTGGAGTACAGGAGCTCCATCTATGATTCATTTCTTCCTGTGGTGAATCTGTATAAGACCGGTGGTCTTAATAAAGCTTTGTGTGTATATTCCTCGATATATAAAGACATACATAGAGACGATCACATATATAAAGAAAGTAGGTAAAAGGCGGATCGCGTTTAAGGAAAACTTCCTGTAAATGTTTTAAATCCTTTATACACACAAGAAAGGATATGAAATATTCAATATAAATCTATTTTCACATTATAGTTTTATTCATTATTCGATATTATATATATAATATTTAAGTAATTATTGGTAAATTATGCTAACATAGTTAAGCATTCTTAGTGAAAATAGTAATTATATTTGAAAGTATATTGAATAAAAAACAATATTTTTATAAAGGTATAGTAATCCTTTTTCCTCGCACACAAGTAATCCATGGTTAATATTAATATGGGATTGGGTATAAAATATGGGGTGAGTCTACCATCAATTCAGGTTTAAAAACAAAGACAATTTGATAATCTTAATTGATGTAATAGTTATCGGAATAAAAAGATGGTAAAAACACAACCAGATTAAACAGCGGTTGACTAAGATGGATAGCGTATCTTAGACGGAATATTTATATGGCGATACCTATCAATCATAGGGTGTCAAACTTTTAATCTAATTACACGTACCTTATCAATATTGTTGGCCCGTGCAATTAATAGTCATTCGTTATTCCCGCATTATTTAGCGTTTTCTTTCAATAAATGTCATATATTGTTTCGCACATCTACCAATCTCTACTGTGAATATTCAGCATTTTCACGATTTAAGGATGTTATTAGAAAAAGGATAGCTTCCTTCCATATCGATATGATTTCTGGATCAGACGATTCCCCGTAATATTAATAGTCGTTCATTCATTATTTAGCAATATATCGTTCAATAAATCTATATATGGGTAACATATCAATCTATTCTAATTATAATAAATATATCTTTTAACATTTTAGGAAGTTTTAGTGATAAATAATATCTTTGAATTATATTGCTTTATCTATATTTCTAAATATTCATTAGAGTAAATATTGAATATTTTGAAATATTACATTCAATCTTTTTATATATTAGAAACCAGTTTTGAAAATAGTGGACTAAATGCGTTTATAAAGTACTTTTAAAATATATTTAGGGTTTAGTAAATATATAAAGTTTAAAGTGATTGTTTCTTTTTAAATGAACAATATCTAAATTACACCAGTGAGAATAATATCGGAGGGCCTGTTTCATCAGCATAAGTTATTTTTTGTTCAGCATATGTTATTTTTTGTTCAGCATATGTTATTTTTTGTTCAGTATATGTTATTTTTTGTTCAGTATATGTTATTTTTTTTTGTTTTCAATATTCATATAATATCAAATTGTGTGGGAGCTTGGTATTCATGTCAAAAGGTAGCACCTCTTTCTTTAATAATGCATTTTGTTTATCACAGGAGTACAAAACGTGTGCTCCTTTCCTAGGATGTTATGGAATCCATGCCGCCCATGTATTGATGAGCGCCAAGGACCGAAACTACGGTATATAGGTCGGCCTTTTGTCTTAAATTTTCAAGCCTGGTGTTGTGGCTCATTAATAAACACCACCATTGCGTTTTTTAGTAGGGTGATTAAATTGAAATGAAAATTTCATTGTTTAAATTCATTTGTAAAAGGAGAGGTGCCACCTTTAATACATAGCATATATTTATGTTACATATAAAGTTAATTTGTGGTGTATCTTTATAAATTGTTTTATAATTATTTTGGCCAGGAAGAGAGAAAGAGATTATTCATATACAAACAGTGAATCTCTCCCTTAAAAATGTATTTTTTACCACATCTATACGCTCTGTTCTGAGGTAGTAATTTGAATACATTGTTTGACACGCGTTGTATAAGTAAAATTTGATAATAATTAATGAGAGTTTTATACAAATATAAAAATTCACAACAAAATAAGAGATAAGAGAATATTTATTTAATTGTATTCTGAATTTTTGTGAGAAAAACAAACGAGATGTAGTTTTTATTAATATAAATAAATAATTTGGTTTTCAGGTGGAACTATATAATGAGAGGGAGAGAAAGAGTAAAAATGAGAGCAGAGAGGACAATTAAGGCTGTAAAGACAACCGAGGAGATAATTATGAAGGGCGGCGGTGAAGGATGCCCTGATGGCAGCCGTAATGGCGAGGGCTCTAAACTGCTCTCGCATCCCGTAATGAGCGGCCCGGGGCCGATCTTATTTATTATTACCTGGCTCGCCTCTAACAACCCTTTATGTCCTTTGCTTTCTTTCTATGCACCTTACTTATACCTACCTCTCCTCCACATATGCCGCGGTGATTCATAACTTTATGTTGATCCCGGGATACCGGTAGGTCTTCTCTAACAACTGCATATACCGTTGGAATTTACATGAACCTTTCTTATATTCTTTTTGCTGCATATTTTCACCAACAATTCTCTCTATATATGCTGTTGTAGTTTATATTCACTTATATTCTATATGCAAAACTTCACGTTGACTCTAGGGTATATGCCTCTCTTAACCATCTCTTTATATTTAGTTATATGGGTGCAATTTAAATGCATCTATTCATATATATAATTTTCTCTGTATTGCCCTCAGTGCGGCAGAGAGATATATCTATTTAAAAATATATATCCTCAACGAAAAATGGTACAAAAATTAAATTGTAATTTATTTCATGATATATATTTTATTCTTTTAAAAATACACCTAACTAATATTTCATATTATATATTTTATATTAATACGCACAAAATGTATGAGAAAATCTTCTCTTTTAAACCTCTATACTTCGTTATTCTCAATACTCCCTTAAAATATATTTTCTAGAGTTCAAATCATATTGAGAGAGAAACTTTGTGGGATATATAGCGATTCGCGTCTAATAGCATTTTATGATTAAATATTTTTAGATCGAACTACACTTTGAGATGGATGTAATCTTACTCTAATACTGAAATATATATATATCTCTGTATCTCATTCTATATTCTGGTGTAAGGGCTGAAGAAGCCTACACGTAATAACCATCGCCTATTTATATATATTATTGATTACTAATAAAATCAATATTAATTAGTCAATATATTGGCCCTATTATAGTTAATTGAAATTGCTACGTTTTTCTTTTAATTTCTTAAAATTCACATTTTAATGCGATAAATAATTTTCTTTGACAGCATCAGTAAATGTGCCATCTCCTCGAGCCTATTGCATAAGGAAACTATGATGACTATTCGGTTATCGGATATACGATAGGTTTTCATCATTGAACGGCACAGAAGAGTACATAGATACGGATTAGACAGAAATAAAGAATTATTAATATATTGATACGTGCTGTAAATATCTCAAAATTATTATTCTCATATTTAATTTTTCATAGAACTTTATTCCAATAATCATCATCACTTAGCTTTGTTTACATGACGACCGTATGCAAAAAAAGGAGACGTTGGTTAAAAATAAAAACTAACGAGACATACATTCTTGATTATTTATTTCCTTTACGTTAAAAATAGCTATAAAAGAAAAACTTACATACATCCGCTACAATATAAGGTTTTATTTGTTATGGCGCTAATTCAGTTCCAATTCACATTTCATACCGGGTTATATATTTAATATTTCTTTAGTTTATATATATTCCAATAGAAGTAGCTCTGTAAATTGAGAGGCAGAATATGCCTTCCATATCAATACTACTTGATCCTTAAGAAACTCAAAAATATAAATAAACACACAAATTTAGTCTAGTGAATCAACATATAATCAATATTCTCATATATATATATATATAATGTTTAACACCTTGATAAAGGTTGGCGTTCAGCCAACTGAAATATTGGTAAAATTAATGATTTTTTGATCCATTATATGCCTTTTTAATTAAAGATTTATTTATGGATTGCTCTATTTTCAATATATATATATATTTAAAATAAAGAAGGCATCTCCTGACCACAAGCACATGTGCTTTTTTTTCAACACCTGACCCACTTATCTTTTATTTTTTCTCTATTGTTTTTTCATATATATATATATATATAGTTAAAAAAGATGCATATATTGGATTATAATGAATTTATTGTTCCAATATTTCTTATATATATTATCTTTCGGTGTCTACGATTTATTATTGTTCTATCGGAACTTTCTTCCTTTTTCCCGGAATATGCCGTGATAACTACTTGGCGAAAATGTCTACTAGAGCAAGAACACTGAGAAAACATTCAACTAAAAATCTTCAAATTACAAGTCATTTTGTATTCTTACCAAATTAGGTCAAAATAATCTTGCGCGCACCAGATGAAACTAGGTCATAAAACTTTATAATGAGGTATTTTTAGAAACCATAAGCTTTATAATAAATTCATATTTTGAAACCTCCTTTTGTTAGAAATATTTCACGCTCAATAAAATATTTTCTAGATAAAATATTTTTATTGACATTTTACTAATTATTTTTGAATAATTTTCATCATAATATAATATAATAAGGAAAACCTTAAAATATTTTAAATTTAATTTTCATAATAAGAAATCATAATAATATATTTATCGTTTATGAAAAAGTGTGTGTTATCATATATTTTTACTTTTTACATAGAGAGTATAAATATACTTCGAAATAAATGGAGCAATCCATAATAACTCTATTTTAAATACGTACTTAGGTTGATATCGTAAAAGATGGACGATTTATTCTATCGAAATATTAGAAAATAAACCTTATTCACATACACAATAAGTACAAGTTAAGTATATAAGTAAGTATAAATAATAATCTATAATTACTCTATTTTATAAATATTTAGATTGATCTCGTAAAATAGAGAGAGATAGATGGACGATTATTCTATTGAAATATTAGAAAATAAAACTTATTCGATAAGAAGTATAAGCTCAATACTTAAATATACTTATGGTGGATAGAAAGAGTGATTCAATTTATAAGTAAGTATAATAGAGTGTAGATAGTGTACACACAGAGAAGAGTTCAATAGAAAGAAGCCGTAGATTGTAGTTAACATATCACCTTCATTGTTATTGTACACACAGAGAAGAGTTCAATAGAAAGAAGCCGTAGATGGTAGTTAATATATCACCTTCATTGTTATTGTACACACAGAGAAGAGTTCAATAGAAAGAAGCCGTATTGTAGTTAACATATCACCTTCATTGGTATTGTACACACAGAGAAGAGTTCAATAGAAAGAAGCCGTAGATGGTAGTTAATATATCACCTTCATTGTTATTGTACACACAGAGAAGAGTTCAATAGAAAGAAGCCGTAGATTGTAGTTAACATATCACCTTCATTGGTATCGTACACACAGAGAAGAGTTCAATTGAAAGAAGCCGTAGATGGTAGTTAATATATCACCTTCATTGTTATTGTACACACAGAGAAGAGTTCAATAGAAAGAAGCCGTAGATGGTAGTTAACATATCACCTTCATTGTTATCGTACACACAGAGAAGAGTTCAATAGAAAGAAGCCGTAGATGGTAGTTAACATATCACCTTCATTGGTATTGTACACACAGAGAAGAGTTCAATAGAAAGAAGCCGTAGATTGTAGTTAACATATCACCTTCATTGTTATTGTACACACAGAGAAGAGTTCAATAGAAAGAAGCCGTAGATGGTAGTTAACATATCACCTTCATTGGTATCGTACACACAGAGAAGAGTTCAATAGAAAGAAGCCGTAGATGGTAGTTAACATATCACCTTCATTGGTATCGTACACACAGAGAAGAGTTCAATCGAAAGAAGCCGTAGATGGTAGTTAACATATCACCTTCATTGTTATTGTAGACACAGAGAAGAGTTCAATAGAAAGAAGCCGTAGATGGTAGTTAACATATCACCTTCATTGGTATCGTACACACAGAGAAGAGTTCAATAGAAAGAAGCCGTAGATGGTAGTTAACATATCACCTTCATTGTTATTGTAGACACAGAGAAGAGTTCAATAGAAAGAAGCCGTAGATGGTAGTTAACATATCACCTTCATTGGTATCGTACACACAGAGAAGAGTTCAATAGAAAGAAGCCGTAGATGGTAGTTAACATATCACCTTCATTGTTATTGTAGACACAGAGAAGAGTTCAATAGAAAGAAGCCGTAGATGGTAGTTAACATATCACCTTCATTGTTATTGTACACACAGAGAAGAGTTCAATAGAAAGAAGCCGTAGATGGTAGTTAACATATCACCTTCATTGGTATCGTACACACAGAGAAGAGTTCAATAGAAAGAAGCCGTAGATGGTAGTTAACATATCACCTTCATTGTTATTGTAGACACAGAGAAGAGTTCAATAGAAAGAAGCCGTAGATGGTAGTTAACATATCACCTTCATTGTTATTGAAGTCCCATCGATGCCATTATCGATGCCGATTAGAATCCATTAGCAAGCAAATATCTCCTGGGACTTGATGAATGGGACTCACAAAGGATGTCTGTCTATACTCTCCCTCCAAATTAATTGTCGAAACTCTTGATAAATGGCAACCTCTCAAAACTAGCTTCGTTCTTTAAATCTCGCAACCTTTTTTTAGCCATTAAATTCCTTCTCAATTTATCTACACCACCTGATATCTTGTTGCAATGGCAAATTAAACATTGAACATATTTAACTTGTTTCGAATCATTTTTCACAAATGAGATTTGTTTTAAAATTGAAAGTCTATTCTCTTGTTCTTTTGATGGAGAAAAGATATAGTTGCCTTTTATATTATTCGAATATTATATAGATGAAGTTATATCCCAATATAAGTGCAATAACAAAAATAATTATTCATCTTTAACAAAGTTAAAATATTCATTGGAAAAAATATATATATATACTTTTAGTTGTAAATTAAGTTTGTTCCATATTGTTAATTCTTCATTGAACATTTCAACTGGCTTGAGAATATATATATCGCCAAAAGAATTTTTAAAAATTGATTCCAGGATATTAATTTAGAAAGAACTTCAAGAATACCGTTTTAAAATTTGTTTCAATATCAGTTATACCTCTGCGTGATATCCTGTGATTTATTCTGTATATTTATACTCAATCCTTCTGTAACAATTCCCATTTATTCTGTATATTTATGTCCATCACTTCTGCATCTAAATAATCTGCTTTAACAATCATTATATAAGTATCTGTAAAAGAAGTATCCAGTTCAAAAGCTTGTAAGAATGTGATAAGAGACTCTTAGCCCTAAGCAATAACGTTCCTTTATTGATATTTGATCAAAATATCTCTGAGTAATTAGCATACTCTAATTATAAATTCAAGTCTATTGGTTTTCACTCTGCCAATTTAGTTACACCACCTATAAAGTGAGGCTCATAAATTAAACAACGCAATTAGCAAAAGACGTTTTTGGCTAAAATAAATTCGATAATTGGTTTGAGAAATTCCTTGTTGCGACAAAAACCAAATTCACTGGTTCCATTTTTTCCCAAGTGGCCGCAGGAGTTCCTAAGCCTATGGCTGCTAAATTATGGACGTCTGTGATTCTTCATTTAGTGAATTGTCCCACCGCGCTGCATAATATATGAAGCCTGGGATTCATGCCATAGCCTGCCTTCAATTAATTAAAAAAGGCCGCAATTTTTTATTTCTAAATAGCGGCGTGTTTGGAGAAATAAATATATATTCAAATTATAATAAGAATTACTTAAGACCAAATGCCATTGCTTGGGACACTAACATTAATATTATAAAAAATATTTATAGAAATTAAAAAATGAAAACAACTCTTAGAATAAAATGAAAGAATCCGTAGTAAATATCTCATCTTTATTTATATGGAATATATAAGTTGGATATGATAATAAAAAAGAAACGCTTCCATAGTTTATTTCAGACCCGAAAATAGTGTTATTTTTAATATTTATTAATCTATAGATACATTCGCCTTTTTGGAGGCCATAGTAACATACTACATGGTAATTATATTTCATTTTTCATTTATACTGAATAAGAGCGCATAGTACGGTTCTTTCTCTCTCATGATGAAAATAAAATATATGAAGTTATTGTATATGAATAGTAAATATTCCAAATTAATATATACTATTACTTACTATATATTATTTTCAATACTTAATATTATTTTTCAACTATTTATAGCAACTTTGTTCATACTTTTTTTTTGATAGTACAAAACGACTTAGTACTAGTACTTAGTACTTGTCTTAAAGCGTTGTACCAGTAAATATATACACTGGCCCGCATAATTAAAGGAACAATATATTGTTTCATTTATCTCTAATATTATTGAACATTTATCAATGAAATTTTATACAAAATTATATTATTCTATTATTGATTAAAATTTCCGAAATCAAAGAAATAAAACACGTATTTTATGCAAATTATCCCGTCAATCAATGATCTTCTTGCAGTCAGTGCATAAATATCTTGGATATTGTTGTTAATATGGGGTCTGATCGCCTTTAACTGATAGACAGGCTCTACAGCGGCGATCCATACTAAGAATTAGGAAGTTTATCTGCTCCTGTGGAATCAACGCCAACTCTTGTGTTAAGACTGTTTCTAGCTCATGAGTGTTTCTAGAAGGGGATTCGAGGAGGGTAGATTGTCCCATACATGCTCAATGGGATTTAGGTCTGGAGATCGAGCTGACCTATTCATCCGAACAATTGCGTGGTTTTGGAGAAAAGTGTCGACCACACCAGCCCTATGTGGACGGGTATTATCATCCATTAGTAGAAAGTTTTCTCCCATTTCAACTGATGCAATATGGAGAAGGTTTCACATGAAGGGCCTTTATGCTCGACGACCCATAATTTGTATTCCTTTGACACCACCTCAAAAGAGAGCAAGGAAACTTTGGTGCAGACAACATGTCACCTGGAATTCAGATGAATAGAGACGTGTAATGTTCACTGATGAGTCCAGATTCTCTCTAAACTGCGATTCTCGTCGTGTCTTTGTCTGGAAAGAGGTAGGAACTGGAAATAATCCCCCGAGTATGGTTGAAAGGGATCCCTACAGAAGCCAAGATTTTATGGTCTGGGCTGGAAACTTCTTGATCGGTCGCACAGTACTCCATATTTTCCAGCAAGGAACCCTGACTGGGCAGAGGTATCGTGACGATATCTTGGCAGCATATGTGATGCCTCAAGCAATGGAAATGGGATAAAAATTATTCAAATGGATGAAAATGCCCGTCTACATAGGGCTGGTGTGGTCGACACTTTTCTCCAAAACCATGCAATTGCTCGGATGAATTGGCCAGCTCGATCTCCAGACATAAATCCCATTGAGCATGTATGGGACAATCCAGGACGGCGGATCTCATCCCTCCAACCCCCTCCTTAAAAACCCTCATGGGCTAGAAATAGCCATAACACAAGAGTCGGCGTTGATTCCACAGGAGCTGATAAACTCCCTAATTCTTAGTATGGGTCGCCGTGAGGTATTGTTTACGCTGAACGCATACGTAATTTATACAATATACTTGTACAATTAAAAACATTTCTATTCCTGCACAGTTAGCCAATCTGAAGTACTATTCCCAATATTCTATTACTTTTAAAATGGTTTCCATATTTTAATATAAGCTATTTACATTTATTATATAAAAAAATAATTTACACATTGTAGTCTAGATTTGTTAAGAAGTGGATCTATGTATAATTTGGCGAAACCGCTGAGAAATCTCACCACTCATGAGCCAATTCCTATCTTCTCAGTGATTTCTGTAGAGATGGTTTTTTTTATATAGTAAAATAAGAAACATAAAAACCATAAAGGGGCGAAATATATTTACACTAGGTCTCATTCTAATATTATATATGTATATATTGCAATCAATTTACTATTCAATTATAAAATAATCCCCACTATTTTGTTATCCAATAATAATTATTGGAAATTGAATATATATCTAGTGGGGCTGTGCACACATTTTCTCTCTTTCCAAAATTAAATATTCATATATTTAAATATGGCTATTTGAATTGAGATCGAGCGGTATAGGCAAAATTACTAGGAGAATAAATGAGATCTCGGTATAGGATTTGGAGAGCGTGCCTAGCAATATATTGATCCTCTCATAAATATTTACCAGGGAGTTGAAGAACTGAAGCCTTAAATCATATAATCCCTATTTATAATTATAATATATAGCAGCAGATCATTACCATTTTTGTTAACATTATTTTTATATAAACTCCTTCTTACCTCGCTATATATGTTTTTCAGAATAAATAAGAATTATTAAACCTTTTCGAAAATATAATTCACATCTGAAATGAGAATTTAGTAAAAAATGCTTGATTATTTACTTATCGTAATTTTGCATCACGATCTTATGTTTTAATTAGATGACTGCTGCTAATATAAAAAATAATGCAAAAATATGAAATAAGCTCGTATATTTTATTTATTATAATGTTCATTTTACCAATATAGATATATAAATACATATATATTTCGGAAGGCAAATCGCCCTTCTTTATTTGGGTTTATCTCTCTTGTGATTTTCCAACAAAATCACGTGCTGAGGGTGAAATTTTATACTATAGGAGGTATTTTAAAATAGATTTAATATATTTCATGTATATTTAAATATGAAATTGAAGATTTAAATACTTTTTATTTAATACATATAATGTCTGTGCAAATTTATCTGCAAATATATGTTTCAAGAGAGACGCAGCCACACATATATCTATATTAGCATATATATTATATGAAAAAATTCACAACTATATATATTGAATATATATAATATATAGTTTCTGATGAGCGAATTTAAGGCCATTCATTATTCTATATTAAAAACCTACCATTATTTATAAATAGAAAATTGATCATTTATTTTAAGAAGATCTCTACAGAGGATCTATCTTATTGTATCTTATGGATATTGAGGGTTGATGTCATTTTTATCCGCTAAGGTAAAAATGGCATAAAGCCGGACAATATTCCCAATCTCAATAATGGTCGGGAAACCCGGGAGGGACACTTTCCGTTCTGCTTACAACTTTCTAATGAGGATGACGGAACGGATCTCTATTCAAAACACCTCCTTCCGACGGAGGCGTGCTTTTTTTTTTTTTAAAGAGGAGAAATCATCTTTTCTTTGAGCGGTTTTCTAACGATGATGATCATCATTACTAGGAGAGAGTAATGATACTTCCGTCATAGAGGCGCCATCGTTACAACACCCAAATAGGAGCATTACAACTCCCTGTGGCAGAATTATGCGGCGGAAGCTAAAATTTTATATCCACCCATCAATAGCTTGGCTTTTCTTGAACATCCATCTATCCTACTTATAGAATCTCTAGCTTTTTATTTTAATGAACAAATCTTATGGGCTTGTTAAACCTCTTATATTTATTTATATAAGCTAACTATATTTAGTTAATATATAAAGGCTAAAACAAATTTATGATTGTTATAAATATATACTTTATTTTTTCAAGTAGTTCGTGTGTGTTTTATATTAATACCTTTTCCTTTTTTATATGCAAATATTCTAAAGATAATTAGCCAATATACTTTCCTATAAATATTTACATATAACTTTTTATGCTACGTGTATATTTATATGTGCTTCAGTGAGTAAATGTGAAAATGGATGTGAAGGTACGACTGGAATTTCTGATATGTATGTATATATATATTATATAATCTAAAACCTCAAATATTTCTATATTTTAAAAAATATATATTTTATTTTATTCATTGATAATTTTATTTTTTGTTATCATCGTTTTTAGAAAGACTTTCAGTTTTGTTGTATAGTTTTGTTGTAAATATGCGTAGTTAACATGTCTATCATTTTATTAGACTAATATAGGATTTACTTATAAATTCTATATAATGTAAAACTAACTAATGTGTAATCTTTCCTCAAGTAATTCAAATAAAAGCTACTTGACAGTAAATAATTATCTTTTTTTTTATCACGACTGCACCTCAACCCTTTATCTTATCGATCATTTGTCTTATCAAGCCTTATCTAACAACAACAAAATATTCATAACATATATATATAACATTTGTGGTGTTTTATCATAGTAGGTATGCAAATGTGCGGTCGTGTTCATGGACGCGTAATAAAAAGATAAAATATTATATTTTTCAATATCATCGAAACATTTTATATCAACAAAATATATTCTGAACACCTGACACACCTTCCGCTAGGATGTTTGTATATGAGGATACTGCTAATTATTTAGTTGTTGATAATTGAATTGAATGTAGTTAAAAGATAGTTTTAAAAGAGAAAAACACACATTAATGTATATTTATATGAAAATATTATAAGAAAAATAAAAAATATATAGTAGAACCTCCCTGTAAAGGACACCTAATTGCAGAACCAGAGTGTTCTTTAGGGTGAGGTGTCCTCTTACCGGAGAGTTGATAAATTGTGAATTTGGTAATTTTACAAATGAAAACTGTCCTTTTTGGAGAGGTGTCCGATAGCGGGGTGTTCGCTAAAGGGAGGTTCTACTGTGTAAAACTCCAAAAGTGGCACCTTTTATAAAATTCAGACAAAACCAACCTGTATAACATGGTTACTATCAATACGTTTTGTAATGGGGTGATAAACAAAAATTCCATTGTTCTAATACATTTTTAAAAGAAAGGTGCTCCCTTTTGTACATAAAGACCATCTTCCGTAATTTGTATAGACAGTAAAATGTGTCGACTACAAATTGTGCAAAAACATTTATCGTTGTTTCTGTGTACCCAGAGACATTTCAAAAGTTTCCTAACATAAACAAATTACAATCCAAGGACAACAAGGAGACGAGCACTTCTTGGATGTTTTGACAACTTCTTCTCAATTGTGGAACACGTGGGCTTGACCTTGACTCGAGGACCCGCTAGTGTAAATACCCTCCACCCCCCCTCCCCTTCTTTTTCTTCTTTTTGATCGTTCGAGTCAATCTTCAAACCGATTTGGTAACATTATGGATCAATAATATTGATTTATATATTTATTGTTTAATCTCGAAGCCCTCTGAACAAAGTTCACAGCAAAGTCTATTCACTACAAGGATGGAAAAAATGCTAAATAATCCTATTGAAATAGATTACTCGATATACATTCTCCAGAATTTACTAAATAAAACCAAGGAATGTGACGATGGATGATGAGAAATTATAATCCAATTTAATTCGCGAATACATCAATTTATCTATAATAATTTATGAATATATTCATCGCTCGATGATAACAATACTTTAACGGATTTAATATATATAAAAGAATATACTTAATTTATATATTAGTTTTCAATAGAGGATTACAAAATGTGTATGTGTAAAGGATATACATTTTTAGAAATTCAATATCTTTGAATTTCGCTATGTTTTTATTATATTTTGGAGATGTCTTTTTAAAAGGCATCCAAATGTCCAGTTTGACCATTTGTCACCGATGTGGGTTTCCAAAAAGAAATGTCACGGAGGATCCAAATGAATGAGACCTTGCTGATATTGATGATGTCTTGTCAGGGGACGTTTTATTAGGTGGTCGTGGTAAATGTACAGTTATTGTCTCGACCCCCCACATTCCTTCATTCAATCTGAGGACTATACATTTCTTTATATAATAAATTTAAATCAATTCCGAAAAGTTTTTTAGGTTATAACATTTTATTTATATTATAATAGGAAAACATTTTCTATAGCTATGTGCAATATTTAATAACCAAAAACTAAGCAATTTCAAAAGTATATTTATTAAAACTGAGAAAAGGTTTAAATGTTTCTAAGTAAAGAATTAAAAAATAAAGGAAAAAGATGAAATATATATATATATTTCAAAAAATATAAAAATGATTTTATATAATAACAAATCAAGTAAATTCTGTAATAACGTTCGCGCAGAGGCTTCGGCTGTTACGCGTCATAAATATGGAACTTGTAGAATAAATGAAGGGAGTTAGAGAATAAAATAAAATAAAGGCAAAAACACCATGATATTATATATTCCAACAATTGTTAATATTAGGGATAGAGACAGTTTTATTTATTAATTAAAAAGAGACAGCTCTATAATGTACCAAAAATCTAAGGTACATGAATACCATCTTAACGAAATTCCATATTATATATAATTCAGTGAATGAATATTCTCTATTCAAATTATATTATCAATAAAAATATCAATACAAACATCTACTTGTAAAATCTACTTAACCCAACCTTCATGTTCTCACAGATTAAAATAAGCTAATATATTATCTTTAAATATTATATAAAAATGTTTTATGAGTGGAGTTCAATATAAACTTCATTAATTAACTAATCATTATGAGCCTCCGTTCTTTTATAATTAGAAAAAAAAAGGCTTTCTTAAAATACATATACTCCAAGCTTTATATACTCACCGATTAAAATATGTTATAATATACAGGGTGATCCAAAAGTCCCGCACAACTTTAAAAATTAATAACTCCGCGAATATTTGCGCTAGAGCAATGCGGTAAACACCATTGTGTTCAGAATGCAATGGGATTTTTTATGGCAAATATTGAAAATTTCGAAATTGATTTTAGTTACAATTTCATTCCCTAGATGGCGCTGTACCAGAATCAGAAATTCAGCGGCCAAATTGTTTGATTAATTGAATAGTATAACCGATCTACACGTATTTTTCATTTTTGTATACCAGGAAAGAATCCTAATAATATCAAATCGTTAATTAATAAAGCACCATTTCGCCAAAAGTTAGAAGAAATGGTTAACGATTTTTAAATACAATCTGAGATATGTAAAATAGGTATATGCAAATTAAAACATGTAGCAAAAAAATATTTATATTTTTGATAGAGTTTTGTCAAATATATTGAATGTTTGAAAAACATAGCTGAATTCAATACACGATTTTTTGAAATGTTAATATAGTACCAAAAATTATGATGGTACTACGAATAGGATTTCTTGCTATAAGGAATGTGTAATTTCTTGAATAATTGGCGACACTCGACTATTTAACTGGAAATTTGTCATGATCCAACAAATGAAATATAGATGGAAGTGACAAAATACATTTGTCGTACTTTATTCCAAATATCCTATGGGTTTGTCAAATGTTATCATTGTTTATTATACTGTACACGATTTTTAAAAATGTATCCCCTCAAATAAATATAATTTTTAAATCAACCATTTGCGTTGAAAAACGTGGTAGTAAAATTATTTTGTATTATTTTTTTTGCCCAAAATTTCTAAAGGTGGGGTGTTACAGAGAATATTCCTTATGCTATTTCTTTTAATGAGCGAAAAGCGATAAATTAAACATAAGGGATAAAATTGTGTGTACAGTGTTATTCGAGAAGTTATAACACTTTGGTCTGCACGACATAATATAAGATGTGAGCAAATGACAAACAAACAAAAATTACTTTTCACAAATAAAAAAGAGACAAGATATGAGGACAGAATTTATTTACCCATAACCCAACACAAAGAGCTGCAAAACATTGGTAGATAATATAATACATGGAAGCTTTTATAACACATGAGGTAACTGCCTTCTCTCTTGTATTAGGTCAGAATCCTTGTTCAATGTGGCGACCTTCATTCTCAAACACCGCCTGCAGACGATAAATGACAGAATGGACAGCATTAAGTAAAATATCTGATGAAATTGATGAAACGTGCCGTCTGATAGAAGCCTTCAACATGACCAATGTGGTAGGCCGGCATCGATAAACACGCGACTTAATGTACCCCCATATCCAAAAATCGCAAGGCGTCAAGTCTGGTGATCTTTAAGGCCACTGGTGTATAAAGTGGCGACTTATCACACGATCTTCACCGAACGTATCCTTCAGCAATTGTTTGGCACCGCGGGAGATATGAGGAGGTCCTCCATCTTGCATGAATGTTATTTCGCTCAGTGCTTGTCTGTCCTGCAATATGGGGATAACCTTTTCTCTCAAAAGTTGAACATAACGTTCACCAGTTACAGAAACGGTTTTAAATGTTCTTCCATTTATTTCTTCAAAGAAAAATGGCCCCAATAATAAAAGAAGAAGTGAACCCACACCAAACTATAAC
This sequence comes from Cordylochernes scorpioides, assembly GCA_030710605.1. Classification (NCBI taxonomy): domain Eukaryota; kingdom Metazoa; phylum Arthropoda; class Arachnida; order Pseudoscorpiones; family Chernetidae; genus Cordylochernes; species Cordylochernes scorpioides. The sequence goes on along the minus strand of CP092886.1, from coordinate 132,941,773 downwards.
TCTGGGCTGATGAAGTGGCATTTCTGTAAAATTCCTAGAGTTTTCTGTTGCCCAAATGCGGCTGTTTTGAGTGTTAACTTCTCCGTTCAGAGTAAATTGAGCTTCATCTGTCCACAGAACATTCAACAGCCAGTTTTCATCAATATCAATTTGCCGGAAAACCCATGAAGCGAATTCTTGACGCTTCTCAAAATCGCCGACTTTTAGCTCGTGAAGTCTTTGAATTTTTTTACGGGTATTTTTTAAGAAAAATTCTTAGTGCTCTCCAAACTGTTCCATACCAAATCCCCGTTTGTCGAGCACTTACTTCTCCATACGTGGATAACGTTTCAATAGCTTCAACATTCTGCGAAACCGTAGCAACCCCTGACTTGCATGTCGATGGTCTTACACTCCGAGATTTTGCTTCCAGAGATCCAGTCTTCTCCAAAGTTTTTATCATTCGCCTTAGAGAGTAGCAACTCATGGGTCCTTTACCGCTTCGAATACCTTTAAAGGTACAAAACGCTTGTAAAGCTTCAGTGGCAGATTCTGAATTGCAATAAAAAAATTTCTCCAAGAGTGATTTATGCTGTAGTGATGGTAAAATAAATTGTTGTGCATGTAAATAGATGAAGATTATTTGCATTTTTCAAAACCTCATTATGTAAAAATATATGTGTATATAAATTGGATATTTGTTGTTGGCCGAACCAATAACCATACACACCTCATCTCGTTAACGGAATAATGTTCTTTGTCTGGTCTGCCTTTTTTTACTCTCTTTGGAGTAGATTTGTTTTTTGATAGTTTTTATTTATGGAGCTGAACCAGTATGATGGCGGTGGTGGAGGAAGTCAGCAGGCCAACAAGCGGCCGCGTTTTGAGGACGAAGACCTCCTCCCGTCTTCCCATCACCAATTTAAATTCAACAGCACGGCGAACTTGTTCAACTTTGAGTGCCAAACCTTCGAAGCGATCATTGCCGACACCAGCCTGGACTCCCCCGAAAAAATACAGATGGCCACCAAAGGACTGATACTGACTCTCGTCCAAGAGGCAGAACTTCTTCTTAAGGACGCCTTCAAGAGAGCCAGTCTAGGAAAACCAATCCCACAGCCAACGTCCCGATTCCCTCCACCTCTTTCGCCTCGGTAGTGGCAGAGAAAGACAAGCCGGTAAAGCCTGCACCTCCGA
>CP092886.1:132906096-132940497 GCA_030710605.1 Cordylochernes scorpioides | reverse complement strand
GCGACGAGTTTTTTTTTTATTTGTGCTGTATAATCAGCAAGCTTTCGGACTATGACGTCCTTCAACAGGCAACTTACCAATAAATCAGAAGATAATATATATATATATATATATTAAAAATAAAGAAGGCATTTCCTGACCACGAGCACATGTGCTTTTTATGGCAGTCATCCTTTTCTCGAAACTAATTCGTTTACATAAATAAAATATTTTTATTTTTGTATAATAATCATCCATTTCACTAAGAAAATTTCTAATTATGTAAATATTCACGTATATATTCACGTAAATACGTATAACTCTTAGGATATTAAAGATATTCAAGATATTATTTTTCGTAAACCTTTCCGGTGATATGCCTAATAATATCCCAAATTTTCACGGCGATTGGATGTATGGTTTTTGAATCCATAGAGGACACACACACACACACACACAGACAGACATTCAATTTTATATATATAGATATATATATTATCTTCTAGTTTCTTGGATAGTTGCCGGTAAAGGGACGTCAAAGTCCGAAAGCTTGTCGATTATAAAGCATAAACAAAGGAAATTCGTCGCCCGTGAACTCTGATTCCTTCTTAAGATGAGGTCTGGAGATTCCTAATGTAATATTTGTAATATATTTCATACACATCAGGATCAATAAGGATTTTCTTAATAAAGTATACGAGTTGGCGTAAGGTACATCATAATATATTCTTAATATATATATTTATAGGTGGGGAAAGGTCACCTTTCACGTCAAAATTATCTCTAAAGTCAAGCGCCATCTATTGACCGTCTTGGCAAAAAAAACGCTTTCGGGTCGTTGACCAAAACCAAAAACACCATCTTTGGCAAGCTCTTACTTTATAAGTGAAGATAAGTAATAAAAACGCATATATTTATGACCCTGTTATTTGAGTATTGCCCTAATTATAATTCAACGTTCATATATTCTCATAACAAATTTCATTTTAATATTTTGAAGCCTAGAATCAAAGCTCATTTTTCATTCATTTTAAATAAAGAAGATGCTGCTGAAATGTTCGCAGACTTTTATTGGAACACAGATATGTAATTTATTTATTAGAATGATATTGATGAGCTTCAAAAGAGCCAGCATCTTCATTTAGACACTAATTATATCTTTTTTAATTTTCCAAATTTCAGTCGAAACGAATATTTCTAGTGTCCCAACATTTTGCTGTGTATGCCCATTTCTTTCTCGAAATACATTATTTTGAAAACGCGTACGTGGTTAGCTTTTCTTGATTAAGCTAAAAATGGGTAATTGGCCAATTCTGGAATAATTAAAAAATCAACGAATAGTTGATATTTATACCGACAGATGGCGCAAGCCATTCAGGAACTTTTAGTAGCACGATCAGGAGATACATTTTTCTTAATTTACATTAAATATATATTACAATAATTAAATTAATATTTAGAAAAGGTTGAAAGGATTTGAAGAAGAAAATAAATTATTCTTAATTATAACGAGCACAAATGTTTTAAATATCCACAGATAAAGATGATAAAGATCCATATACTCGTAGTTCTCCGATAGAGAGTGTCCGGATGACCAGATGCTGGTAGAATTGGGCACGCGCCGTCTAATCAATCTCAAATTTTATCTTCTCATTTGCATTCCTAATCTAGTCCCTGGACGCGACGAGCCTATTATTGTGGCGTGATAACTCCAGAACACTGCTCGCTCTCTAATCTATAACCGCAGCGACAGTAAATTAAAGGTTTTACATTTATTTTAATTATTGCTTCAACCCCAAAATTGATTTTATTTAAATATCGCCTCTAGCTTTCTTCCTAATCTTTTATCTACCACATTTTCATTCATGGACGTGTCATACATTCGATATATATCTTTTTGTGATGTAATTACATTTAGGAAAATAAATAATTCGTCGGGTAAATATGTTGTGTTTGATTATTTTTATTTCATTCGTTTTGAAAAGTATTAAATAAATAAGTAGTTGGTTTCAATAAACACAATCTATATGATTTTTTTTTGATAAATTTTATATTTATTTTTTCAGGGATAAATTTATATTTACATAGAGAGATAAATAAAGTATATTAGAGATGTCTTGATTATATTATTGCAATTTTAAATTGGTAATTATTCTAATTTGAGCTAAGATCAATACTTGACGCTTATAGCTGCTATATAATTATGTAAGAGGTCATTTCAAAACAGGAAATGAGGCATTTGCAAAAAATAACATATTCCGCCATTTTGGCAGACGATAGGTGACGCAGAGAGATTTCTATTAAAAGGAAATCACAGAAAGGTTTGGCTTTGGTTAACTAGTGGTATGACTGTCAATTTTGAAAGCCGCGATCCGGGATCGAATCTTGAATTGGATATTTTTTTCTGAAAATGAAATTGCTTCAATTCTGGCAAAAGTCCAGCCTCTCCAGTGAGTGAAAGTAACCAAACGATGTTCTGGCATACTTGTCGAAATGCACACTTATATATATATACTAGCCGAATGACCCTGATATGACTCTGATACTTGTATTTATAATTATGTTAGCATAATGAATTAGTCAGTATTCCCATGGTCTCCAGCGAAGAGGTGTAAATTGACTTTTTGAAAATATACATAATTATAAAGATAGAAGCCGAAATAGCTCAGTTGGGAGAGCGTTAGACTGAAGATCTAAAGGTCCCTGGTTCGATCCCGGATTTCGGAATCTTTTTTTAATTTTTGAATTTTTACTTACCGTAACTTGAAACGTGACTTAACGTGACAGAATTGTGCATGACGTTGATAACTGTATATATTAATATGGTGTGCGCTCGCTGGAAAAGCAGTCGTAAACTGCCTATCCACCATGATTATTATGGCCTGCACCACAGCCATACAAAATGTAAAACGTATTGACATGAAGAATAATAATATCCTTCATCATGTCACTACTTCATTATTAGATAGAAAATGGCTTTTTTTTTTCCTCCAAAGCCTCTGTAATTTCTTCATCTAAAAAATGCAGTGTCATTTACTTTTAGTAGATGTCCAATTCTCAATTCTCACCATCCTAGGACACTGCCTTATGGCGTACTTGGATAGAATTATGAAATAAGGTTTGCCAAACCCAGGTTCCACCTCTCTACTAAGTCATGACTAGGTTAGTAGAAGCCTCGATGTTATACCCCGGCAGCACACAGAGAGTCGCCGGTCGTTTCCCAACACGCTTTATTTGACACACATTTGTCACTTTTTTCGGTCAATGGGAATATTTACCAATTTCAAACATGTTCGTGCTTCTGATATCATTTTATAGTTAATTTTATATAAATAGTAAATATATTATTATAAATAAAATTATAAATGCGATATATATATATCGCAGATTCAGATCAATAAATTTGCCCTAAGACCATAATTGACATAATTAACAGCAAATTTAGATAAAAGGCCAACCTGTATACCTTGGTTTCGAGCTGTGGCCCTCATCAGCAGAGGAATGGCCACGTATTTGTGACATCCAGTTATGATACAGTACAAAATCTTAACTGTGATGGGATATGCACAATTTAATGAAGAAATATATTATGAAATTGAAATTAAAAGATAGAGTATTCATGTGAGAAAGGCATCTTTATAAAGTGCATTGAGGCAATGCGTTTATCTAATCTTAGAAAGAATACGCAGATTCGGATAAATAAAATGACATCAGATTCGGAGAAACGGACCAAAAGTAAAATTATATAATATTACTTTGGGCAATGGCCTTTATCCATACAAGAGTACATTCTATTTTATAACCTCACAAGAAAAGGGTTCCTGAATGAAGGGCGATCAACTGAATCCATTGTTTCCAAGTTGGAATTTTGTCATATTAGTTGGAATTCATTTCGACAGATTGAGCACATCCACCAGCAGGGTTCAGGATACGTTCAGGGGGGTTATATTTTTCAATGAGTAAAACGCCTGAATGTTATTACTGAGTATTGGCAGAATACCTACTCTTGAGTTATCAATCAATTACGCGTCTCGGAATTTTGGCCTTCATCAACTTGGTGCAGGCCGTACTATTCGATCCATCCTACAAGGAAAATAATATATGTATAATCCATTCTCTTCATTAATGCTCTTATGTGTTTCTGGCCGGAGCCTATTGGCGAACTTTCCAAAGCCAATTATTTTTACAAATTTAAAATATTTTAGACCTTTTAACTTTTATTTTTAACACAAACACCACACGCACACCACACAAACAACACAAACACCTCACACACCCCACATATAGTTGCGGGAGAATGATATTCATATACCCACAGGGGAACCTCTCCATTTAATTAAGCATTAGGAATTCAGATTTAAAACACGGTGAGTACAAATTTCAACCTTCTTTATTGACGCCATTTCTGCTAAGAAAACCATCCCTAACTGTTCCTGCGACTGCATCCGACGACCAGCGTTTTCAGCCATCATGACCTCACCTCCGCCTGTTGTCTGCAACGGTGACAAGAATGGAAATGAATTGCGCACGCGTGAATAAAAGTCAGAGAGAGCACAGAGTAGGATCAAAATGGACACCACTGCGATTGAAGCTTTGTTATAGGAAATATATAAAAATATTTAATTATGTAGGCAATTAAGATTCAACGAGAAGTTGTCGAGAAAAGGTTTCTTTTAAATTAACTCTCAAGCATTTTGGTCTTTTACAAATGTACAGATGTTACTAGAGAGTATTGTCCACAGTCTTTACACTTGTTGAAGGGCAGAAATTCTCGGAAACTTGTGCTTCTAAGATTACCACGTTAAAAGAAATTATTTTTTCGAAACTTCTCGTTTAATATCTTATAGTTAATATTTATATATATAGCGTGTGTTTTTTGAAGATAGAGCAATTCATATTTTTATCTATGAAATGTGTCTTTTTTTCATTTCTCATTTCTATAATTTTTTATTTTCGCTTATTCCTCTTTTTTTACCCAGTATATGACGCGTAACTGTCGAAGCTCCGAGATGAAAAGGTTTTAAAAAATTATCTATTCAATAATTTATCAAAATTCTCTTGAACACAAACTTCTTATGTTTTAAGTTTACTATACTTAATATATATATGCCTGTAGATCACGTGTTACTCTCTCCCACTCTCTTTATTCTATACCATAATGAAATACATATAAATTTATATCTCGAATAAAATAGCATGCGATATAAAAAAATCTTCAAAAATGTGCAAGTATATTTATTTTATTTAGAACTACTTCCTAGATTTGCTCTTATGTTTTAAAAGATATTCAACCTCCAAAGGAATAAGTGATCCCTAAACACACACAAACTAAATCCTTCCACTTTGCTCTCGTTTTAAGGTTGAATCCACTAGAACGTTCCATTATCCATTTATATTTTAAATCTTTCGCGATCACATTCTTCATAGTTGTTTTAAAACATCAAGGAATTATATGAAATAGCAAGCTTTTATATTTTTGTGTAGAGTAACTTGAAAGAATATTAGTTGAATGTAAAATAAAAGGTTTTTGCATATTATTGTTATTCCTATATTTACATGCGAAGGTTTATTTTCTATAGATAAATTTTCTATAAATATATTATTAGCATTCATGGACACCTTCATAAACCGAATTTGAGTTCTTTTTAATGGTTTATATTCATCTCCCAGTGTTGCCTATAGTCAAATTAGCCTTCCGCCTTTTTTCATCAGGATGCTACCTCAGATCGCAGTTAGCCCCGGGCTCTGACAAGCGCAGGATGCGCCGGGAATGGTAATGACCAGGTAAGAAAAGCTGAGCGGAAATTTAAATGCCCGGTCCATATGTTGGTGGAAGAGGAGTCATTAGAAGAAAGTGCCCTGGCAGGCAGTAATGCCCGCGGTGAAAATCAATGGAGGAGACATAATCTATTCCAGGAGTCAATCAGGGCTCTGCTAAGAAGATTATTATCTGAGACATGTCAGACATGGTCAATATTTAGCGGCGTGGTCAACATTTACCTTGCTCTCGCACACTTTTCACAAGCACTTACTCCAATATTAGCGGATTCATGACGCGCAAATCCTTTAATTAAGACAACACTTCAGCATTTTTCATTCTCAAGCCACTTGTCAGCGTCGATTTAATCCAACCACTGGTAGCTATGGATTATCGTGGAACAATGTTGGAACTGATGTTTTTGAGCGGACATTTTTATCCAACGTTCTAATATCTCCACAAACCTTAATGAATACAGGCTAAGGCAATTGATAAATGAAAAATTATTTCAACATTTTTATTCATAGATGGCGCATTCAATGCTTCAATATACATGTTTTTTAAATTATTGTTTAAATATTTCTAAACTATTTATCACAATCAATATATACAGTGGAACTCGGATAATTCGAAGCACAAAAAACAAAAAAAAATCGAATTGTCCAAAAATTCGTATTAAAAAAGGGTTTAAAATAAAAGGGACCAAATTCTAGGGACCAAGTTAAATATTCGAATCAGAGACGTTCGACTTATCCAAGATCTACTATAATATATACGCCTTAATCAGTTCATATGGAATCCATTTTATATGCTGCAGATTGATTTTTCACAGCTTCGCATCTCTTTTCACATTAAATGCACATGCATGAATACCTGGATAATTCGTAGCACAAAAAAAAATCGAATTGTCCAAAAATTCGTATTAAAAAAGGGTTTTAAATAAAAGGGACCAAATTCTAGGGACCAAGATAAATATTCGAATTAAAGACGTTCGAAAATTATCCAAGATCTACTGTAATATATACGCCTTAATCAGTTCATATGGAATCCATTTTATATGCTGCAGATTGATTTTTCACAGCTTCGCATCTCTTTTCACATTGAATTCACATGCATGAATACATTTTTATTTTTATTTATATTAAACCTCGCATGTGGAGCGGGATATATTCCTCTAGTTTCTCTTTACATGAAAAAGTAGAAAAAAATTGATAAAGGTCGGGTGTTGATATTAAAGATAAAAATGGCATATCCTGACCGCTCGCATGAGAATTTTGGATGGCAGAGAGCAACCCAGTTGAATAAAATGAACTAAACGTTGATTTAGGCTTGTTACATAAAATTTGATACTAGAATATTGGGACAATTTTTGGTCGTTGAGGTATAGCCTGTACCACGCTGACGAGAGCAAACAGCCCTAAACGCGTTCGTGATTGACATTTATTGATTTGTAAATAAACTGGGTTGGCCAAATATACCTAAACAGGTCTATATCAACGTTTAGTTGATTTTTTCAAATTCTAATAGATGTCGCTCTGCCATTCAAAATGCTCATGTGAACGGTCAGGATATACCTTTTTTGTTTTATTTGTTGATATCTATAATCTATTCATATTTTTCACATATATATATATATATATGTACCAAAGATATATATATATGTACCAAAGATATATATATGTACCAAAGATATATATATGTACCAAGAGAAGTAATTTAGTGGTCCGTGGATCGCTTTACAATAAATTGTTCACAAAGCAGACGAGATCGAAATAAATAAAGGCATCAAAATAACAATATTCCTCGACATTATTTCTTATCTTATTTTAGTCCTCGTCGATAAAGAAAATTAAAAACGGGATTGGGGCATTGATTTGTTTTCAACACGAAAATTGTTTCCGGTTATTTTTGTGTCTTTTTTTTTGGTTAATAGTTATGAATTTCATTATACTAATAGTGTTATTTTTTACTCTTCAAATTAAAGGGCATTCTTTACAATTAAATAAGTATGATTTAAGGAATTTATAATATTTTTATTGTGTTTCATCTCAATGCTCTATGATACATGGTATGTTTATTTGGCTGAGCATAGCGGAAAAGATAAAATATAATGGAATCATCCATATTTTTAAAACGCATATAGTGTTAGAGATTCAAAATATTTCCCTTACCTCCTCTTTTCAAGATGTAAATAAACATACCTTATATATATACATCAATTTATATTATTATTTTCATACAACCCAATATATTTCTCTATTCTAATTTTAATCTATTCATTTTTGATCTCTCGGGAAGACTTTATGAAAGACCAAACTATCTGAATAAAAGCTTTATGGGTTTATATAGTTAAAGAAAAAATGACAATATAAATTATTTTCTTCAGAAAATTTAATAGTTCGTTATTATCATTCTTTATTTACTTATTTAAAGTGTTTTAGAGATTGGGATAAAGTAAAATCTTAATACTGAAAACTCTTTTACAGTGAAATCATTCGATAAAAGATGTTACTTTTCTTAATATTGTAACAAAGTATTTATTATTTTATTAGCAAAGTATTATTTTTTATAAACAACACTTAAGTGTCACCGCATAAGTTTCTTTTTTGTGAAAATTCAATATTTATTTCAAAGAGAAATATTTACTATTTCTAACTTTTTTGGATGAAGTATGAAAGGGTGAAAATATGAAGAGTAATGGCGAACGGAAAAATAAAAGTGTCCAATTTTCACCCTTTCATACTTCATCCAAAAAAGTTAGAAATAGTAAATATTTCTCTTTGAAATAAATATTGATTTTTCACAAAAAAGAAACTTATGCGGTGAAACTTTAAGTGTTGTTTATAATCATACGCCGCAGTCCTTCATAATGTATTATTTTTTATGTTTATATTTTGCTACTCTGTAAACTTCCCCCTTTGCTTATCTTTTGTTTATAACTCATAGTTTGTTCTTGCCTGAAAGAAATTGTTGTCTCATCCCGAAGATGGTCTTCCCTAATTTTCCATGTGGCATTTTGGTGGAGATGCTAGGTAAGTTAGGGAAGACCAACTTCGGGATGAGACTAAATACTTTGTTACAATATTGTCATTGTGCCAAACCCAGTTTGAAATAGTATCCCCTATATATTTCTAATCAAGAAAAAGAAAGGATTACTTTTAATCAATGCATATATCATTATTTTTCAGGTATATTAATATTTATATCTATAAATGGATATATTTTATAATCCTTACATGTTTCAATTGTATTCATAGTAGCTAAGTATATATAAGGGTATCCGCTATCATCATCACTATATTATTATCATTATATTATATAGCCAAATGTTTAAGAACAATGTTTTATAATTTACATATTTGTGATACATTTATATAATTCAAAATATAAAAATACATTTGTAACTTATGTGTACAATATAAAATGTATAAAAATGCGGGTGTATCTTCTAATATAACTATATAAAATGGATTTATTAAATTCTTATCAAAACAATGAATCATTGATCATTTCTTGTAAACACAAGATTTGAAAATCATAACTAAGGTTTACCTACAGGTCAGGTTCGAATTTGCCAAAGCTGGTGTCGAGGACCTGAACTGAATCGGAACGATCTGTTTCAATGCAGTTAATAAATGTTTTTATAAAGCATTTATCAAAACGCAGAAGTACTTTTGTGACGCATGAATAATATCCTCGCATTATATGCCAATATCATATTATATAATAATATATATAATACATAATGTATGATGCTGTGAGATATACGAGTTTAGGAAACATATAAAAAATGTGTAAATATATAGAATCAAAAGTTATCAAGACCAAATTCAAATTATTGAATACGTTTTAGTATTAAAAATGTTCCAGTACTTCATCTGATGATGATAAAAATGTTGCTACCGAAACGTTCCAAACATATCAATAATTTGGATTTGGTCTTGTTATCTTTTGATTCTAATCTAAAATCTAAAGTTTTGTCTTTTTTATTACGTATAGATATATAAATAATGAAAGGAGAGTTTCAACCCCAAGGAGAATCCTTTGTAAGACCTGTGTGTCTTAATAAAGGCTTTTGTGTGTGTGTGTGTGTGAAAAGGAGAGTTTCTTATTACCACAAGAGATTGTATGTTTTCCTTAAAATATTCTCTATATAGGAATATTATAGATGCAGATATGGCTAGAACCTATATTGTATTTATTGCTTTTAAATGGAAATTCGTACTTTTATATAAAAATGGAAAGTGTCGTCTGGGCGGATATGGAAAATGGCATTGGCCAAATAGAAGCTGTTCTCTCGAATCAATACTCTCGTCTGCTCTCTAGGGCAGAGCCGATAAAATCCGGTAGCAAATTTCACGTGAAAATTATTGAATATTTATTCCTTTTTGTAAATATAAAATATTCCTGCCTATCATTCCTGCATATATATTTATTTACTCAAACTGTTTGTATATTATTTGTAGGTTTTTACTATAGTAAAATATATCTCCATTTCTTATTAAGTTATTTGCATGAATATTTTATATGTACTTATATATATACTGATAAAAATAAACCCTAGATTTTAAATAAGGCTTTTAGTAGAGAAATGAAAACGTTGAAAAACGCTTAACAACATTCGCCGAGACTCGATAAAATATAAGGCGTATTATCTGTTCTATTTACTTTATTTAATTGAATTCGAGAAAGGATTTTTTCTAAGTAATGTTTTTAGAATGACGATCGGGGCGACAACTGGCCTGGAGACAAAGGGAAGGATTTTCTTTCTTCTGCCCTCCCGAATAATTAAAATTCTGGCCGAGCGGACCACGCCGAACCCCCTCGAGTATAGCCGGCTTGATCGGCGCAGGGAAAAAAGGATCGGCTATAATGGTTATAGAATGGATTTATGTAATAAAAATATTGGACATTCCCCCAGGGCTATATTGGTTACTATGTCAGAAAGTAATAGAGTTTGTTAGAATATGATGTTATAAGCTTTTTTCTTTCCCCTTTTTTTATTTTCTTTAAATTTTTCTTCTCTGTCACAAAGATCAAATATGGAAAATATTTTGAAGATTATTATTTTTTATTTTGAGAAATATTTTTGAGATAGCATTTTTCGAACGATGACATTTTGTTCTGTTTTTATATTTTGTGAGAAATGTGACGTCAGATAAAGTCTCCTTACATATATCGAAGTCGATTGTTTCACATATGAAAATGTTACCATGAAAACACACAAAGCTTTATTAAGACCACCGGTTTTATATATGAAAATGTTAACATGAAATTACATACATGAGCTAATTATTTATTATTTATTAAGTATATGTATACGACTATATTTGAAATAATTTCAATTAATATTTTTATAAAGGTATAGTATAGTTTGGTTAAAAATTCTCAAGGTTAATTAAATATTTAATTTTTTTTTAATTGGTTCGATTTGTGAATACTTAAATTAATTCAAATATCTTGAGAACTCTGAAAAAATTCGAATGGAATTCATTGATGATGATGAACTTGGGTCAGATATTCTTTTGATGTCCTTCAATATTTCACCGATGCTGATTTGTTTCTAGGAACACCTACTTGTGTATCTGAAAAACAGGCATTTAATTGAGAAAAGTTATGGCAAGAAACAAATTTTTCCTAAACGGTTGTTTCATTGTAATTTAATTGTCCATTATATCATTACCTTTCTTATTTAAAGAGCCTAATTATCATTTTCATATATCATATATTTAAAGAAAGGTGCTCCTAGAAAATCACCAGACTCGTTAAAATATCCGAGAACATTAACCGAATATTTGACCCAAAGATCATCATCAATTCATTTGCGTCTCCAGTAGCCTCCTGATATAGGGCTACCGTGTGGAAGCTTGCTGCTTTAAACAATTAAAAAAGTAACTCTTCAAATCTTCTTTTCATTTACAACGCGTATTTTTATTTTAATTATATTTTAAAAACGAACTCTCTCTTTCTCTCTATATATGTTTTATATATTATATTGATAAAGTACTAACTGAATTAAGTTGTAATAATTAAAAAAAAAAAACGAAACACTTATTTACATAATTACAAAAGGTTTGAGCCGGCCAACGGGAAACAACAACAATAGGTTCATATAGGGAAGTCGCCACATCTAGTGAGTAGACTTAACAGAATAGTTTAATCTATGAAATATAATTTGAAAGAAAATAATATTTTTATATAACATATATATATTTGAATATGAGATATTGTTGAGAAATCACAATCTCGAACTGTGCAAGCTAGACATTTATGTTTATAAATTTTAGAAGTATACATTCAGTACTTTCAGGTTGTGAACAGATAAAAGATTGAGATAATTATACATTCCTTTTAAAAAATAAATAAGATGATGTCGAGTGTAGTCAATTTATCCACTTCGACATTGAAAACAAAGCTACTGTAGGTTGTTATATATATATATTGCTTATCCCTAGTACACGTGGTACAGGCCATGATAATCATGGTGGGTAGTCAGCGACTGCTTTTTTTTTACTGTAAGCGCACCACATGTCTACACATGTGAAAGCAGTTCGACTTTGCACTTACAAATGTGCCAGAGCCCCGTTTGGTTACTTGCACTCGCTGGTGGGGTTGGACTTTTGCAAGAATCGGGGGGGCCATTGGAACATTTTTTTTTTTTTAAACATAAAAAATTGAATGTCAAAAATTGAAACCGAAACTAAAAAAGGAAACTATTTATCTTTGAAAAGATATCTTTAAGACGCCGAAACTCACATATTAACAGTTATTATATTATTGTTATCCTTTAGTTTTATTTCTATTTATTTATTTTTACAAAATTTATTTTTCAACACACAAACAATCTCTCTATTATCTTCATATAAATTAAGAATTGCAGGTTTGGACCCCAAGTTGATATAAAAATAGAAATTATTATCACAATAATAATATATGGACACTTATTTTCGAGGTTTACAAGTTTTCGGTCTGGATCATCTTTATCAAGGAAAAAAATAAACATATAGTACATTAGATAATGATATTTTACTTAATAAATGGGATCTCCCGAAATCTTGTAAACTTCAAAACAAAAATAATAATGTCGATATATTATTATAGTAATAATATTTAACTAATATGCATTAAATACATGTCGAAATAATATCAATATTTCTCGATTTATAGAAATAATGTGTTGGCAGAATTAATTTCTTATTCTATGATTATACCAGATTTTAGTAAAGATAAAGGCTGCCTGGCCGGCATTCATAGTTCTTCAAATTAAAGATACTTCGGCCAGTAAATCTTTTCATTATCTCTCCTCCTAAAAATATTTACTGGCCGAAGTATATTTTATTTGAATAACCAGATTTTAGAGTACTCAAACGCATTAATTCCGTAAATACTTTTATCAAGAAACTTTTTTGACCTCATAAGTGGAATGTGGTGGTGAAAATTGCACACAAGACGAAGGTCAATAGTACGAAAATGCATAAATTCGTGTTTTTCCTTAATATATATAGAGAATAGACCTAGGTCAGAATTCCAGAATGAAATAAAGTAAATTTCGAACCATTCTAATATATTTTAATCTATAATTACTTTTTCAAATTTATATAATTATATTTAATAATACCTCAATTTTAAAATTTTTATTCTAAAGCGAATTTTACTATAGCGCCGCGCGCGCTCGCAAAGAGAGAGAATATATTTAATAGCCTCTCAATTAGTATTTATAAATGGGCAAATACAGTGTGTAAGAATATAATACAACGCACGCACATTAAATTCGATTTAAAATATCTATTTATTTTATTTCTTCCTGTAAAAATATCCCCTTCACGCACTGTAAAAATATTCGGCACTATAATATTTTTAAGCATACAATATTTCATCGATTTTTGCGTTTATTCGTCTGTGTTCGGCGATTTCAAATATTTGGGTTATAGTTATATCGGGAAATACATCCCGAAATATGCATCAAGCCTATAATTCCGGTTATCTATTTTATGTAAAATAGGTTGTGTGTAACTCCTTTTTTATACATCAGCTCAAAAATAAATTCGAGGATTTTTATTTTATTTTTATTATTTTTTTCACATAAGCCTCTTCTGTAAAGACTAGATTTGTTTTTATGAATAACAGCACATATCGCTATAATATTTGGATAACAAAATAATTTATTATTTTTATCAAAAATATATATATTTGAGACCAAAAATATTTCAGATATTATTTTTTAAAATAATATTTAATGATAGTAAAATATATATATAATATTTATTCTTTTTATGTTACATATATATAAATATTTATACAAAATAAATAATAATGGTATTCTATGAATATTCATTTAAATATTTAATCGGAAAAAAATAATACATATTGACCACAGACCTAATATACTATAAATTTTAATTCGCGCGCGCTTGTACATTTTCAGGTTGTAAGCCTATTCGATCGTAGAGCTTAGAGTTGTTATCTGCAGAATAATTCTACTGAATTAATTGATCCTTGAGGGAATCTGATTGCATCAACTAAGGTGACAGCTGAGATGTTAGCCGGAAGTCGTCTGCTGCCTTAATTATCCCATATTAATTAGGGATAGCTTACGGAACATAGGTCGGGAATGTTTCGGAGAGTGCCATTTTGTACTTCACCGCCAATATTTACCGTTTGTTCTCTCCCCTCATTTACTTAAAATTCAATAAAATAACTTTGTAAATTACACTTCTATTTAAACCTGTTAATTGGGATTTTAAAATTGTACCAAAAATGTATTTGATTAAGCTTGAAAATATTGATATCATTTTAGAAATAATAAAAATATTTGGTCAGGTGTTGATATTAGTAACAAAATAGGCATATCTTGGCCACTCATTATTGAAATTATAATTGACCTTTTTTCACTATAATAACCATTTTGAAATTATATACTGCCTTTTAATTTTGTTTCTAATTGGACAATTTTTAAGAACAAACCTTTTGTTGTTCTTATAATATTTTTCGATAAATGAAGTCCAAGGTTTAAACCAGGGATATTTCAGGCCATAAATATTAATGTTGAAATATGATTAAACAGTTAGAAGAATGAAGTAAAATAAATAAAAAGGCAAGTTTTAATATCACACAATATATTATTTCTCAGCAATATATAAGAGAGGCTATTGATATATAGATGTATACATTGGGATATATATAAATAAGTTTAATGCGGGAAAGTATTGGGAGTTATGGATCAGAGATGTCTTGACCTCCAATGGAGAATACTTGAAATGTGTTGATTGAGATTAGGCTTATATTTTAAATGCCTCTCATTTTTCTTCTGTAGAAAAACGGCGAATGAAACGAGGTATATTATTAAACGATGTAGATATATAAAGTGTATATCCATTAGGACGAAGAAAGCGAAGACTAGAACGCGGCTGATTCCACACTAGCCTGTTCAGTGATTCGCTAACCGAGACATATACAAAAAGGAACGTGTGGCTATTGGACATGCGTCGGACCTGGTGGCTGTTGTTGGGTGCTGCGCTGCCTGGAGTATAGGAGCTCCATCTATTATTCATTTCTTCCTGTGGTGAATCTGTATAAGACCGGTGGTCTTAATAAAGCTTTGTGTATGTGTGATATCTAAAGTGTATATTTATTATTTATCATCGATTCATTAATCAATAGAGTATTCTTCTATAACTACGTGTATTAAGCGCCAAAAAGAATTTTGATTTACTCCAAATATGAGAAAATTTCGGCCATCCCCTTATTCATTTGAAGAAGAGTACAGTTTATCCTTTCGATTAAATCAAAAGGTAGCGGTGTAATCTTTATTTTTTTACAGTACTGAACGAAATCCTCATACAAACAAAGGGACTGCGTATATTGATAAAGAGTGTACGTATAAAAAATGGGTATGTGAAAGAATTTCTGCGTTAGAGAAAGACATAGGTTTCTAATAGCCACGAACTTCAGATCAATCAGTAAAGTGATGCCTATGCAAGTTGTATATGTATCGTTTGAAATCTATAAATAGGAATATATGGAGTCACATTATGATCGCTAGGTGTATTGATAATTGAGGTGTGTATATAAGATGAACATGTAACATTATTATTTATAAATAGGCATCTGTAACTCGTTGAACACATTCTAATGTTATATATATATATATATTGATAATATACGTGCGTATATATAAAAGGTACCTATTTATTATCGATTAATAGTATTTCATAGCACAATATGTCCATAAATAAATATATCTAACCACATATAGGTTGACAAATACATTATTTATAATTATCCTATCGATGGAGATGGAGAATTGGTTTAAATGACATTTAATGAAGCCAATACAATTCACGTCCTGAACAATAGAGGCTTCGGAATCAAATAATGTAAACCAATTAAAAGGGGGAGGGGGTGTATCCGATAATTCCAAAGTCGGAAATGACATCATACCGCCTGGTTTATCAAGCAGCAACAGGGAAACGAGATAGTACGTTCCAGCATATTCCTTCGTTTTATTTTATCAATAGCTGATTCTATCTCCCCTCAGCGCTCTACATTTCAAAGTACTTCCACGGCTTAACGAATAGTATTTTATTAAATCAAATCAACAGATAGAAACTCATTCTGATGTCATTATAACCAGGGGGTAGGCTAGGAAAATCTTAATTATTATCTATGTTTATGTGGTGGACAATAAGCATGGAGCCCTGGCGAAGCTATTAGAACGAGAGTTAAAACAAATCAAACAGGAAAAATAACAATGGGGGATAACTACTTTAAAAATAAAACCCAAAGTTTTTATGAAAAAAAGTTTTTGTTCAAGCATACAAAAGTTTGATTTTAAAATAGTATAATCTTTAAAGAATATCGAATTCATTGGGGTAAATTTCGATGTTTTTGGTCGTTTTTTCTCTTTTGTTTATAAAGTTCTTCGTGCGTACTTAACATTTATTTCCATATCGCCAATATTTAGATTCTCATCTGAATGTAAAGTGGATTAACCTAGTCTAAATTTAGATGCCGCCAATTTTTGTAATTTACAATTTTTAAAAATATTATCAATAAAAAACCAACGGCCATTAATTTCATCCTATGGTAAATAGAACAAAAATGAAAATATCCCAAAGATAAAGTAATAAATCAAGAATATAAAACATCTTCCTAAGTAAAACTGAACATTGCTAATTACTTTAGCCATCTGTCATAATAAATATCTACTAAACACGTGTGTGTTGATTTATTTATATCCTAGATATGATTGGCCAAATTATTTCTAAATATATCAAGAAACACCCAACCACATTCGCATTTCGTGACGTTGGCCTTTGTCAGCATCGTGAAGATTCTATCTCAACGACCGTACGAAATGGACTTTGAAGCTTACTGATATATCAAAGTACTTATTGAAGATCAAACGTGCGCGGGAATTTACAGTTAGCATTTTAAAAACTTATTTCATTAATTAAATTAGGCACGCATTATTCAATGTATATAAACTTAAAAATATAAACTATATAAATTTATAAATATATATATACTTGTATCTCTCTCTCGACGCCCTCGCCATCTCGCGTCTGCCAAGTCATCCATACACAGGTTCTTTCTGAGCCTTGAGATGAGGGGAGAACGTGAAAACCCCCTTACTGTCTGGAGAAGGACTCTTTGTCGTTGGGGGAATCTCCTCGACTGTACATAACTGTATATATTTTACTCTTTTATTTTATCCCTCTTTTTATAATTATTATATACTACTACCATTGACTTGTGTATGAGGTTAATAAAATATTTTTAAATCTCAAATCTCTCTCTCTGGTCACAATTTCATATTAACGAGAGCGGGAGAAAGAGATTGAAACTAATTTATTTGAATGTTAATATAAAGTTACATACGGTTAAGTACTTTATAAGACAAAACACAATTCTCAGATAAAATGCAAAATGTTAATAATAGTATTTTTGTAACTACATTGTGTGATATGTTTTATTTTGTCGTTATTCTAACACGAATATTTATTTTTATAAATAAAATATATTCGTATTGCCTTTACTACGATGGAAAGATAGAGAGGGAGAAATACACCTTAAAAATTAAGGTGAATCGTGATATAGAATGAATATATGCTATAGCGATGCTATAAATAAAATATAAATGTACTCCAGGCTGAGTGTAAGTGTCATTTGAAGATTTGGTTTGCTGAATCCCGATCTGGAAATGACCGCGATTGACCTCTAGCGGAAAGAGAGGAGCGTGAACAATTACGGGGCCGCTTGTACTCAAAGGAAAACTCGCGAGGAAAAATTTTCAATGACTTCATAGGGTCTTTGTATGTTGGTGTTAATGATATAAAAAACGCGGAAAACCTCACTCTGGATGTTAATTACTAGCGTGATGTTGAATTAGAGAGGTCAAGGAAAGGTTTAGGTAAAGTTACATTTTCCTGGCTGTTATATTAACTGGATAGTCAATTTCTCGATTGTGTTATATTGTTATAGTGTTTTATATTTATGAAGTAATGTAATAAGTATTATATATTTTCATGGATTTTCCATTATATATATATATATATATATCCATTATCCAGGTAGTGCCCACGATGTTTAATATATATATATATATATAATTGGTTATTACATTTTGACGCATAAAAAGAGGAATATCTATAGATTTCTTTTGTATTTTTACTAGAATTTACATTTTAATTGTTGTTAAACATTCTTATTTTTGGTGCTAGACTGTATTAAAATATGTACATATGTTGAACTGCTATAAGATGTGATTTTTGAGAGAGCAGGCGATAGTTCGAAAAAGAGCAATTATTTGCAAAGAAAAATGTTCATAAGCTTTTATATAAAACATCAGTTGAAACTGATTTATTGAATATATATATAAATCTTTCAAATCTACTAGTACGAATATTTCTCTATGTTGATTTACACACATGCAATTATGTAGAATTTGTGATAAAAAAATCGGTAAGTAAAGAGAAAATGGAACGATGGATTATAAGTAGTAGTAAGAGGGAAGCGATATCTTTTCATGCCCAATATAAAACTGGAGCTTTCTACTATATATTAAGATGTTTTGGGATCTGTTTAACTTATAATAGGACATTAATATATTTTCTAAACTAGATAAACTAGCAACATACAACTGAATATATTGTTTAAAAAATATTTTTTTGGAAATTTTCAACAATAACCCGATATTGAAAAAAATTGTATTTATGCAACATAGCTACTTTACACACATGTTTAAGTTCGATTTGAGACTTCCAGCATTGATCATGAAGAGCTGCTATAACAGTGAGGAATATACCTATATATATATATACAAAAACTATATATTAACACAAAGCAATAACGCGCCATCTGTACATATAAAATAAAAGGATTTAAAAGCGCGAATGTTTCTTTTATACATAAAACGAACTTCTACTGTCCTTACTGCGATGAAAAAATATATTGGGAGGGCTTGGCTCATCAGTGGTGAACCCTCCCAGCGGTTTCGCCGCTAGTTCGTTTCATGTATAAAAGAAACATTCGCGCTTTTAAATCCTTTTATTTTATAAAACTATATATATATATATATATTATCCTACAGAAGCCACATACATATTTTTACAATATAGCGCCAAGTAATATATAAAAATACGAACATGTAAATATTTGATGTTCAAACCCGAACACATTGGAAATTAAAAATAAGCGATAGATCTAAAGAGGTGCTAAATAACTTTTGTTTTGAATACAATTAAAGACTTTCTATCACATATGGATAGGTTGTGGTAGCGTTCTCGACTTAACTAAATATGTACTCTATATGATTATAATGTAAAGACCTAATTCCATGTATTAAGAGTCTGTTGAATGGTGGTACAAATCTCCCAAGCGCACGTGATACAGGCCATGATAATAGTGGTGGGTAGTTAGCGTCTGCTTTTACCTTAGGTGCATCACATTTCCTATACATGTAGAAAGCAGTTCGACTTTTGCGCTTAAAAGTGTGCCAGAGCCTCGGTTGAATTTCTTCAAGAATCGAGTGCTTTGAAGCAATATTTCATCATAAAAAGCCCCAATGCCGTATTCGATCCCTGGTCGTGTCTGTCGAATATCGACGGTTTAAACCTTTGGTCCACCGAATAACCCCAAGAATAGGAATTAAGCGGCGGGTCTGAGGTAGCGCTTGAAACCGGTCAGTCTAAGTATATATGTAGACAGGGTTCATTATGTGGATAAGTTGAGGTAGTTTGACGATTTAAATATGCTTTACTGCTTTTCACATGTATAGACATGTGGTGCACTCACAGTAAAATCAGTCGCCTACTTCTACCCACCATGATTATCATGGCCTATACCACGTGTACTAGGGATAAGCAAAAAAAAAGCTTTATATTATGCTAGTTGTTGTACATTCTTAAATACAAGGCAAAGCTCGCAATATAGAAAACACTTATAAGAGAATATAATTACGAAAGCCGACCGAATGCATTTAGAAAATGAAAATACAGCGCTGTGTATTAGAAACAGTGGTAGAAGAGGGCGATCAGTTTAAGACGGCCTGCATTATATATGGAGAGGTTGTGGTAGCTGTGAGAATTTAATGATAGGCCATTGATGCCCCCGACTGGCCGCTCGATCGATCGCCTTGACGTCATGTTGCCGGGCGACGGGCAGGTACACCGCGGGCCGCCGCTCACAAAAAATGCCTCACGCACAAAAAAAATCTTAAAAAAAAAAAAAAAAAAAAAACACCCTTTATAAAAACTTAAAGCTAAGCACATTTTAAAACCTGGGAATTACATTTGAAATGCACCACTGAAACTTATTATCACTATCCGGTATGTTATATATAATAACATATATAATACTGTTTTCGTTTATGCTTTTTTTTTTCAGCTTTGAAAAAAAAACACAATTTACATTTTTATATTTTTAATGAGGTAAAATTATAATTTTCGTGAACATGAGTTTTAATTAAGTAAAATTTAGTTAAACTAAATTATTTATTCAAAATAGTTTACACAAAAGATGGGAAATTTATAAAATTAAATAATATGTTGTAAATTTAAATATATATTTTTAATTAAAAATGCATATATTGGATCAAAATATGCCTTTTTAATTAAAGATTTATTTATGGATCGCTCTATTTTCTAAAAATATATATATATGTGTGTGTAGAAATTTGTAATTGTTAGAAATCTTATAATGAATGTTTATCAATATAAATATTGATTTAAAAAATGGCAGTGTTTTCTCGATACATAAAAAGTGTATTTTTCCTAAATTCCTCAGATATGCGACATATAAAATTTATTCATTGAAATATTTTATTCACGGTGTTGAGAGAGCGAATGAAGGGTAAATAAGGAGATCCCATTGATATGCATTGGTAAGCGCTCTTGCAAAAACACACGTCGCCAACCTTTACTGCGATACCTGGTTATGGCGGCGACATTATTTAAATAGAGAGTGGAAATTGGCTCTATGTAATTCAGGAGTCCATTCTTTTCATTTTTGGCTTATCTTTAATGGAAATAAAAGCGCTCTGTCACTATAGTTTAGTGTGAAAATGGATTTGGGAATTTTAAAACAAAATCTCGGAAAAGTGGTTTAAATGGCAGTGAAAAACATATTTGAGGATTTTAAAATACCTTACTGTGAGCACAAATAAACTCTGTTTTTATTGTAATACGTATGTGTGTTTGAAAAAGCTTTATATAAAATATTTTTAATAGTAAAGCACACACACAAATTCTATATTAGGACGTTTTAGAAGATTTTCCGGAGAGATACTAAAGTAGAGGAAAGATGAGGAAATAAAATATCAGACTACTCGAAACCTTCTAACCACTGCTACCCCAGATATCCGTCGAGACAAATTCAATTGAATTAAACCGTATAAAGGTCCATAGAAGATTTGGTTCTTTAAAGTGGTTTGAAGATATACATTTATTTCCTCTTTCTGCATTTTCAAAATATTTTGGTGACATGAAATAAATCGAAAGATACATATCATATATACCACCACACACTCCCAGTTCATACACCATTTTCACACCTTCGATATTTTATGATTTATTAATTTAATTATCTAAGGTGTCTAAATGTTGAGTGTGCAATAAAAAATTACCTGAACGTTAATTTAGCCATATAAAGAAATAATAGCCTCTACATTGTCTAATAAGAACGCTAGCCTATAACCTTTCATTTCACATTGACATTCCGCTCAACTTATATCTCGGCGAAATTCATTTTCTGAAAAATATTTAGAAAATTAATCTAAGAGTTTGAATGGCGTTTCATGAATACATACAGGTCTTATCGAAGTAAACAATTTTAGTATTAGATAAAAAACTCTACTCGGACATTCCTTTTACTGCATTTGTACACTGCTACTATCGGAAAGATCATTATATGTCAAATACACATACATCGCACACTGAATAATTTCATATATGGCGTTTGTAAATGGTTATTTAGTATCATAAAGTGTCATATAAATCACTTATATATTTTAGTTTTTTGCGTTTTATAAATATATTCATAAAGCAACAGGGATTGTAGAAGGTCTGAAACAATATTGACGTGATTGGGTTTCTATATTGATAATGAACATTGACTTTTAATTGTGCATTTCTGACAAAAAATCCGTTCTTTTTCGGTGATCTGAAGTACTGTGAACCCTGGAATCAGGTTCAATACCAGAGATGTGATGTAGCGTGGAGGAGCGACGGCTTGTTACCGACGTAACGACCATTCAGCCATTAGAACGTCACCTTTTGCAAGGAAAGTGCAGAAGCGGACGTAGTCCTCAACCCAAAAAAAAAGGAGACATGCGAAAAAGAGCCCTAAGGCAGCATCTAATCGTGATGGCGCCTCGACAAAAAGCTGCCACAAGGAACTAAGCTTGTGCAAGAAGTGGCGCTCTAACCACCGCGTCGTGCCGCACTGAGCCACGACCACCGGAGAACCTCGACGATGCGAATACTTGGAGCAATTGTTAATTCAACAACAATTAACCTTCCTAATTATATATTATAAATAAATTCTCAAAATAAAATGGTTTAGATAATAATTCAATCTGAATATGTACTCGTTATTATATTTAAAAAAATACAAAAGCATCCATATATACAATATAGAAAGGTAAAGGTAAGAATTGTAAAGACTTAAAAATTAAACTCCAACTTCTCTATAGTTAAGCTAAACGGTTTCTTGTCTGATAAGAATACTCGCTTTACGTCATATTTTAAATTGTGTTAATCTCAAAGCGTAAAATCGATAAAAAGCATCGGCCGTCTGCCTCGCCCGCGGCAAGGAGGGAGGGCCTTATCACCCTATCAGACAACTAATCCGAATACAAGTTATTTCCCAGACTTCATATCTCTTTAAATACATTTCACCTATGTTGAAGTACCCCCCTCGGTTTTATAATAATATACTTTAGAAAACTGCTTCTTGTAAGGTTAACACGTAGAATGCTTTCTTTATCGATAGATCACCGCGGAAAAAAAATAGGATAAACCAAGATGCCTTTATAATCAAATCTAAACTCTTTCTATTTGAAGTAAGCTGAGAATTGCTATCCTTTTTTAGATATAAAGTTTATATTAATTTGTTTATTCGCTCTGCAAATTTCCACTTAATATTTATTAATTAGAGGAGAGATTTAGGTGTCGACTATTTTATTTCTATTAAGTGGGGGCTGCCTCTGGTCGACATAAATTTGCGAATGTCGGATCCATTGAATGTTCTATACAACCATGATAAGTATTGTTGTTATAAATTCTTCCACCAACAATCCAGAAGTGCTCTATGGGCAAATATAACTGTGTTAAGGACTTTTGCAAGCGGTATCAGATCATATGGATATTCATTCCCGTTATAGTGGATTTCACATTTAAGGTGACATGTTCTTTCATATCTCCCGTATTTAAAAATAAAACAACTCCGTAATATAGCCCCATCTCTATAAATCACATATTGAATCTCCAAAAATGATTAATCATTAATTATCTATATATATTTTTTAATATTCTACTCATATGTGTAAAAAAATAGATATATATTGGATTATATTTACCGAACCGAGTCTGTACGTTCAAGTAAAAGCAATTCTTTAAAAATGCACTTTTAAAAGAAGACATGCTTATTATTTCACATGAATATACTTCTCCCACAAACATTCCTCTTATTCTGGCCAATGAAAGGCCATTTCACCATACAAAACATCTCTTTGGCAGATTAGGCGTATCTAATGACCCCTCTCGTAAGATATGAAATCGAAATCACACCGGTATTGATGAAGGCCATAGCCCGAAACCATGGTATACAGGCTGTTTTTTATCGAATTTTTAAAGCTGTTTTAGTGTGATGGAATATTTACCGATATTTTCCAACGCGCTTAGAACAGAGAAAACCGAGAAAACGCATTGTTATAATGCATTTTAAAAGGGTGAGGTGTTCTTTATTGACTATAATGGAATTTGTAAACAAATATTTAAGTGTATGCCTAGAATAAACAAATTGGTTTAAACTTGAAAGTTTTATACCGTTTGCTTAAATTTTAGGCTTGGGAGTAGGTTTACCCTATCATAGCAATGCCTCCTGCTTGGAGAAATTAGCTTATTCAAATCTGTAGTTTACAATATATATTATGATATATACTTTTAAGTATTCACCTATATAACTACAAATGACATTCTGATTCATGTTTTAAATAAAATAAACTATTCGTTTATTATATACTTATTTAACAAGTTTAAAAAATATGCTAAAAACACAAGAGTTAATCAAAGTGCGTAATACTTGTTCAATATGTAAGAATATAATCAAATATATCTGACAACAAATTTATCAATTTCCTTTAAGATTCAGTTATCAATGTTATTGTAAAAAAAGGACTACAATTAAGATGAACAATTTGAGTAGTAGTTGCGACAACATATCCGATCCAATCCATCGACTCGCTGTCTAAATTGTCCTCATTTATTTTTCATGGATTAGAGAGAACCTTTAAAGCTATCCAGCCGAAGAAACTTCTGGCATTGACAGGGAAGCTTCCTATTGAGGTGGAGACCTATCATGTCAGACATGATTTATTGGAAATCAATGCATCTTCTCTGGACAAAGACTCCACCTCTTGTTAGATCCGCCGCCGTACTGTGTTGACAAGCCGCTACATCGATTTTATTTTAATCAATCTTTTTTATTAGCAAGATATCGGATTGAGAAGTCAGCAAATTATCTTCCACCAGGCTTTCATTCTGATGGTGTGTCTTTCGCCGTCTTTTAGAGAATCTCTCAATTGAAACTTTTTACCACATTCTTTATTTTGATTGAGATTTCTTTCAGATAGTAAGCCGATGGGGGTATATTTTGAATTCTTTATTTATCGTATATCATTAATAATAATAAAAATTCTGCTAATTTTCAACAATAATTTTATCGATAAATAAGCAAGCCCAAAATGTGTTATCTCAAGTTTTTCGCAGCCTTCTAGAAGTTCTCAATTGCGCGAGCGCTACATTTTACCAATATTTTATTTGTATATACAATTTATATTTCTTTCAAGTATATTAAAACCTGACGATTATATATATAATAATTTCAGTATATATATTTACAATATAACATAAATATTACTAAATTTATTAATACATGAGCAACCGAAAATTACGTTTATATCTTAGGTATGATTAATAGACATTTTTATTAATACCAAATCTCATTCGTGTTAGCTCGAAAACACATTAGTTATAACATTTGATATAATATGAAATTGAGAACAAATCAACCTTTTTTTTCAACTTCATTTATCGATATTTCGGAAACTCACTATCACCTTTTTCAAAGCAAAAACTTAAATGTGATGCTATATAGGTTACTGAAACGTCTGGAAATAAAGATGAAAACGGTTGTTGTGTTTTCATTTTTAGCTTATAGAAGTCCAAAACATACAATGTTGACTTTTTCTCTAGATTTATCTAACTACTCAATATATTGATCGAAACTTCCGCGAGGATATTCATGTGGAGGACGTGTCCTTTTGCACATTTATTGGAATACAATGTCTATTAAGGATAGTTATGTAAACTCCGCGTATTTGGCTACAATTTTGTGATTTTTTTTATCTCATATATTTTTTTGTGTTTTAAAATAAACTAGTTGAAAAATATTGAATATAAACCTGAGAAAAGCACGAATTTTGTAAATGTAAAGAAAAAATGATTTTGTGTTATTTTTATGTACCATATATATTATATATATTATTAAACAGAATTCCAATTTATAGAGTGGATAGATCAAATATCAGTAGGATTCCTTTCTGACTTTTTGTTATTTTAATTTCAAGATAGCTTTTCAAAGGGCTAGAATAGATGCAGTAGTATATAGAATGAAATGTATTATGAATTTTAAAACTGATGATTCATACTACATTTCTATTAATTATGAAGTTGTTTACTGTTTAAAATGTTATTCCTTCGAACTTCGTGATTAAAATTCCTTCAGAGTAGCACATTGTCTTTTTTTCTAAGGTTATTCTAGAAGGCACTATATATTATTTAGGGAAAAACAAAGGAAGACCCGGATCAGGATGACTAAATGATTTAAAAATGCATCTCCTAATCGTGCAAGCTTTTGTTCTATTATTCCGCAATGATAATAAATCAACATCCAGTAGAACCTTAGTACGATTGATGGCTCAAGCCATCTTCAACGTTCAGTTCCACGGTGTATTATTTTATAGTTTTATATATAAATAATACGCAAGTTTTTTTAAAATAAATAATAAATAGTTTACCCACGTATATATTAAGTATGTGATCATTATAAAATATACATGAATATATTAGTTATAATAGATACTTATGAGTATAGTGAACGCGCACTATAATATTCTTAAAATATTCTAACAAAATGACTATGTATTAAGTAGACAAGAGCTCTAAACTACGAGCGGCTTGTGTGTGAAGTATATCGAACAAGGCGTGTGTACGGAGCTAAACACATTATGATGACCACCTAAGTGCAAGATGCAGATTAGAGTGAAGCACATAAATAAGAAATAATGGGTAGGTGTGGCTCAATATTTTTGAAAGCGGAGTGTATCAAGTTCCTAGCGTTGTCTTAAGATATTCTTCTTGCTGGAAGACACTGGCCCAGACCTTTAATGGCCTCATAAAGATCCCGGTTACCATCCTTTTTACGACGCACCTTTTTAAAGAATCAATTTTAAGAGCGAGATATATTTTATAGGTCAGCTATAAATTTGATTTTTTCACATTGGCCAACAACCTGGCCATTATTCCATGATATTTCTTATAGATGGATTTCTGATTTGTGTCGGATTCGAGAGGAAATAGCTCCCTGTAATTTTATAGCCGTGATTGCCTTTCACTTAATGGCTTCATTGATGTGGCGGGGAATTTTAATTGAGAAGGCGGAAATATATTTAACATACAATACCTAATGCGTCAATAAACACTTTCAAGCCTCTTATTTAATACGTATTGTGATGAATATATACACGAACAATTTATATAAATATTTAAATTTAGAGTTTATATATACGCGCGCGCTTTCTCTCTGTTATAAATTATGGTTATATATATATATATAAATCTCTAAATATATAGTTTACTTTCTCTCTCTCTCTGTTATAAATTATGGTTATATATATATATAAATCTCTAAATATATAGTTTACTTTCTCTCTCTCTCTGTTATAAATTATGGTTATATATATATATATAAATCTCTAAATATAGAGTTTACTCTCTCTCTCTCTCTGTTATAAATGTTTTATGATTATATATATATATCCATAGTTTATATAAATTGTTCGTATATTGTGTAGAGTTCACCACAATGCGTATTATTATACAGGTATGATCTTAAAATGCTCATTTCAATATCAAATATAATCTAGTTTTATAATATATAATATATATATATATATATATATATATATTATCAAACTCTCTCTATGAAATGAGAATTTTGAAATCCTACCTGTATTAATATATATTGTGTCGGAATACATATATTTTATGTATAACATAATTTGGAATAAAGAAAGTACTTCGGGAAATTAGCAAGAATATAACCTCATCAGGTTTAACACAATATCTGTTATATTTATCTTATATAGAGAGGAACGTTCTTAACTTTAAACAAAAAAGTTGCAACTTAAATAAAAATAACGGTCAGAACACAAAAGTGAACACGTTTTAATTATGGTAATAGAGTAAAAGTGAGTGTTCTTGGTTTATGGATTTCCCCAAAGTAACAATTTCGGTGGTGTATGCAGGTTTTGAGCTGAAGATAACAAGGGCTAACACGAAACATGACTGATAAAACGGTCAGAACAATGATGCACATGTGTGTATATAAAATAGGGTGAGATAGAGGCAGATGGGTAGTGATAAAGTAGACCGCAGGGGAGGGATCATTAAGGATTCTCATGACGTGGCAATTACGGTGGTCTAGTGGTATATGCACGTTTTGGGCGAATGTCAGCAAGACGTCACATGAAACGCTTATGTAAATATCCTATTAATGATTCGTATGTGCTTTTAAAACGCGAGATATAGAGTTTGGTGATATGGAGTATGCGCAAGGGAAGATTTGAACAAGGAAACGCTAAAGATACCCTTGATGTAGCATAGTAATATATGTACGTTCACGTATAGTGTGTTGTATATGTACGTTTGGACTAATGATAACAAGATGAAACAATAAAGAGAGAGAATAATAATTCACATGAGAGAAAGATTGAGCCAGGTGGGTGGGTGGTGATAGAGCGCAGGGGAGGGGATCGTTAAGGATTCCCCCGACGTAGCAATTACAGCGGTATAATTACACGTCGCGCGCGCAGATTTGGCTCGGCATGTGCCGCTGGATAAACACATAACGTGGTCGGTCCCTCGTGGCTTTACCAATTACCATTACCTTCCAAATTGTCAGCGCGTCGGAAAATTCTTCAATAAATATTCATTAGGTCATTACCGGAGTATTTCTTTCGCCCTCAAGATCTGTCCAGCGAGTTGCGGAGACCATTGTCTATATTGTTTCCTAAATGTTCTGTGGGTAACTCACACCTTGATATTGGATTATTCCAATTGGAGCAATTCTCCACGTATAATAGACACTAATTGTGTCTATATCGAGATTTGAAATCATTCGTTCGAATAAATAGATAATATATAAATAGTGGCAAACACATGTTATCACATGAATATCACCAACAATAAATATCCTATTTATTTATAGTCTAGAGATATATATAAATAATTATTAGAGCATTAACAATTGGTATTTTAACTTATTTTTCACGTACTAATTGATTTGGTTAAATTAATAAATCAAATTTATTTTTACGTATGAATTATTCCGGAATTTCCAATTAAAATAATTTATTTTACCACAATTTGGATTTTGTCTAGCGAATATATTACAAAAATGCCCGAGGCGATGATTTTTAGAGTGCCCAAAAATAAAGAGATATAAAATATATTTTTGAATTTTTCAAAAAATATTTTTTACCTGAAATAATTTGAATCAAATAATCTTATAAATAAAAAATTGATTTACCTTAGTTGGCAAATATAATGAATTAATGATATATGTTATTTAATGTATTTTAAATTTTGTTAAAATATTAAGAATTGTGTCGTCTTCCTCAAATAAGTTGATGACTGATGTGAATACAATGTAAGAAGAGGGCAGTAGTAAGTTATTTTATTTATAGAAAAAAAGGCGCTAATAAATAGTTACAAATTCCATGTACAGATGGCGCGCTATGTCGATATATATGAAAAAAAAGATTGTAAAACAATATATAACTCTAAAAAACGTTATTTCACATTGGAAATATAGGTTAGCAAATTTGGTATCTTCTTATTTAATAATATACAACTCTGCTTGTTGGCGCCGTCAATGTTCTAATAGAATGTAAATATTGGCATACGCATTTTAATGATAGAAAGTTATTGGAACACTTTATGGATACAATGGTAAACTGGCGCAAATGTTGGAGGGTTAATCACTGATGAGCCAAGCCATTCCAATATCTCATCATTGCAGTAAGGGCAGTAATAAGTTGTTCATTTAAAATAATAAATTGCCGGTCCCAAGCCCGGATAAAAAAAAGGAGGAGGGGGAGAAGTAAAAATCTCACTAAAAAACCTGGGCTCAGCTGGCCCGGCTGATAGTATCCTGTAAGGGCTCCTAATCCAAGGATACAGGATGAGCAGCGTTTGTACTCCATGTTAGGAGCGGCTGCACATGGCGTCTGTTCCTCATGTCAGAGGCGGTTATTTCTTTTGAAGCTAAGTCGGCCTGCCACTGAGTAGTGCTCCCAGTCTTAATGACAAAGGCAAACGCATTCTACTTCACCCAGACATGCAACCTCAAAACCCATTATTGACTGTATTGACTCCTCCATTGATGAGCTCTACTCATCCCCGGTAGACACCATAAAAAGTCCCATGCTTGATAGCCTAATATGATTGAGTGGAGATAAGAGAGAAAAAGAATAAGATAAACACATGCGCGTGTATATAGTTTATCATTTTGAATACAAAAATATCTAACTATATATAATATATATATATTGACTAGGATACATATTAAGAATAGAGAAGTTTCTTAACAGTTTTGGTTAGTAACTGCATCAATTGGCTTGTACATTTGAATGAGGAAAAAATTTGGAACACTTTTTGGGAATGGTAAATCATGCGAAAAATAAAAAGACATGCGATCTTATATTTCTAGGGATTATTCCGTTTTATTTTTTCATGTGAATAATCGATTTCTATATATATATTCTAGAAGAATGTTGCGTGTCTGAATGAAATATCTATTGAAGAATAGATCACGCAAAAAAATTTAATATATCTCTCTTGTAATCCATATGAGTCGATCCGATAAAGAGTTAAATAAATAAGTAATGTGATAAACAAAGCAATCGGCTTTCTCTGGCTCTATTCTGTAGAGAATGTGTATAGAGAATGTAGAGAAATAGTATAAATTTAAAATATTTTACACAATAATCTTATTATATTTTAAAAAGTAATAGAAGATTCACAGTCCATGAATACTAAGAAATTTACGAATCATAAAATAATCTCTATCGTAATTCTGTATAGGTAAATAGGTTAAAGAGACCTACTGCAAATGCAACAATTGATAAGGCAATCCTTATGTTTCCTCTATCATACGAGGAACTCGTACTTCCTATTCTTCAAACACTTTTAATAAGCATTTTAGATGGCAGAGCCCCATCTAGTGGGTTGAAAATCAACTAAACTTTGATTCAGATTAATCAACAATATTTGGAAAACACATTTTTTGATAAATTTTAAAAGGCCAACATGTTTAGGGATGTTGGCCCTCTTTAGTGTTCTCGGGAAGCCGCTTGGATCAAATATTTTGTCGTTGAGGTACAGCCTGCACCACATTGACGAGTACCAACAGCCTGAAACGCTTACGTGGTTAGCTTTTCTTTATTTACAAAAATATGGGTTGGCCAAATAATATGGAATAACCTAAATAAAGATTTAGGGTTATTTATTCCATAGATGGCACGCTGTCACCTTAAATAATCATGTAGGCGGTCAGTATATCCCTATTTATTATATATATGCTTCCATATATTTTTTGAATATTCCAATCGGAATAACATACCTAAAGTTTATACTTCATACACGAATTATCGGCTAAATTTTATGAGAGAAATTGCATATATCTATATAGAAAATGAAGTAATTAGAGATATGAGATCAGAGAAATACTCCCAGTGTAAAGGTTAGGAAGAAAGAGGACGTCATTGATCCCCAACTTGTCTAGAGGGTCACAAAATCAATGCTGCATCAATTTGGTAAAAACCAGCTGACAAAAGGAGAAATAAAAAGTTTATTAGATGTTTGGCACGTTTTTTGACCACTTTTGGCTAATGGATGCAATTAAAGAAAGACACGTCTGGTTTAATTTTGGACTCGGAACACAAGGTATCCAATTGTTTTAGAACCAAAGGATTTCTTATTTCGTTATAGAATAAATCCCTATCATTTTATATGTAATTATTTACTAAATTAACAAATAACTTCTACAATTAATGCATTAAAAGAAGTTAAAATAAATAATTTTATTTTCGTTACTAAAAAGAACCTGAAAAACAATATATTGACTGTAATATAACCATAAAATAAATACATATACATATAGGAACATGAAATCAGATTCAATGGATTACTGCGGTGAAACCAACTACCGGGAATATTAAAAAAAAAAAAACGCTAAATGGCTAATTTAAGATGTCTGCCCTAAACCCCGGCGTTTACAATCAGGAGCTTTTTAATCTTTAGAGCAATAAAACTCGCGATTTAAACTCGACCTATATGATTGTCTGTTCTATTTTAGCAATTTAAAGTTGCTTCGCGTGTTAATCAGAAACATCATCGAATTAAAAACATCCCTAAACCTAAAATATATAGTTTCTAACGACTACTAATATTAAATAGGTTATAATCGCCAATCTTTTAGTAATTTCTTTAATTTAAAGGTTCAGACAAGTCATTCCATAAACCGCCTAAGAAACTGAACCTGCCAAATTCGACTTATTATATATCCTTTGTACACTATTCCATCGTATTTTCCAAGCCTTCTAAAATATTACGCCTCACAGAAACCGTTCAATTTGCGTTCTATTGAGGCCTTTGTTCAGAACAACCTATAGAATTCA
Source organism: Cordylochernes scorpioides (assembly GCA_030710605.1). NCBI lineage: Eukaryota > Metazoa > Arthropoda > Arachnida > Pseudoscorpiones > Chernetidae > Cordylochernes > Cordylochernes scorpioides. Next base: position 132,908,020 of record CP092886.1, on the reverse strand, counting down.
TAAAGGTTCAAATTTTATATACAATTTGCACTAAATATCGAAGAACACACTTAATTTGAAATATATAATTTGACATTTTTGTTTTTTTGGAACAATTTCGACTATTTAAAATGCAATTTAAACAGAATTATGGTAAATTTAATTTCTTAGAAAACTTGAAAGGTACGAATGGTTAGTACAGTGGATATTAAACATTGAGAGTTTGGTAAGTTTAGTTTCTTGGGCGGTTTATGGAACAAAGCGTTAGATACTTTGAATTTGGTTCTAACTAGAAGGAAGAATGTAGTTTGTGTAGTATCAGTATATGATTATAATGATAGATTAAACTCTCTTATATATAATTAAAGTGTAGTGGCTAAGATTGTAAGATTTAGCAATCATTGGTATTTACAATTAACTCTTTATTATAGGTTTTATTATAAATACTGTAACGTTTTTGTGTTTGTAATGTTCCTTCAATTAAATATATAAATATGCTTTACCAAATTAAGAAACAAATTTTAATTATATATCTTTCTAATGCTAATATACACTTTTGAATATATTCATAACAACAACAACAATTACAGTGCTGCTAAATCCAAACATTCAAAAATAAATTAATTAAACAGAGTATATTATAATAATATTATAAGGTATATTACAGTGTTAAATGTTAAAATATGTTTTTACATTCTTAAATTGAGTTTGTTGCTCTTTTATAATAATGAAGATGCAAATTAAATTGTTGTTGTTTATCATCGTTTGTTAAAAAAATATATTGCATATGATGATGATAACAAAAATGACCTTTTAATTTAATTTACAAAATCAGTGGAAAAAAAAAGAAATAATTAATTATAAAATTCACAAACGTGACAATACACATTCTTAAAAAAGAGATAATTCAAGAGAGACACCATTTTTTTATAATATCCTATATATAAATGTCAACACATGTCTAGAATAGTATTTAATTCACACAATATATACATATATATTCAATGTTAAAATAATAAAGAATAGAACGTATTTTTTATAAAAAGAATTAAAAATAAATAAATAAACAACTCGATTATAAGTGAATAGTTTTAAAACACTTTTATATAAAGAGAAATATTTATATATTAAGCTTTTTTGAAATTAACTACCTCCAAGTTATGTGTTATAATTAAAATCTATAAGAAATCATTAGTTCAAGTGACCAATATAATGGTAAAGATCTAGTTCGATGTTTAAAATATAACAGAAATCTCTGAAAATAGAATTAAAATATCTCTTTGAATTATATAGTTCTTAATGACATATAATATTTTAGAAAGGGTATTTTCCGGGAGTGGATTTACAAAGAGAAAAACATCAAGTGACTATTGACAAAATTGAAACAATACCTTGCCAGAAATAACCTCGCGTGGACTGCCCAAACAAAGATTAAGCGGGAAGAAAAATTGAGGCTTAAGACCAATTAGCCGCGCGGCCTCGTCAGGGCCGAAGAGGCAATTTGAAGGTGATGAAAGATACAAGCCAGGCTCGCCGGCTCTTTGTTTATTTGCCCCCACACGGGCTTTCATGCTCCGACATATCGCATCCTAAAGATAACTTCACACTTAAAAATACAAACTTTGCGATAGTACCCTCTTTTGATCGATTTATAAATAATTATCGCAGTCTTCAAATTTTCTACGTTATTTATACAAACTGGAAGTTATTCTTGAATATGCGACCTTCTTTTTTCACCAAACTGTTTGCCAACGCTTGAAGAATTGCTCATAAAAAGGCATTGGGCGAGTGGTACGATTATATTTCAATTTTTAAACGTAGTATAGATAAAACACTAAATTGAGATTTTTTTCAAAGATCCCGCTAACGTGATCAGCGTGCGCTCCACGTCATTTTTAATATAAAAGTACGTATTTATACTTAACTAAATTATAAACGTATTCAT
>CP092886.1:132855229-132905996 GCA_030710605.1 Cordylochernes scorpioides | reverse complement strand
AGATAATTTCATATATTAACAAATCACGTAAATTCTGTAATAACGTTTGCGCAGAGGCTTCGGCTGCTAAGCGTCATAAATACGGAACTTGAAGAATAAATAAAGGGAGTTAGAGTATAAAATAAAATTAAGGTAAAAACATCATGATAGTATATATTCCAACAATTGTTGATTTTAGAGATAGAGGCAGTTTTATTTATAAATTAAAAAGAGACAGCTCTATAATGTACCAAAAATCTAAGGTACATGAATACCATCTTAACAAATTCCATATTATATATAATTCAGTGAATGAATATTCTCTATTCAAATTATATTACCAATAAAAATATCAATACAAACATCTACTTGTTAAATCTAGTTAACCCAACCTTCATGTTCTCACAGATTAAAATAAGCTAAACTATTCTCTTTAAATATTATATAAAAATGTTTTATGAGTGGAGTTCAATATAAACCTAGTTAATTAACTAATCATTATGAGCCATCGTTCTTTTTATAATAAGAAAAAAAGTTTTCTTAAAATCATATACTCCAAGCTTCATATACTCACCGATTAAAATATGTTATAATATATTATCTCTATATATTATAAAGGTATTTTATGAGTGGAGTTCAAAATAAGCTTTTTTTAAGTAATTAATGATTATGAACAAGATCTCTTTTTAAAATAATTTGTGAAATGTTTTTAAATCAAATATAGAAGATTTGCTTTACCCTTTCTGATTATATTAGGTGCTTGTATTCTACATCTATTTCTTAGATGAAAAACCTTATATAGCATATCAAATATTGCTTAAGTACTGTATATCATTAATTTATGCACCTTATCCCAGTACAATATCACATTTGTACTATTTTTTCATATATTGTTTTATTTATAAAATAGTTTTTTAATAATCAGAAACAAATTAAATTTTGAAATGCAATCAATCAAATATGTTTATAATTTTGACATCTTAATTTTATATTCGAATATTTTTCATCAAAAGGTATTCTCTTCAAGTCTAACTGCCATGAAAAAGATAACTTGGCTTATCATGGTGAAACCTCTAACCGGCCGAATTAGACTTCCAAACAACGATCTACTATTGTATTGGATTAAGTTCCATATTAACCTTTTGCATTTTCAGGGAAGGCATATGGAGACATTAAGTTTATCCAAGGATATAAGCTTTAAGAACAGCAGTAAATATATACATATATATACACTAACTGCAACGAGAAACGCTCTTACGCGAAAATCATTTTATATTAAGGTATTATAAACATCAAATATATTAAAACACGCTTATAACATCATTAAAATAAAAAAGCGTTTTACTAACTGGCGCAGAATTTCCCTTTACAGGCTCAAAAGAGAATTCCCAATCAAATATAATCCAATATATGTATTTTTAATTAAAGATCCATTTATGGATTGCTCTATTTTCAAAACCATATATATATATATGTCACACCAACATATGTTATATAAAACAACACTTCTCGAGGGCGCCCATCACGCGGATAATAAGCTTACAAGGGTTTTGAATTTTTCCGAGAAGAAGATAGGCGAACAGCCTCGTCGAAATATTGAAATTTAATAAATATTTGATCCAAAATATGCCCCTATTTTAATATATATATGTTAAAAGAGACTTTAGCAATGCCTACTGAATTTTTTTTTAAATATACCGTTTTTAGTTAATTGAACTTTGTTTATTCTAATGTCTCAAAATACAACGATATCTAATATATTTATATGTATATTTCGTCTCTATACCTCTTTCTGAAATATATTATATTTCCCATTTTACTAATACAAGAATATAATATTCTTATAAAGAATCCGTATATCAAAAGTGATCGTAATTCGATATGAACCCATTTTATTACGATATTATATTGCATATCTTTCATTTACCAAAATGGGAAAAACCTTTTTCATTATTATTTTTAAGAATATTAAATGGGTTCTATATTTTATACATAACATTCACTCTACAAATTAATTTACATAGAAAGGAGAGTGTCTTGATTTCATTTTTCGTCTAAGTAAATCATTAAAAGCGTATTAATTTTATTGCACTTCAGATTAAAATGACCTTATAATCGTATATATATATATTAAAAATAATGAAGGCATATCCTGAACAAAAGCACTTGTGCTTTTTAGATGGCAGAGCGCCATCTAGTGCAACAGAAATCAACTAAACTTTGATTTTAACTGTTCCCTGATATTTGGCCAACTCATTTTCTTGATAAATCATGAAAAGCCATTCACGAACGCGTTTCGCGCTGTTGGCACTCGTCAGCGTGGAGCAGGCTGTACCATGGCGCTCTGCCATCTAAAAAGCACATGTACTTTTGGTCATGATATGCCTTCATTATTTTTAATATCAACACCTGACTTTTTTATTTTATTTTTTTATATTTATTCATCATATATATATATTGCCTTTACACACACACATATAAAATACTATCGGCAATGCGTGTCGAGATTAACAGTAATTTATTTGTAAAGAGAGAGAGAGGGGGGGGGGGGTGAAATACACAACTCAGACTAATGGATGGGTTGTGTTATAAAATCATGTAACAAGCTAGGTTTATATATACCTCAGATACCTGTATGTATTCCTGTATTAAAAATTATAAAGAAATATCTTATTTTTATTTATAAAAAATATTATAAAATATAATTTTGCATATGCAATACGTTAATTGGCATAATGCTTATATGCTTTGTAGAATATATTGTGCTGGAAAACTATCATACGCGTTTATATAGAATAATAAATAAATTCACGTATTGTGCATAACATCTAACTCCATAATTTACAAATAATTTTACACAATTGATATTCATTTTAAATTTGATTTACATTGGCACACTCTTTCTCTCTCTATATATTTTAGACATATCGTATAATAGATCAATAAACTCTTTAATAAAAATATAATAGAAATTTGTACATATAATGAAATAGAGTAAATTAAGATATCAATCCAGTGTGTTTGTGTCTGTAAAATTGTAATCTAAGTAAAATAGCCAAATTGTTTCTGCTGATGAGTATTGAGAGAGATATGCTGAAATGGTGAATATATCCTTCCTTTGATAAATGATATATTGTTTTAACTCTTATGTTTATACTACGATCAAATATGTGAAATAAACTCTGAGAAAACACTGACAAAAACTATAACAAGACTTAAAACAAAACACAATAAAGAAATGACAATACATCCAGATGGCACAAGAACCTATAGGGCATGCAACACCTGTCCTGGTGTGGAACTAACACCTACTCACATATTCTCATACCCAGCAATGGTCGCAGCCTTGCAGAAAATTGCTTTAGACCCAGAGCAGCAGCTTTACACACCCAAGATAGTGGATATTGTTGCTGCTGTGATAGAGATGCATGGAGACATCTGAGGCTCTTCATTGGACACGACAACAACAACAACGATTATAATTTCTTCCAAATTATTATTATCTTCATATTCACAATGAAGTAGAAGTTACTATAGAAATGGAAACATTATAAAGCACGATTGGTTTTTTTTCAAACATAAAACAAGCTCTTCTACTGTCCTTACTGCGATGAAGTAGAAGTTACTATAGAAATGGAAGCATTATAAAGCACGATTTTTTCTTTTTTCAAACATAAAACAAGCTCTTCTACTGTCCTTACTGCGATGTAGTAGAAGTTACTATAGAAATGGAAGCATTATAAAGCACGATTGTTTCTTTTTCAAACATAAAACAAGCTCTTCTACTGTCCTTACTGCGATGAAGTTGTTTTGTGTTTGAAAATATAAATGTTCGTGTTTTATAATATTTCCATTTCTTATGTATAGATGGCACGTTATCGCCTTATCGAATTTACTATGATCTAATGTAACAATATCTTATTCGGAGTAAACAATATCAGACTTCAGTACTATAACCTATTGCTATAACAGTAAAAAATTCCTTTCGTATTCTATTATTTCTGCTGATTATCTCGTGTGGGAATGAATGATTATTAAGTATTAAGAGTAGGTATCACACATATGGGATAAGTAGTCACCTTCACTAAACAGAATACAATTTTATTTATTCATTTTATATCAAATTGTACATGTATTTCAAAAGATTATATATTTATCTATTGCCCATATTGATATATATATAAATATTCAGGGTACCTACGACCAATTCTTAATTTCACCATTTTAGATTGAAAGAATATATGCAAAAAATACGACTCAAAATAGACACAGATGATAAAAAAAAAACAATTTTACATATATATATGAAAAATAAGTGGGTCAGGTGTTAATATTAAAAATAAAAAAGGCATATCCTGACCAGGAACACATGTGCTTTTCAAAAGGCAGAGCGCCATCTGGTTGGCCAAATATCAGGGAACAGGATAAATCAATGTTTAGTTGATTTCTGTTCCACCAGATGGCGCTCTACCTTCTGAAAAACACATGTGCTCCTGGTCAGGATATGCCTTTTTTATTTTTAATATATATATATAACAAAATACATAAATGTGATGTTTCGTAAATTATGTATGAGCTGCGCACATTGTACTAAAATCTCTATTGGTAGAGTATAAGTTTATTAACATTTACACGTGTGCACGTAACATATGAAATTTTACAAAGCGGGCACACATATATCTTGCACTATATTATTAATTGTAATATTCCCACTCTCTTTGAATGTTAGAAATTTACATATTTCGTTTAAAATATGCTGACATTTATCTTTATCGCCCATCCAAATTCTCTATTCACCAGTCTTTACTTGAGGAGATTACGCAATAAAAAGAAATCACAGCAAGGCAACAAAATTTACAATTTTTGTTACAAACGATATTTTAAAATTTGTCACTTTGGATCTTTTCCAATTTTTAACAACCCACCTTATTTTAAATTTAATAAACGGTGAAATTTGAAAGTTTCCGAGTGTAATATCAAATTATCTTAAAATGATAAAATTCTTAAATGATGTAAAATAATATCCCATTTTTTCATATTATATCATCACTTTGTAGATTTAATTTTATTTCAGCAAATATTGAGCGAGGATTTAAAAAAGGATGAAGAAGTATATTTATTATTATTAAATATATGTGAAAAGAGAGAGAATTCTTAATATATATTCTGTTATAAAATTTTAATTCAGCTAGTGTTCAAAGGTGATTCATAAGAGAAAAGTTATAAATATAATAATCATTTTATATGAATATATATAGAGAGAGAGGGGAGAGAGACACTTATGAAAGAATAAGATATTTATCTGACCGAGGTATCCATCCTTTCAAACAAAGCTAAGTTTTCCGGCAAGCAAAATCCATATTCAATTTACTAATTATATATATATTGTTTTTCATGTGTTTAAGTGTATTTACGCAAGTTTGGCCTTAAATACCCATTTCTTGGTTTCTCAGGAAGACTCTGGGACCAAAAATATTTTTGGTCGCAGTGGTACCGCCTACTCCACGCTGACGAGCGCCAACAGCGCGAAACGCGTGGGTGGATGGTTTTTTCTTGATTTATCAAGAAATTGGGTTGGCCAAATATCACGGAGAAAGTTAAATAAACGTTTAATCTATTTTTTCTCCACTAGATGGCGTTCTGCCATCGAAAAAGCACATGTGCTCGTGGTCAGGAAATGCCTTCTTTATTTTTAATATATATATATATATATATTTATAAGTCATAAAAAAGGACGTATATTCTATTTACGTTACCAATTCATGCAGTCGTGGATGGTAAAAATGAATGATAACTTTTGTCCCAAAATATATTTATTATTTTTTGATTATTTTTTTAAAAGCAAACAGTTTTTTGCATACATACAACTAACAATGTTATTATATATTTACAATAAAAGTAAAATTAGGTTATATTCCTTTTGTTAAGGAGTCCTTTTAATTTTAAAATTTAACTCTGTGATTATAGAATTTTAATTATTTTATGAATAATAAAAATCATATTTTTATTATGTCATATATATTATAGCTGTTACCTTCTTTTTCATTTGCTGAGGCTCCGTTGTAAATCCATGTTTAAGATATTTCTTTGCCTCAGATTTAGCCAGACTAATCTATTTATTATCTTGATTGTCTTAATCAAGTTTCTTGAAGAAATATTACATATTCCCATTAAGTGATTAGCTTTAAATAATAACAACATTACTTATTACTGGTACTATTACTGGTTTTATATATGCTGCATGTACTCTACATTTCTTATTGTAGAATCTATATAAGACTAATAGGTCCTAATTAAGCTTTTTGTTATTTTGTTGTTGTTGTTGTTATATACAGACATACAACAATATGTTGGTAGATAAATCTGAAATATATAAACTAACTGTACCTAACATAAGTCTTATAATGCAAATTATGGAGACATGGGAATTATATACATTATATAAATAAAAAAAGTATATTTTGTATGAAGACCTAAATAAAACATATATTCTATTCGAATGATCGATTATATATTTTTAAAAAAGATAAATAAATAATTCGGTTTAAAATAGTTATCCTGAATTTGAATATTCAAATATAAATATATTCTAAAATAACAAAGGCATAACCTGACCGCCCACATGAGAATTTTAGAGGGCAGAGTGCCATCTAGTGGAACAATTATCAACTAAACCTTATTTTGTTTTTTTTTTCCATAATATTTGGCCTACCTATTTTTCCTTATTTTTCCAATGAATATATTTGTATGTATAAGTATTGAATTACGATACCACATTCATTAATTGACTCAATAAAATCAAGATAAATGCTAATAAACTTCATAAATAAACATCACGAAAATAAATCAAAAATGATAAAATATGCAAAATAAATAAACACGCATGTGTTTTAAGCTTAATACACTAGTCTCTAGAAACAAGCATTTATTTTCTACAAAATTAGATATCGTTTATGAAATTTGATTTATTTTTCTAAGCTGAACTAGAAAATCAGTTATTTAAATGAATCTATATCACTATGTGCACAATATGTACATATATTATTTCATGATAACTTTGCAATATTAGTATAAAAAGAGGGTTTCAAAGTTTCACAAGTGAATTTTCGATTTAAAAATTACTTTTATTGGAGCCTATTTCCCGCAAACAAAATTTACTGGTAATATTACTGGTTTTATATATACTACATGTACTCTCCCATCTGCTCCGAGAATCTGTATAAGATTGAAGAGTCTTAGTAAAACTTTTTGTTAATTATATATATATATATATATATATATATTGAGACATACTAACAATATATTGGTAGATAAACCTGAAATTCCTCTTTCAAATAATTTCTGGGTAACTATTGCTCACATAAACTTTATTAAATCTCTCTTTGTTATGATTATTACATTGATTGTAGATGGCCGATTAATATTACATAATGATGCTTACAAAGTGTAACACAGAAGACTATCTATATATACAGCTGTAAAGAAAAGAATATTTTTAAAATGTAATGGTAACTAATTATTAAAACTATTATTTAAATATTTTCATCAAAATAGCATTTTAATTTATTAATTAAATAATATAAATATATATAATATATAGGTATCTATGAAAATATTTCTATAAATTAGAATGGAATGTGGAATAGAGAAAATTGCCAGACGAATTACAAATATATATAAATTGGGGTTAATATTTTTGACAAAGTAGGGGATTTAAATAGCAGGTATAGAGGGTGAATTTCCTAGATATTAGGTCTTCCATGTAAATTGAGATCCTAATCCACGTGTTAAAATGTAGTTGTGGCGCCTTCCTCGGGGAAATAAGCAGCAGATAAATAAGGAGGGGCGAGAAGGCAATAAATGGAGAAACCAATCTGGAAGAATTCTTCAAGCGCACAAACAATAGAAGAGAGGATGCACTCTGCATTTAAAATTTGCTCAAAAAATCATTAGTGACGCTCTCCCTCAGAAAACTCAAAGATAAATGGCAGGAGGAATAATAAATGCTGAAATAAAGTTTGTGCCAATAATATTTCTAAAAATGCTTTAGGAATCTTGAAAAGCGCAAAATAAATATCTTGGGTAACATTGTAAATTCAGCACTTTTTCCGTTTGATATATGAAAACAATATTTCGTGATGTGTCAGAAATAGAGAAACAATTCGCGATAAGTTTTTAGTTTGTTTCCATAATTGAATATTTTAGCCGAAATATTTTTATTTAAAAATATAAAATCCTTACTTTTCATTTTTAAAAGTAAACTAAATTTTCTCTGTTTTGATATAAAAAATACATTTTGCAATTAATTTCTTTTTTTTTTTTAATAGAATATTTTACAAAAAAGAGAAGCTCATACATATTACAAAATATTTTACCTTTTGTCACAATCCTAATATGTAAATGATATTCAACTTATTGTTTTCTATACCTTTGTTTATATTTTTTTTTCATTAGAGTATTATCGTCTTGATAAATAACGATAGGTATATTGTATGAAAATGTTAACAAATAAAAATTATATTTTGGATTTTATAATATTTTAATAGCCATATGAAAAAAATAGTTTAAAAGGGATATATATTGTAGCAAAGTATTTATTTTTTGTACAGATTAATAATTTTTTATATTTTATTATTTATATTTTTCTACTCTCTGGAAATTCCCTAATTGTTATCATATAAATGTTGATTTTGTGCTTGCCTTAAAAAAATTGCTTTGTCGTCCTGAAGTCTTTCCTGATTTTCTATGATACAATATATAGTATTATCTTTCATACGCATATTTTTAATGAAGAGTTTACGTAGCATATAATTTTGAATATATTATTTGTAATTTATACACATATATATTACATAAATATTTAGTACTTGTATAATATACTAGATCTTACTAGGAAAGGCAACATTCCTAGTAAATGAATGTAAATATGTGATTGTGCACATACACTGTGACTTATATTCACATAGAACCATTTCCCTTCTAATGAAACACGTAGCAAATAGTAAACAATAATATCGATGAAAATGTTAGAATACTGATATAAATAATGTGTCAAAATTCTCTTCAAATCACAATCATATATCTTGTATATATATATTCAATTGAATCATTAAACATATAGGAGGAAAATGGAAGAATGGCATACATTGTTCCATATATGTAAATAACCACGGTTCGGACTTAAATATCACTTTTATGAAAAGATATATTGCCTCAATGGCCTTGTATAGAGACTTTAGCACATTGTAAGTGCGAATTCAAACTGTCTTCTACATATATAAGCACGTGATTACTTGCATGGTAAAAACAATCGCTACCCACCCTGATTATAATACCCTTTATTATGAGTTACATTGAATAAATAGAAAGAGAGCATAAAAGATTTAAAAACAATAAATATACTCTCTTTTCGCTATTCTTTAATTCCTCGAATCAATAACAATGAATTTTTATCACTTCATAAGGGACAGATAACATGTTAATTAATATAAAAACATTTTCGGATAAAAGGAAGTGATTTCTTTTCTCGGAATATTGTGTCAGGAGACAAACATTATATTTTGAAATACTACATAAATTATTGTTTATTTATTCAGAGACAATATATATATAAGAACATTGTCACTAAGAGAAAATTGAAGAAATTGTTATTGAATACAATTATCTGCTAACGTTGTATTTATCTTTAATCAAATATCCAAATATCGGATTCCTATATCTTTCTATCCATTTATGTTCATATTATTGTTTTATATATAAAAAGGAAAAATATGTCGATTTAAGTTATAGCTTTCTGGAATATAAATACTTTGATGGATATGTTTTTTCAGATATAATAACAATCTTAATGCTTAGGATTTGAAAATATAATGTTAATTCTAAATATTTAAAAACTATTTCGTTAGATATATTCAACATTAATTCCCGATCCTATTTTGTGAGAAACTATAGTAGATTATAATTATCTCAGTAAATGACAAAATTGCTTGTCTATAACAAGTAATTTATAGATATTCAGCAATATAGCATTTATTTTTAATTATGGTAATTTGTAGAATGAACCCGAACTACCTGAACATTAACCGTTGATAAGGTTTCCAGAAGTATAATGGAAGCGATTATCAAAAATATTCATATTTAAATATTTAAATTATTTCTTCAACTTTCGTGTGTGTGTGATAAGAAACGGTGTCGTTTTTGTATTGAATTTGATAGAACGACAAAATTTCATGAAATTACATAAATTATAACTGAAATATCTTGATTTTAAAATTAAATTTTAATAAAAGAGTATTTTTTCCTTTATTTTCTTGAAAATTTGCTAAACAACTTTTATGTGTTAATGGGAATACCTAAATGATTAGGATTCATTATGAGAGCCTGGTAAAGGTAAAGGACAAAGTAGCCAATAAATATGTCGCTAAAAACCGCCCAATGAAATGAAGTAAGACAAAATAAAAGAAATCTAATGAAGACATTTCTAAATGAAGCCGCCCAGAAGAAGGCCGAGAGTCAATTAAGACCGTAGTTTCAACACATAGAGAACTACCAAACAAAGAGGAACGCACTTCTGGAAGAGAAAGAAAGATTCCTTTCAATTGTTGGGGGTTCTTGTGGCAGAACAAATAATTCAAAAGTGTCCCAGCGATGGTAATTACAGAATGTCAACAAAGAGGAAGAAGGGTTGTAATTAAATTGCCTCGAACGTGGATCCTTGACGAGTGCACTCCATTGATTGGGGCCATTTTTACAGCATCGCTACCACACGTACGTCCATGTAGGGCCATTTTTACAGCAGCGCTACCTCTCGTATGTCCGACCATGTAGGGCCATTTTTACAGCATCGCTACCACACGTACGTCCATGTAGGGCCATTTTTACAGCAGCGCTACCTCTCGTATGTCCGACCATGTAGGGCCATTTTTACAGCAGCGCTACCTCTCGTATGTCCGACCATGTTGGGCCATTTTTACAGCAGCGCTACCTCTCGTATGTCCGACCATGTCGGGGCCATTTTTACAGCAGCGCTACCTCTCGTATGTCCGTTCATGTCGGGCCATATTTACAGCAGCGCTACCTCTCGTATTTTCATGTCGGGCTATTTTTACAGCAGCGCTACCTTTCGTATTTTCACGTCGGGCTATTTTTACAGCAACGCTACCTCTCGTATGTCCGACCATGTCGGGCCATTTTTACAGCAGCGCTACCTCTCGTATGTCCGACCATGTCGGGCCATTTTTACAGCAGCGCTACCTCTCGTATTTTCACGTCGGGCTATTTTTACAGCAGCGCTACCTCTCGTATGTCTATGTAAAGGTATTTCCACAGCATCGCTACCTGACGTATGTCCATGGCTCGACATTTTCGCAGTTTTACTACTTCACGTATATCGATGGTCTTCCAATATGTCTGACTATACAATTTTGCTGCTAGATGACCTTACAGAATTTACAAATAACCATGTGAAAACCTTCATTTTTGAAAAAATAGGTGTTTTTCGCTTCATCTCTACTTGTATTTAAACCTCATATGACCTTGATATAAATGAGTACTTGATATCGACTTGGGTTAAATCTGACAGTAGAAGGTCACTATCAAACACAAACCCTTCTCATAGACGTTTCAAAATAGCTATATGATACCAGCTGTTAACTAAAGTTATTGTTCAGGATAAATGCTCACTACCACGCCTCAACCTATTTCCCTCAGGTTTAAAATATAAACAGACTGGTCAAAGAATTGATAATTTAAGTATATATTTCACATTTTATCTTAATTACTAAACTACGAAATATTCAACAAACCTTATGATTTCAGGTTGAAATATCTATATAGATAATACCGTAACAGAGTTTTCCATTGTAAAGTCCTGAGCTATCTCCTCCGAAGATTCTGAACTACACATAACAATCTATATACCAAAATTTTCGTTATTTTTTTCTTCGTGTCATAGGCCTGTTTTTATTTTCCTAATGTTAACAGTTATTTTTATTTTTTAATTTAATCTATTTTACAATCGTAGATTTTTTGCATTTATCATCATCAATTCTTTTGTTTACAATTGCGTAACTTTTATAGAGAGAAATAAAGAAATACATAATTGATTAGATACAAAAGTGTGAACCAGAAAGTCGATTTTAAAAATGTTATTATTTAATATAAACTTATTTTAATTTAATTTTGAAATGAAAAGGTAGTGTAAAAGTGTATATGAGGTTAGATTCAAATAGGTTTAATTATGTTAGTTTAATCGCTAAATAAGGTTAGTTTTAGATAAGTTGAATTAGGTTAGTTTCAGATAATTAAAAAAAAATAATGTTCGTTTTTAGAAAAATAATTCGCAATAGTAAGTATATATATTAATATAAAAGATCGAAATGTAAAAATCACTATGTCCAAAATCTTCGCTTTAACTCGTGTAAAACGGCTCGAAGGTACGGCGGTGTCAACGTACAGCGCCGCCTACCAAAGTTACCCTTTTCTGGGAACTCACCAGGTTATATTATTTTTCGAATTGTAGATTGAATTATTACTTTTATTCTATCTTTTATAAGTGTTTGTTATAGTTTTTCATTTGAATTTAGCACAATTTTTGTATCTGGTTATCTTTTTTGGCATCTTTTTTTCTCATTAATAAGACCTAATCCAAATAATTTAATAGTGTGTGACTTTTTTTTAATTAAATTATTTGGATTAGGTCTTATTTTCTTTTATTAATTTGTTATAGTTTTTCATTTGAATTTAGCTCCATTTTTGTGTCTGTCTTATTTTTTCTTCTCATAAATAGGCTGATGCTGTATTTGTGTACTCAATTGTTGCTTTTTTTTTATTAAATTATTTGGATTAGGTCTTATTTTCTTTTATTAATTTGTTATAGTTTTTCATTTGAATTTAGCTCCATTTTTGTGTCTGTCTTTTTTTTTCATCTCATAAATAGGCTGATGCTGTATTTGTGTACTCAATTGTTGCTTTTTGTGTCTGGTTCTTTTTTGCAGTATTTTTTTTGAATCCTTTTTTTTTTCATCAATTGTTTCCTCACATGCTTGGAATTTTCTTTTTATGCCTGTCCTGGCTTTCAGTTTTATAGATTTCCTCTGCTTGGTTCTTATTTTACCTTTTTTTTTTTGAGCGTCTTCTGTCATGCCTCGGAAAGGCCGTGGAAGACTCACTCCCCTGACCGCTAGGCTATTTCTCTTGTTTACTTTTTTACCAATGCCTATAATTTTTCACCTGAAAGATTTTTTTTTATTTGTTATTCAATAAACTATTATCACTTATTTTGGTCTTCTTTTTATTTACTTATTTTACTGGGGGTTGGTGGAAGGATGGTCTAAGCCGTTGGTTCGGCTCGAAGGTACGGAGGTGTCAACGTACAGCGCCGCCTACCAAAGTTAACCTTTTCTGGGAACTCACCAGGTTATATTATTTTTCGAATTGTAGATTGAATTATTACTTTTATTCTATCTTTTATAAGTGTTTGTTATAGTTTTTCATTTGAATTTAGCACAATTTTTGTATCTTTTTTGGCATCTTTTTTTCTCATTAATAAGACCTAATCCAAATAATTTAATAGTGTGTGACTTTTTTTTAAATTAAATTATTTGGATTAGGTCTTATTTTCTTTTATTAATTTGTTATAGTTTTTCATTTGAATTTAGCTCCATTTTTGTGTCTGTCTTTTTTTTTCTTCTCATAAATAGGCTGATGCTGTATTTGTGTACCCAATTGTTGCTTTTTTTTTTATTAAATTATTTGGATTAGGTCTTATTTTCTTTTATTAATTTGTTATAGTTTTTCATTTGAATTTAGCTCCATTTTTGTGTCTGTCTTTTTTTTTTCATCTCATAAATAGGCTGATGCTGTATTTGTGTACTCAATTGTTGCTTTTTGTGTCTGGTTTCTTTTTTGCAGTATTTTTTTTGAATCCTTTTTTTTTTCATCAATTGTTTCCTCACATGCTTGGAATTTTCTTTTTATGCCTGTCCTGGCTTTCAGTTTTATAGATTTCCTCTGCTTGGTTCTTATTTTACCTTTTTTTTTTTTTGAGCGTCTTCTGTCATGCCTCGGAAAGGCCGTGGAAGACTCACTCCCCTGACCGCTAGGCTATTTCTCTTGTTTACTTTTTTACCAATGCCTATAATTTTTCACCTGAAAGATTTTTTTTATTTGTTATTCAATAAACTATTATCACTTATTTTTGGTCTTCTTTTTATTTACTTATTTTACTGGGGGTTGGTGGAAGGATGGTCTAAGCCGTTGGTTCGGCTCGAAGGTACGGCGGTGTCAACGTACAGCGCCGCCTACCAAAGTTAACCTTTTCTGGGAACTCACCAGGTTATATTATTTTTCGAATTGTAGATTGAATTATTACTTTTATTCTATCTTTTATGAGTGTTTGTTATAGTTTTTCATTTGAATTTAGCACAATTTTTGTATCTGGTTATCTTTTTTGGCATCTTTTTTTTCTCATTAATAAGACCTAATCCAAATAATTTAATAGTGTGTGACTTTTTTTTTAATTAAATTATTTGGATTAGGTCTTATTTTCTTTTATTAATTTGTTATAGTTTTTCATTTGAATTTAGCTCCATTTTTGTGTCTGTCTTTTTTTTTCTTCTCATAAATAGGCTGATGCTGTATTTGTGTACTCAATTGTTGCTTTTTTTTTTATTAAATTATTTGGATTAGGTCTTATTTTCTTTTATTAATTTGTTATAGTTTTTCATTTGAATTTAGCTCCATTTTTGTGTCTGTCTTTTTTTTTCATCTCATAAATAGACTGATGCTGTATTTGTGTACTCAATTGTTGCTTTTTGTGTCTGGTTTCTTTTTTGCAGTATTTTTTTTGAATCCTTTTTTTTTTCCTCAATTGTTTCCTCACATGCTTGGAATTTTCTTTTTATGCCTGTCCTGGCTTTCAGTTTATAGATTTCCTCTGCTTGGTTCTTATTTTACCTTTTTTTTTTGAGCGTCTTCTGTCATGCCTCGGAAAGGCCGTGGAAGACTCACTCCCCTGACCGCTAGGCTATTTCTCTTGTTTACTTTTTTACCAATGCCTATAATTTTTCACCTGAAAGATTTTTTTTTATTTGTTATTCAATAAACTATTATCACTTATTTTTGGTCTTCTTTTTATTTACTTATTTTACTGGGGGTTGGTGGAAGGATGTCTAAGCCGTTGGTTTTCGACCGCTACGACCCGGGTTCGATTCCCGCATTGGGCACTTTTTTCTGAAAAAATAAAAAAAAAAGCTCCAATGGCTTCTGATTCTTGCAAAAGTCCAACCCCACCAGCAAGCGCAAGTAATCAAACGGGGCTCTGGCACACTTGTACATGCAAAGTCGAACTGCTTTTCATACGTGTACCATTTTCAAAGACCCTGCTTAGGATTAAAACTTCTCAGAAGCATAACAATAGTACCAACCTAGAGGTTAACTGGTGTGGATGCATTCCTCTGGGAGTAAGACTGAGAAATTCAGTAGGGAGTTATTTTGCTTCTCCGCATTCTAACACTCCAACTGTTAACACTGTGGAAACACTGACTCATGTTTGGTAAGCAATTTCAGGGAAGAAACTATAGACATTGGATTAAATAAATTATTAATTAAATTGCATTAAATAAAAATTATTAGATTTAAATAATATTATTCGAGTGAAAAAAAAAAGAAAAAATTAACAAATTAGAAAATAAAATTTCGAAAAATACAACTATATTGCAGATAAGATAAGAGGACCTTATTAAAAAATAAATAAACAAACTGTAATTCGACACTATCGATAATTCGACACTTTCGATAATTCGACACTTTCGATAATTCGACCATTTTAAAAATCAAATTTACAAGGTTGATTGTTGTTTAAATACAACTTTGATTTTGCATGCATAAACACAGGCTCTTGTAGCAAGAACCCAACTTTAGTGAAAACTGATGCCTCTTCAGAATGAATGGAAGACTGAAATCTGAAGGAGCAGAAGATATGGGTCATCTTTACATGTATGCTATCCAATGTTCGCACACTTGAAAAAGCTACATATAAAGTTGTCCGTGCGTAAACACAGGCTCTTGTAGCCAAGATTTGGCCTTGAGCCTTATTTATAGTCATAGCAAAAGCCAACCTTAGTGAAAACTAACGCCTCTCTAGAATGAAGCGAAGGTTGGTATCCGAAGGGGCCAAAGATATTTCAGACACTATACAGTGTGTTCAACTTTGGGCACTGTCAGTATATGTGCTTCAAGGACATGAGAGCACATGCGCTGAAACACCAATACGTGTTCCATCGCAAAGATCCTAAAGGCATTGGTGAAAGTATAAATAAATATTTTGGAAATGAAAAAAAAAATACATATATATATAAGAAAATAAATTGGAATAAAAATTTACAAACTATATTTCAGAGTGGATACATATTTGAAAGGAAAAAAAAAAAAGAAAATTGCAAACAACAAAACTATATTACAGATATGACATGAAAACTAACGCCTCTCTAGAATGAAGCGAAGGTTGGTATCCGAAGGGGCCAAAGATATTTCAGACACTATACAGTGTGTTCAACTTTGGACACTGTCAGTATATGTGCTTCAAGGACATGAGAGCACATGCGCTGAAACACCATACGCGTTCCATCGCAAAGATCCTAAAGGCATTGGTGAAAGTATAAATGACCCATATATTCTGCTCCTTCAGATTTCAGTCTTCCATTCATTCTGAAGAGGCATCAGTTTTCACTAAAGTTTGCTCTTGCTATGACTATAAATAATATTTGGGTTCTTGCTACAAGAGCCTGTGTTTATGCATGCAAAAGCAAAGTTGTATTTAAACAACAATCAACCTTGTAAATTTGATTTTTAAAATGGTCGAATTATCGAAAGTGTCGAATTATCGAAAGTGTCGAATTATCGAGTGTCGAATTACAGTTTGTTTATGTATTTTTAATAAGGTCCTCTTATCTTATCTGCAATATAGTTGTATTTTTCGAAATTTTATTTTCTAATTTGTTAATTTCTTTCTTTTTTTTTCACTCTAATAATATTTATTTAAATCTAATAATTTTTATTTAATGCAATTTAATTAATAATTTATTTAATCCAATGTCTATAGTTTCTTCCCTGAAATTGCTTACCAAACATGAGTCAGTGTTTCCACAGTGTTAACAGTTGGAGTGTTAGAATGCGGAGAAGCAAAATAACTCCCTACTGAATTTCTCAATAGTCTCACTCCCAGAGGAATGCATCCACACCAGTTAACCTCTAGGTTGGTACTATTGTTATGCTTCTGAGAAGTTTTAATCCTAAGCAGGGTCTTTGAAAATGGTATACGTATGGTGATACAGTGCATGTGCTCTCATGTCCTTAAAGTAGTGTAGTTCTGTTGTTTGCAATTTCATTTTCTGATTTGTTAAAATTTTTCTTCTATAGTTTCTCACCTGCGGGTCCTTCGGGTAAACCCGGGGCGTTGCCCGGGTCACTCGGCTAGTTACATTAATATTCACATTAGATGCTAACTACCGCTCCTTAACCACATTAAAACGAATTTAAATAACATATAAATAATATGAGGTTAATAAATCGAGTTATCATTTTACGTGAATGATAGTAGTACGTTTTCTTGCACGTTAGCTAATTGAATAATTTGTACTTGAAGTTTTGATGCAAATAATATTATGATTGAGGTAAATAAATTTCAAATATTTGCAGAGTTTCTTTAATAAATAATAAAGAAACTCTGCAAATATTTGAAATTTATTTACCTCAATCATAATTGAATAATGTTTTATATAATTCAAAATTGGTACCAGGGTAAAAACGTGAACGCGTTCATTGTAATTATTATTTCCACAATATATTTTTATTTCGTGATTTCTTATCGAGGACATCAGGATAGTAAATTTCCATCTATTTGAAATGTGAAATAATTTTCCCAATATTGTAGCTATACGTTCAAATATTCAGAACAACTCTAGATGCAAGAAATTTCAGGATTGATTTTTAGAATGGATATTTAGTTTTTCTATATCATTTAACATGTACTCCTTGCTGTTGGTAAAATTGAACATGTTCGAATCTCAGAGACCAATGACGATAATAGAAATCACATTTAATAAATTCAATCTTTCTTACATCAAGAACAAGAAGAAGCATATATAAATTTACATTAATAATAAATCGTAGTTTTTTTTGGTTTCAAAGATACAATTTTTAAAATAAAATAACTTAATATAAATTCTTGAATTAAATTCATCAGAGTTTTGTATAAAATTATTGAGTGATTTCAATATATATATATATGAACAATCCTTTATTTCATTAATTAGAGGTTCAAGAGGACGATCAAGGAGAATTTTATAATAGGTGACCAAACGGAGACTTTTCAATAATTTCAGGGAGAGAGATCACAAAACTCTCCTCCAAGTAAAATTACGTTTAAGACAATTCAAACGAATCATTCTGTGTTAACGTTCCGTAAAATTGTAATTTTCCGGTCTAAGACAACTTCCCCTATTTACCTCCGTTTAACTACGACTTTCATTTCGTCCTCATTTTTGTATTTGCCAATCGGAATACTGGAGAAAGAAATGGGTAGTCTTATATCTACAGAGTGTATAATTTTACATTTATATATATTATATATATAAATATACATATATTCTATATTCATTCTTTGTAAAATGATAATATTTCAAATCCAAGGATCCTAATTGTGACATATATATTATATTTTCAAATTTATAATTATAGGTATATCTCCCAATTAACTCTGAAGCAATATATAGTTACGGAAGGATGGCATTCATAACTAAAAGTGACTCCTCTCCCTTCAATTATGCATTATAAGTGAAAAATTTACTAGTGATAATAAAGATAATAAATCCAACCTGTATACCATGGTTTCGGGCTTTGGCCCTCATTAGTAAAATACTATGAGAGGGGATACGAAATCGGTCGAAATTGCCAAACAGGTGTTTAGGCTGGTGGAATGGCAGGGTCCAATATCCAGGCAAGATGGATGGCATCCATGTACCAAAGGTGGCTCCTCTTCTTTTGAAATGCATTGAGGCAATGCGCATTTAGTTTATCACCTCAGTACGAAACGTGATGGTGGGGATGAAGAATGAGCCACAATAATATATATATGTTATATTGAAATATTATTTTATTTAAAAATATATATATTTCATAGATACAAATACTCTGTTAAATAGACCGCCAGAGGTCTCGCTTACTCTATAAAAACTCATTGTTGTTGTTTTCCGCTGGCCGGCTCAAAACTTTTGTGCATCATGTAAATAAGTATTTGTATCTATGAAATATATATATATATTTTTAAATAAAATTATATTTTAATATAACATTTCCCCCCTGTGAAGAAAATAATATGGATACAGAGATTGTTCATGATGTACAAAGGTTTTGAGCCGGCCAGAGAGAAACAACAACAATGAGTTTTTATAGGGTAAGCGTGACCTCTGGCGGTCGATTCAACAGAGTATTTGTATCTATGAAATATAATTTTAAATAAAATAATATTTTAACATAACATATATATATATATATTCAAAATAAAAAAGGCATACCTTGACCAGGAACTCATGTGCTTTTCAAATGGCAGAGCGCCATCTAGCGCCATTTATTATTTCTAATATCAACACCTAACCTTCTTATTATTTTTTTCTATTATTTATTTTACACACACACACACCACACACTCACATATATACCAAAATAGGCCTTTATCTATGCATTAGAACAATGCATTATGTTTATATCCCCAGTAAAAAAGTTTAAAGGTAGTGGTAAAGAATGAGCTATAACACCAGTTTTGGCAATTTAAGACAAATTCCAACCCGTATTCATGGGGTGAAAATCATAATGCATTATTATATTTAAATATAAGGATATTTGAAGGGAGAAGTGACTCTTTTGGTAAATGAATACCACCCTCCCACAACTTCATACCAATATATGAATAAGTTATAATTTCGCCTACTTCCTCCTGAACTCTTATATTCTGCACCGATATAGCAATCATTATCCATATTTTAGTGTACCTCATTATTTCTACTAATATTTGAAACATAAATTATCAATCTTGTAAATAGGCTAAAATATCATTTGAAATGATTTTATATATATGTTATAGCACATTAAATATTTCTTATGTGAATAATAATTTTCAATATAAAATTTCAGAATATTAAAACAGTTGCTTGCACACTTCCTCATACTTTTCTCACTCTGATATCTAAACTCTGCGTTGTGCCCCGAGTTCTATCAGAACTTCAAACTTGCAAAAACATGTTCTGTTTCTTTCTTCTTATCAAAAACCTTAAAATTTGCATATTACCCCGGTAATCGCATATCCCACTACAGATATTGATGATTAAATAAAACAAGAGCGTTTAATATATATGCGTGAAGAGAGAAATATAAGTAAACTTATTTCTTGTTTAACTCTGTAAATTCGATTGCTTCAGCCCTCTTTTCACAATTCCGAGGTAGCTACGATTGAACGACGTCCTAAGGTAGGAGTTAGGAAATCAGCCGAAACTGTCAAATGAGTGTTATAGCTAGTGAGTAGTAATTGCTGAAACCAATTTTTCAATAAATATTTTCTATATATGTTTTGAAAAAGGAATTTAAAAAGTATCATATATGTATAATTAATATATATATTTATTTATTATATATTCCCCAAAATATAATTACAAAATTACTCTATATCCTAAAAATTCAAATTAATGTTCATATATTGTGTAGATCGATATAATGTTGCGCGAATTTTAAATTGAAGATAAAATTTGAACAATATTTGTAATACTTTTTTACCGAATATTTTCTGAATTTCAAATTAGTACTACATATATATATATATATATATATATACACACGCATATAAAAATATTTTTTTAGAAATATTCGAGAAGACACACACACACAAGAAAAACAAAGAAGTTAAATATATATTTTAAAATAATCCTATATTGTATAGGATCTAAAATAATAATGTTTTAGTGGCGGAAATCAGGGTAATACCATATCGATTGGTTAAATGGAACTTGGTGCAGCAATTTAAAAGATCGCAGGGTTTTTGTCTCAATTATTTATAATTACGCCAACCTAGATGGTATTGCGGCTAAAGCTTTATATTTCTGAAATGACGAAGTGCTTTTTTCACAAGAAATCAGGTTTTAAAAACATAACAATTGGTATATAATAGTAGTTAGTTGTCAAACTATCTATTATATTATATCGTATCGCACTCTTTTGAAATGTATTCCAACCAGAATTAAAAATATTGCTCTTTTATAAAATAATTATATTATTTATACTAAACTATACATACAAAATATGTTCAAAATAGGATAAAAATTTTGGTATTTGTATTCTAGATATTTTCCAAACATAATAAGGGAAATATTTTAAGATATATTGTGAATATTCAGAAAATATATATTAAATATTTTATTAATGTGTGTGTGCCTTTAAGATGTGAAAAATTGACAAAGTTGTATCGAACGTGCGATCATATATGTTGGATATGATAAATATTATAAGAACGTTGAAACTATATTATAACGCTTCTACTTATTGAGCTCTTTCTATTCTGGTTTCGAAATGCCTTTTTCTGTTTTTTTTTTTTTTTAAGTTGTTTATCCCGATTATATGTGGTCTAAATAGCAGAGAGAGA
The DNA here is from genome assembly GCA_030710605.1 of Cordylochernes scorpioides. Classification (NCBI taxonomy): domain Eukaryota; kingdom Metazoa; phylum Arthropoda; class Arachnida; order Pseudoscorpiones; family Chernetidae; genus Cordylochernes; species Cordylochernes scorpioides. The sequence continues at coordinate 132,884,329 of CP092886.1, read as the reverse complement.
TATTGAGATTGAATATACTTTATTAATAGTACGTATAAGATTATATGGTAAAATTAAATTTTATTTTCTTCAGAGGAATTCCACTGATGGTCGTCTTGTATGATTTCACCTTTCGCCCTGAAGTCGGATAGCGTTCCGCGTAGATCAGACTTCTCCTCGACATGTGCTATTGCCATGTCGAGGAATAGCTTCAGAGCAGACCTCTGTTAGAGAAAGAGAGAGAGAGAAGTCTAGTTATAACACTGCAATGGTATTGAACGCATAGTCGTCTCTCGTATATAACAAGGGCTATTTAATATATTGATATATCGGATAAAACCAATAGAAAATTATATCGAACGAGAACTGCCATTCTATCGTATATATAACCACACCATTATAGAATTATATTGATTGTGCTGTCACAATCTGGTACACCCGATAATATAAAATACTATTGAATGTGCTCTCCCACCTCTATCGGATCGTATAACCAACATTATAGAATTCTTATAAAAATTAAGCCATCCAAGGATGAGATCCTTCAATTTCAAAAGAAACTCATACTAGGGTGGTTCAATATAATAACAAGATACAAGTACATTGTTCGAATTATAGAATTCTTCGATCGTGCTTAAACCTATTGTATATAAACGAAATTATAAAATTATATATTAATGTTCTGTCATCTAAAGAATATAACCAACATTATAGATTTCATTAGCAATTAGAAATGTTAGAAATATATAACAAACATTATATAGAGAAATAAATTGAACGTACTGCTGCCTATCATATTTAACATGGGGGAGTCGGTGGAAGGATGGTCTAAACCGTTGGTTTTCGACCGCTACGACTCGGGTTCTATTCCCGCATTGGACACTTTTTTCTGATAAAAAAAATGCTCCAATGGCTCCCGATTCTTGTAAAAGTCCAACCCCACAAGCGAGTGAAAGTAACCAAACGGGTTTCTGGCACATTTTAAAGTGCAAAGTCGAACTGAATTTCACATGTGTACACATGTGGTGCACTTACAGTAAAAACAGTCGCCTACTTCTACCCACCATGATTATCATGGCCTGTACCACGTGTACTTAGGATAAGCACGAATATATTTAACTGACATTCTGTAATTGCTAAGAATATACTGTAACCTAGCAAATGTAGCAATCATATAGTTGCATCTAGTGTGTGTTACCACCTATCGTATTAACAAACATTATATATAATGAATCGAACGTACTAACATTTATTGGATGTGCCAGATATTATGTAAACTATATAGAATTATATATATTGTGCAGCCAACACATTAGAAAATCCTTTAATCAAAAATGTAGATTATGCGATCACACTGCTGCCTTACTCTAGAAGATTGTATTGTGTGATTATCGTGAATATTTAGCACCATAATTAAACTAGAGCGGTTACAATTATAATTCCTTTTGTAATAAAACTTTAGACATATAAATTGTATAGGTACTTCACTCTACAGCTCTGTTTTAACCTATGTAACCTTTGCGACTATATAATATGATTATAATATACTTAAATTCATAAATATATATAGTATAGGACTCTATATTTAGTGTTTCCGAAAGTATTCTGTAAACATTTCGGTTTCCTTTATATATAAACATTTCAAGACAATAGACTCGTTAACTCTAATTCGCTCTCTAGGAATTCTAGTTTAAATTAAAGCACTAATTAAAAACTTAAAAAATTAAAAATGATTCATATTAAAAAAATTAATTCGCTTTCTCCTTTCCTTTTATTAGTTTGATCAAATGTTATCCTGGTTCTGTCTTTTTTTTTCTTCTTCTATCTTCGTTATCCTGGATTCTTTTCTATGTTCTGCTTCTATATATATGACGCATAATTGCCGAATATTTGCTACTAAAAATTGAGTTTTATTTTTCAAACCTTAAATATAGTCGTATTCTACTCTTTCCTTCAACTTTCTCTTTTTATATTTTTATTTCTATAAATATATGTATAACTATAATATATATTAAGAAAAAGGCATCTCCTTATCGTGCAACTGAAAGTTGCTAATGGCTTGCGCCATCTATCGGAATAAATATCAACTATTCTCGTTGATTTTTAATTATTCCAGAATTGGCCAAATACCCATTCTTGATTAATCAAGAAAAGCTAACCACGGACGCGTTTCGGGCTGTTGGCCCTCATCAGCGTGGTGCAAGCTGTACCTCAACGACCAAAAAAAAAAAGGTCATTAAGGCATCCTGAAAAATCATGAAACGGGTAGTTAAGGCCAGAATTGCGTGAGAACGCTACACAATGTGAAAAAAAAATTGTACAAATGTAATATTGTATATATATTTCACATATAATATATATGTTAAAAATAAAAAAGGCATATTCTGATTGCTGACATGAACATTTTATTTGGCAGAGCGCCATCTAGTGTAACAAAAATAAATATATACTTAAAGTTTATTTAACTTGTTCCGTGAATATACAGTATACAGGATATTACAAAGGTAGTATAAAATAGAACTCGTCGAACTGCGAAATATATTTAATTAAATAAGAAAGAAGATATGTAGTAAATTTGTTTTTATAATAAATAGTATATTCCAATGGCAGTGTGTAATAACTCCCGCGAAGTATATTTAATCAACAGGAGAGACTATATAAAGTATATTCCAATGGCAGCGTAAAAAAAAAAAACTCCGCGAAGTATATTTACTCAAAAAGATGAGACTATATATAGCATATTCCAATAGTACCGTGAAACATATTCTCCGCGAAGTATATTTAATTAAACAGGAGAGATTATATAATATATTACAATGGCAGCGTAAAACATATTCTCCGCGAAGTATATTTAATTAAACAGGATAAACTATATATAGTATATTACAATGGCAGCGTGAAACATATTCTCCGCGAAGTATATTTAATTAAACAGGAGAGATTATATAGTATATTACAATGACAGCGTGAAACATATTCTCCGCGAAGTATATTTAATTAAACAGGATAAACTATATATAGTATATTACAATGGCAGCGTGAAACATATTCTCCGCGAAGTATATTTAATTAAACAGGATAAACCATATAGTATATTTCAATGGCAGCGTGAAACATATTCTCCGCGAAGTATATTTAATTAAAAAGGATAAACTATATATAGTATATTTCAATGGCAGCGTGAAACATATTCTCCTCGAAATATATTTAATTAAGCACGAGAGACTATATATAGTATATTCCAATGGTAGCGTGAAACATATTCTCCGCGAAATATATTTAATTAAGCACGAGAGACTATATATAGTATATTTCAATGGCAGCGTGAAACATATTCTACGAAATTTATTTAATTAAGTAGGGGAGACTATATATAGTATATTCCAATGGCAGCGTGAAACATATTCTCCGCGAAATTCATTTAATTAAGCACGAGAGACTATATATAGTATATTCCAATGGCAGCGTGAAACATATTCTACGAAATTTATTTAATTAAGTAGGAGAGACTATATATAGTATATTCCAATGGCAGCGTGAAACATATTCTACGAAATTTATTTAATTAAGTAGGAGAGACTATATATAGTATATTCCAATGGCAGCGTAAAACATATTCTCCGCGAAGTATATTTAATTAAGCATCAGAGGTCTGTGTGATCGCTGTTTAAATAAACAGAATCCTGATTGCACGTTGATGAAGTCTCCGAGTGTTTTTCCTGCGATCATTGACATGGCCGAAAACATTGGAATATTGCCGCATTTCTCTTTTTATCCAGCGGTTTATATTTTACCTAGCCAACTTATATTCCTATATTATATATATAGTTATATAATATACAACTATCCCTTATATATTTATATATATATATATAAATAAATTGTCTTAGCTATAACTTATTTGAGTTTAAAATTAATGCTATTTTATCCCATGGTGCCGAATAAATTTATATATTGAGGCGTAACAGATAAAGCTGTGCGTTTATACGTTATAAGATATTTATAAAGGCGTATATATAATTAAGAAAAAGGCATCTCCTTATCGTGCAACTTAGTGTTGCTGATGGCTTGCGCCATCTATCGGGATAAATATCAATTAATCCTTGATTTTTTATTTTCCAGAATTGGCCAAATACCCATTCTTGTTTAATTAAGAAAAGCTAACCACGTACGCGTTTCGGGCTGTTGGCCCACGTCAGTGTATTTCAAGCTGTACTTCAATGACAAAAAAAAATTCATTCAGGCATCCTGAAAAATCACGAAATGGGTAAAACGGGTAAAACGAGCCAGAAGTGCGTGAGACCGCGAAACAATATGAAAAAATAGGGAAAATGTGAAATTGTACTGATTTAAGGTGAATAAATTAAGAAAAAGGCATCTCCCTATCGTGCAACTGAAAATTGCTGATGCAATCACTCTTGTGGTACAAACACCAGACATATATTTGATAACAAGGCCGAGAGAATAATCAACATTCAGTAGAAAGGTAAATTATGATAAATTGATAATATTAGGTTTATAATATTTATTTTTCCGAGTTTTTACTCATAATGAATAAAACAGTATTAAATTGTGAGAGAGAGAGAGAGAGAGAGAGAGAGAGAAGTGTGTCCTCTACTATAGTAATTCAAAGAAAGTTTAACAGCAACAATAAACAATTAAATTATCTTATTTATGTTCTGTAGCTATATAGCTTAACTAATATTTTAAGGAACATGCCAATAAATATCTAATATTTAATTGAAATATAATATTTATTTAAAATCATATAATGATGAGATAGAGAATATAAAAAATAATGGAAGATACTAAAGTTCTATTTAATATTTATCATATAAATAGCAATCTGTGCAGTTCACATATCAATCCGCTGCAGTGCAATGTGCAGAGATAACGCACACGTCCTCTGACATTAAATTAAAGTAGGCTCCCCTGGCTGCCTCGTGTCACTAATTTAGGGATGAACATTCATTTTCCCAAATTCTACTGCGCCACTATAAATTACTTTAAATAATCTAATGAGAAATATGCAAAGTCCCACCTCCAAATTTTAATTATAATATTGTTTCTAGTTTCTAAATGGAGCATTTAATTTTATAACTTGGGAATTATTTGTATAGGATTATTAACTCCAACTCTAGACTACGTATATAAATAAATAAAATGGAACACAATAGCAATAGGGTGTTAGGATCGTCTGCCACGTATTGTCTGTCACCCTGGATTCTCTCTAATCTCATAAAGGAGTTTCGATAAAAGAAAAATTCTCATATTCTATATATTGATCACCAATAGCGGAGACTCCAATTGGACTCAAATAGGTTAATCCCAAGATCCCTCAATCGACAAGTTTCATTGAGGAAAATCATTTTGGAAAACTTTTCTTCCCTCGAGCTCCCTAAGTCTCAAAGCTTCTTAGCGTTTTTAGATTAGGCCGAGGGCCATGCTCTAGGCTAGGATCATATAGAATCTCTTCCGGATAAATCTTATTTCCTAATATTCCTCTAAATATAGACACGTTCTTCATAAGAATAGACTTTACAATAATTATCATCAAATATTTTATTATCATTTTTTAGACTTCCATTATCCCTTCCGTGTGATTTGTTTTTAAAATGATAAATTGTAATTAATAATTTCTATATTATTATGAAATTTTAATAGTTTCGTGCATTTCAATTTTAGTAAAAACAGAATGAAATTTTAAAATTCATTGTGAGATATATGAAAAGTTATATATTTATTATTCAAAGAAGATATATAAAAGTTTATTTTGCCATGTAACAATATTAATAGATATTTAGAAATTTTCTTTCTATGAAATGCTTTGTTTGCTATTTGATAAGGTGTAGGTCTTAAAAAAATAAACTATGTACCTAAATATATTTGGTTGAGCTCCTGGTGTTCGTATTAATATACGTTGCTTGCAAATTTATTTTGTTATTAAAATATATTTTTAATACCCGCAACCTATCTTTATATTGTGTGCAAAATACGGTAGGATTAGATTCAGAGGTTAAAAAAGGCACCTCCCTTTTTTAATAAATGTTTTAAAACAATGTTTTGTCATTACTCTTCATAATTTCAATCGGTACATTCTCTCTCTATGCAAATACAATGAAGAAAATGATTGGTTTGATAAATTTAATGAAGGTTTGAAAAAATTTGAAGATCAGTAAGATTTCCGACTATAATGTTCTTAAACAAGCTGTAATGCGAATACAAGAAATTTGCTTTAAAACCCCACTGCATACAGAGATTACAAAGTTATTTCCAATAATAACTATAACATCTTTAAAATTTGTTCTCAAGTTGGCAAAATTATTTGAACAAAAACACTTTCAATTCATTATTCTTTAAAGTAATATTCCGCCACGTATATATATATGTGATAACCTTTATTGTTAACATTATTTTCTCTCTAAAATTTATAGTGCCGCATATATTTTTGTTAATCATCTCATGAAGAACAAATAAACATTTTTTCCCAAAATATTACTTTTCTATGCTATATAATTTATATCTTGCCATTAATGGCTATGTAAATAATGCAGATACTTGCAAAGAGGCAACCTGTACATAAGTTCTTACCTATGTTAATTCCCATTCGTCTGTATTTTTACATATATATGTTTTATTTGTTCGTCCTAGACAAATTGGAAGTAGAAAATACCGCGGACATGATCATCGCTCAATATTATTTTCTATAAATAACCAGAGCTATATGACCGATGTAGTCAGCGATTTGCATAGGACCCGAATAAATGAGACTCTTCTAAGATAAATTATCTTTTTTAAAAAATGGGAATTATATAATATGTAAATGTTTAAATAATTTAATAAAGCTTTTGCGTGACTTGAGTTGTATATTCTGCTCCCTACAAAGTTTCACCAGAGAATTATTAATTTAAATTTAATACAATATAAGATTTAAATTATTCATGAAAACATATGCTAAATCAATTTAATTTTGTAATTTTGATAAGATTAATTACATTGATTAATTAATGTTGTGCGGTGTAAAATAAAATGTTTATTTTAGATAATATTAATATTGAACCTGTACAAAAATATTTTCGATAATAGATTTAACATAGTTGAGTTTTTATTAATTAAATGCTAAAAATTGCATTAAATAGTAAATGAAGTTTCTTGTCTCTCAATAAACTCTGTACTTATTTCTATAACAAAATTTCAAAATATTATTACATAAAGTATAAACAAAATTAGTTCTTTAATAGTTAAAAGAGGGATATATAGAGTATATAATTTCAAAGATAAATCTGTAATAAATCCAACACTTTCAACAATATATTACGGACAATTCAACTTTAATCTAGATCTTATCATTTGGTTTTTAATCGCTATTATAGTGCCTAGCTAAATATCTTTATCAAAATTCGAATTATAATAGACACGTATGATTCTTTTTAAAAATAAACAATTTCTACTGTCCTTACTGCAATGAAAAAGTTAATGCCAGGGCCTAGCATCAATTTTTCCATTGCAGTAAGGACAGTAGAAATATTTTATTTTTAAAAATAACCATACGCGTCTATATACCCAGTTCTATAATACTTAACATATCTGGACTCGGCAATATAGGTTGCAATTATATCTTGTTGAAAAAAAGGTCTTTCACATACAAAATCAAATAAAGTAAAACTTATATTTTAAAAATTCCTTTATAAAAACGTGAAATCAAAGAAGCCTCCAGATTGACCTAAGCTATAGACACATCTCAGTGTCTCCAGGTTGCGTTTGCCAAAGCTGGTGTTAGGATTTTGTCTGAATCCGGATATTCATGCTAAAAGGTACAACCTCCTTAAGAATTGTATATATATATATATATATATATATATATATACAAGTATATGGTGTATTTAAGTTAATTAAAAAGTAAAAATATATTTTAGGCCTTATTTATTTAAAAGGATTTTATTATGTGACACCGGAGTAGATTCAAAATCCAAAATTACAAGTCAACAACAGAATAATGATGATGATAAGTTATATATTACGATATATACTAGCCGAGTGACCCGGGCAACGCCCCGGGTTTACCCTAATTAAGTATAGATAGTGGCTTGAAATTGAAATAGGTATATTTTAATTTATTAGAAGTAGCATTTCAAGAAAGGTTAAATAAAATTATTCCTAAGCACAGTATATACATTTGTGCACATCTGGTGGAAATTATCATTTATAGACGAATGACCCGGCTTCGCCCGGGAATTCCCCCGAGTGCAATTTCCTTCATACTGAAAGAACATTGCTAATAAATAGTATTAGAGCCATAGAATAGCAACACCGAAGTAATACATAGTTCAAATAGTTGGCAGATTTTCCACCCAACCTCCGAGGTACCCGCCCCAGCGTGTTAACTCTTATATATAGTGGTGCATCCTCTGTAGGTCTATTACACTCTTTGGGTAAAAAAGGGATAAGGATTGAAATTGCTTGAGAAGAGTGACCGTGATTGACCAAGCCTAGCCAGCAGCCTGTAATCTAATGTTTTCAGACCCCAGTCAAACATTCGTAGATGTTTTTCTGAAAAATAATTTAAAAAAAAAAACTAATATTAATATAAATCATAATAATCTGCAACTGTCCTTGAATATTCTAATTCTAGAGATTTTACCTTTCAAATATATACTTTTATAGAGAGAATTATGAAAATAAGATACCACTCAAAAACAACAAAAAAAAAGAGACTAAAATAGCATTAAAAAAAAAAATTATTCATGACAACACAGAAGAATACACAAAATTTGAAGTTTTATTTTCTGGAGCCAAAAAATAAATATTTCTTCCTGAGCCAACTCTAGAGCAGGCAACATACAATTGCCCATGCGAGAAACAGGGTTGCCCCAAGTCAATGCCAGCAATTTTGAGGGAGTGACCTTGAGCCTTGTTAATCGACATGGCAAAAGAAACTTGAATGGGGAACTGCAATCTTTTAAAATGCAAAGGAGAATGTTTATCATCATGAATCAGAAGAATCCGGGGAATAAAAACCTCTTCATTTTGAAAACAACCAGTTAAAATGGTTGCCTCTACCACATGAGGCCACAATCTTTTAACACAGAGACGGGTACCATTGCAAAGGCGGGGTGCATCAATATTTTGTCATTAAATATATACGTATATAGAAAGAATTATGAAAATAATATACCACTCAAACAACAAAAAAAAAAAAACTAAAATAGCATTAAAAAAAAAATTTATTCATGACAACACAGAAGAATACACAAAATTTGAAGTCTTATTTTGTGGAGACAAAACATAAAGATTTCTTCCTGAGCCAACTCTGGAGCAGGCAACATACAATTGCCCATGCGAGAAACAGGGTTGCTCCAAGTCAATGCCAGCAATTTTGAGGGACTGACCTTGAGCCTTGTTAATCGACATGGCAAAAGAAACGCGAATGGGGAACTGCAATCTTTTAAAATGCAAAGGAGAATGTTTATCATCATGAATCAGAGGAATCCGGGGAATAAAAACCTCTTCATTTTGAAAACAACCAGTTAAAATGGTTGCCTCTACCACATGAGGCCACAATCTTTTAACACAGAGACGGGTACCATTGCAAAGGCGGGGTGCATCAATATTTCTCAATAAAATAATGGGAACACCAACTCGAAGTTCTAAGTGATGTGGTGGCATCCCAGAAGGTTCTAAAGAATTTAAAAACTCTGTTGTATATTCCACGCAATCCTCAGCATCAATTGTGGAATCCACAGAAGTATATAAAATGCTTTGCCCTGGTATTTCTTTCAAAAGCTGAGCATTTATGGCATCAACTACACAATTCCTTGGAGCCAAAATTGCCCGCTCACAAAGCCAAGGATAGTAATTCGCCCTTCCCCGGTTAAACATCTCCCCAATGTTAGGAAAAACACTATTCTTTAGGCCAGAGAGGGAGTCAACAGTGTTAACCAATTCATTTGAAAAATTAACATTACCATCCGTATCATTAAGTTGGCCACTTCCAAGTTGAAGCAAAAATTGTGAAAATAACAGTGAGTTGGGATCTCCTGAATTGACAGCCCGCATATTTGTTGAAAGAGTAAGTCTTTCAACAAATGACCAAAGTGGGGATGCCTTTAAGCAAGCATGCAACTCATCTGCTATTGTACCTCTAGGGATAATGGGCAATATCTGCCTGAAGTCACCGGCCAACAACAACACTACACCTCCCATTGGTCTCTGATCCTGCCTACAATCTTTAAGTGTTATGTCAACTGCCTCTAAAGCATGCCTGTGTGCCATAGTACATTCATCCCAGACAATAAATTTGCATTGTCTAAGAACTTCACCCATTGCGGAATCAGCATTCAAATTACAAACTGGTACCTCATCCCTGGTCAAATCTAAGGGTAATTTGAAAGTGGAATGAGCAGTTCTGCCACCATGCAACAGAGTGGCCGCAATACCAGAAGAAGCTGTAGAAAGAGCAATGTCCCCAGTACTTCGTACCTTTGTAAGAAGAAGATTGATCAGAAAAGTTTTTCCTGTGCCCCCCGGAGCATCAAGAAAGTACAATCCGCCAGCATTGGAATCAATTTTAGAAAGGATCCTATCGTAAGCCTCCTTTTGTTCAGGGACATTGGCAAGTTTCGGTTCATTCGAAGCCACAAATTGTAGTAACCTGCTGAGATCATACGATGTTTCTCTTAAAAGTTCATGACTGGTTCGGTGAGTAACATTCATTGTGCTGTGGGGACCTCATGCCAAACTTTGTCAAATGGAAACCAGTCATTTGCAGAACTTTTTGTTCTAAAAGTATTAAAGCCTGATTTGACATTTCGGATGTCAGCTGTAAAAGACCGTCATTGGCTTGCTGTCTGGCAAGATTCAGAATATCTGCAGACATTGGTTCTTTAAATTGTGCCCAGATATCTTGAGGGTTGGTAGGGTGGCAGCAGGTAAGAATAATAGCAAAAAGTTCCCGGATTTTTAAAGGAGACTCACTTAGCACTGCTTCCTGAATACAATGATGCCATTGCTGGTCATTCTCAAGCAACCCCAAATGCAGACATGCCTCTTTATATGTTTGACAGAGCACACCATTGATTGTTCTGAGGGCTGCAAAAGAAGTCGGACCACGAACACTATGAAGCAGCATGCGAAGATAAAAACATTCCTCAAAATTTGGATGAACGGTGTAGACTCTGCCAATAGCATCAGAAGCAAAAGCAACTTGGTCAGCAATGCGAGTGCCTTGTTTTCGAGGCTGCCATGATTTAGTAGCAGACCAAATGTAGTAAACAGGAACTTCAACATAGAGAAGTGTTTTTGCAAAGTTATCGCGCTGGCAAAGGGCAAAAAATTCTGTCAACGTGGTCTTAGGTGGACGGTGAGCCTGTAGTGCAGCATTAGCAGAAGTAAAATATACACGCTGCCCATTTTCCAAGTGTACAGAGAGATGTTGAACCATTGGATGGCGTCTGTGAATAGGGAATCCCAGAATGCGCCAAACAGCTTCATTGCTACTAATATATCGACCATGTTGGTACTCTAGCACTTCATTAGACTCTGTTTGAGCACCACTAACTGCAAAAATTGATTGGTCTGAACCCTTGTATATGTATTTGCAGATATATTTTATAGCAGAGATTGAAGCACAGGACTCCACATTGATGTGAGCATCAAATAGTCTGCATAGAAGAGGCGAATATGGCACAACATACCTATTATCAATGGTAACATCAGTCATGCGCACAACCTGAACACCATTCTCAATGGTGAAAACTCTCACTCTTTTAACAAAAGAAAAGCCACCTTCCTCAGGCCTGCGACGTCTGTACAATGGGTAGCCATCCCTATCTGTCTGCGTTTCAGCCAAGAGTAGCCGTGGATATTTCTTTTGGCATCTACCCCGTTCCATGCAGCCAGGATTAGGATACCCATGTCCACATGGCCCATGAATCATATTTTTGGTTACAGTCCGAAACAGTGAAGCATCAACCTCCGCATTGGGGATTTCAGCACAAATGATCGAATCAATCTGGTTTGGGCGAATCTTTTCTTTAAGCCACAATAAAATATGCGCATGTGGTAGCCCTCGCTTTTGCCATTCAATGGTATAACACCAACATTGGGGCTTGCCAAAAACATCACCCTTGGTGATCAAATCTATAAGCTTGGTAACTTTCAATTGAAAAATGCGAGCAACCAAGTCATGCCGAACAAATGCACCTTGGGTGGGGAACTGCATTAGTTTTATCTCAGGCCACTCAGGATTGCATGTAAATGTAATAAAAAGGTCTGGGCGACCATATTTACGGACGTAAGCCATGCAATCCTGGGCATACTCATGCATGTGCCTTGGACTGCCCACAAAGGAAGAAGGAAGAATAACTTGTCTTCCAATAAGGGCATGACTCCTGTCAGTGCGAATAGCATCTAACAGATTGATATATTCGGTTGCACGAAGTTGAGCTTGATGCGCTGAGATGTAATGCAGCCTTTCAGATTCCACCTTGGCATAAATGTCGACCAGAATTTGATGGGTCAAATCTCCAAAAGCCAGTAACCAATTTGTTATGCCAGGATTACGGCTACGAATCATTAGCAGTGAAACATAAAAATCCATGCAAGAAACCGTCTTGTGCGCCGAAGGAACCCCATTAATCAGCTGAGGGATATGGAAATGATAACCATCTTGACCATTCCAAAAAACCAATGGGTATTGCAGGGCGTCATAAGACCTGTGAAACTCGTTAATCCTCTGCACACCACTGCCTCTTTTGGAAAGAACAATGTCACGTCTGTCACAGTTTTCCTGCACAATAACAATGGCAACCTCATTAATGGTTGGAGCATTGAATGTGCGAGGATGGTGTCCAGGCGGTGCTTTGTCAGCCTTAATGACCAACTTGTAATCAGGAGAAGGCATTTTTTCAATGGAAGCTTTGAACAAATGGCATAAGGATTATGTTGATGCAACATATCTTGCAAAATGCTAACAATGTGGGGCTTAGTGATAGGAAAGTTTCTATGGCGGGTGGCAACCTCTGCACTACTATCTCCGATGAAGAAAACCTGAAGGAATGCTGGCTGTAGTTGGCGGCTATCAGAGTCGAGTGGTGGCAAAACAGAGCCAATTCTATGATAGACCTGGCCTTGGACCTTAAACGTTGGCATGTAACCTGGCAACACAACACGACTACCACACCCAAAAGATGTCATTTGGAAGGCATTGTTATAGTGACGGATATGTCGCATGAACTCAGCCGAGTGAGGAGAAGACCCATCGAGCAGAGTTCTGAGAGCTTCTGGGGGTTCAGGTAAAACAGGAATTCTGACCTTACCTGCAGAACAGCACATTCCAGGCCGCTCACCATTGTATTTAAAGGCAGTACAATGTTGACATTGTTTTTCCATATGGCCAATCTGAAGAAAAGTAAATTGTTCATAATTCAGGGCCGGATTGTAATGGAAAGCAGCATTGAGCATGTCAGCCCAAGTGCTAGCTCGTTGCCTGAAATACCGCAACTGGTCAGCCTCCTGTCGTGTTTGGGACTGCTGGGGAGTCTCTGATGCGCGTTGAACTCTGTGGTGCAGCCGGTCACTTTGGAGACGGGCTTGAGACTGTTGGGGATTCTCTGATGCGCGTTGAACTCTGTGGCGCAGCCGGTCACTTTGGAGGCGGGCTTGAGACTGTTGGGGATTCTCTGATGCGCGTTGAACTCAGCGGCGCAGCCGGTCACTTTGGAGGCGGGCTTGAGACTGTTGGGGATTCTCCAATGTGCGGCTACTTTGGCCTCTAGCAGCTCGGGCAGCCATGCGTCGAGCTGCAGGTGTACTTACTCCAATTGCAGATCTTTTGCGAGGCATATCAAATGGGATGATTCAATTTGAAAATATGTCCTAAAAAAACAGAAATAGCACAATCAGTACCAAAAATATATCTGTATATATATATAAAAAAAAAAGCTTATAAGGAAAACAGTGCAGACCCAAAACATGATTTTTTCAAAAGAATAACAAAACAAAGGCCATTAAAACAATTAAAAAACATAAGCCCATTGTTTATATACAGTAATAAAAGTTTGTAAATAGTGTCAAATCTGCATTGGTTACTAACCGTAACTTTGTAAAATGTAGTGCCCTATAAACATGTCAGAAAAAAAATAATAATACTAAAAAAAAACTAATGTCAAAATAGCCATGTTAATATTTTAGGCTGATAAAAACCAATGGGTATATGGATTATAGACAAACACATGTTTTGGCTGTTAAATGAGACAGTAATTAATAGTAAATTTTCACTACTGTATTTTCTGCATAGTGACTATTGTTTGTTTAATTTTAAGAATTAGCATATTGACTGTAAATAAAAAAAACAAAGGCCAGAACAAACCTTAACTTAGCAATATAATGTAGCATAATAATGTAGTGCCCTATCAACATGTCAGAAAAAAAATAATAATACTAAAAAAAAAACTAATGCCAAAATAGCCATGTTAATATTTTAGGCTGATAAAAACCAATGGGTATATGGATTATAGACAAACACATGTTTTGGCTGTTAAATGAGACAGTAATTAATAGTAAATTTTCACTACTGTATTTTCTGCATATTGACTATTGTTTGTTTAATTTTAAGAATTATCATATTGACTGTAAATAAAAAAAACAAAGGCCAGAACAAACCTTAACTTAGCAATATAAATTTTAGACAAACACATGTTTTGGCTGTTAAATGAAGCCATGTTAATATTTTAGGCTGATAAAAACCAATGGGTATATGGATTATAGACAAACACATGTTTTGGCTGTTAAATGAGACAGTAATTAATAGTAAATTTTCACTACTGTATTTTCTGCATATTGACTATTGTTTGTTTAATTTTAAGAATTATCATATTGACTGTAAATAAAAAAAACAAAGGCCAGAACAAACCTTAACTTAGCAATATAAATTTTAGAAAAACACATGTTTTGGCTGTTAAATGAGACAGTAAATAATATTAAATTTTCACTACTGTATTTTTTGCTTATTGACTATTGTTTGTTTAATTTTAAGGATTAGCAATATAAATTTTAGACAAACACATGTTTTGGCTGTTAAATGAGACACTAATCATATTAAATTTTCACTACTGTATTTTTCGCATATTGACTATTGTTTGTTTAATTTTAAGAATTATAATATTGACTGTAAAAAAAAAACCACAAAGGCCAGAACAAAAATGGATAAAAAATAAGAAAGCCATTGTTTACATACAGTAACGCTAATTTTGTAAAGTTTTCTTTTTTTTAATTGTGTGAAACTTACCTTAACTTAGTAATATAAATTTCGCTCTCAATACTTTTTAAAAAAAAAGTGACACTCGTATAAAAAGATATTTTAAAAAAAGTAAGCAAGCAACTTGAAAAGAAATGCAGAACGCTCATTGGTCGCTTAATTGGCCTCGTGTTGTTACTTTCCGTCGTATTTACTCCGCGTAAGCCTCGTATTTACTCCGCGTAAAAAAAAGTTCTTCAAATGAAAAAAAGAAATAGCCAAAAATACTAAGCAAATTGTATCCAAAAATTTTCCTCAGGTTTATAAAAAGCGACATGCAAAAATTGGTACCAATTGGTTCAGTAGTTTTTGAGTTTATCGCGAAACAGACAGACAGACAGGAATTGACTTTTATATATATAGAGATATCACAGAATAATAATAATCTGTGAATTTAAAATTATTAGAATATAAATACACGACAAAATATATATACTTGTATATATACCTAGAAGGACTGACAAGTCCGAAATGCTTGAAATAAAAAGTATCACAAGAAACCTAGCCCTGGAAGCTTTATTTATTTTATTAAATTATGTTATATTCATATCATGAGGTTTTGTATATATATATATATATATATATATATATAGTGTAGAAACTTTATAACAAAATTATAACAGTGATTCTAATTTTAAAACTTAAGGAGCAAACTGATAATAATGATAACTTATATCAGTTAGATTTGATTAGATTAGCAAGCTAAATCTAAATTAATTATAATAATAAATAGTTATTTAATTTTATAGTCCAGTTTTGTATTAAGATTATCTTCACTATTATGATCATTTAAATTCAAATTATAAAATTTGTAAAATGTTATTAATTTGTAGATAGAGAGAGAAAAAAAAAAATCCTTTACTTCTACTACATCCTCAAGTTAATTATATATTTATAATTAATAACAATAAAAATTAACAAAGTAACGTCTATTACATCGGCTTTTACACGTCATTCAGACATACTCTAATCCTATATATAGAATAATCGAAGAGAGAATATATATAATAGTTAGAAAAAAGAGAGAAAGACAGAACCATGCACTTTTAATCAAACTAATAATAAGGAAAAAAAAAAAGAGTTTTATAAAGAAGGTAGATAAGATTGTTAGTATATATATATATTTTTTTTTTTATGATTTTATATTTTATCCTTTTTTTTTTTTAAGATTTTTAAAGGTTTTTTTATTTTATAATATGATTATAAATAGTTGTATTTAGTAATATATCTATAGTATGAATTAACATTTGTTATAAGTTTGGATATTATGTTTTGAAACCATAATGGTAGACCAGACATACACAAAAGACTTTAAATTGAAATGAATTGGAAAAAGAGATCTGCTGGAACGGGGATCTTCAGATAAAAATTCCAGCGACATTTCACCCCTTGAAGATCCCCGTTCCAGCAGATCTCTTTTTCCAATTCATTTCAATTTAAAGTCTTTTGTGTATGTCTGGTCTACCATTATGGTTTCAAAACATAATATCCAAACTTATAACAAATGTTAATTCATACTATAGATATATTACTAAATACAACTATTTATAATCATATTATAAAATAAAAAAACCTTTAAAAATCTTTAAAAAAAAAAAGGATAAAATATAAAATCATAAAAAAAAATATATATATATATACTAACAATCTTATCTACCTTCTTTATAAAACTCTTTTTTTTTTTTTTTCCTTATTATTAGTTTGATTAAAAGTGCATGGTTCTGTCTTTCTCTCTTTTTTCTAACTATTATATATATTCTCTCTTCGATTATTCTATATATAGGATTAGAGTATGTCTGAATGACGTGTAAAAGCCGATGTAATAGACGTTACTTTGTTAATTTTTATTGTTATTAATTATAAATATATAATTAACTTGAGGATGTAGTAGAAGTAAAGGATTTTTTTTTTTTCTCTCTCTATCTACAAATTAATAACATTTTACAAATTTTATAATTTGAATTTAAATGATCATAATAGTGAAGATAATCTTAATACAAAACTGGACTATAAAATTAAATAACTATTTATTATTATATATATATATATATATATATATATATATATATATATATATATATATATATATATATATATATATAATTCATTCGAATTTTATATTTATTACATTTGTTATGTGAAATATAATCCACTATTAGTAAAGGATTTCATTATAAATAGAGTTTCCATTATATATAGATTTCATATATATTTGAATTCACCTATATGAAATATTTTTATTTAAAAAATGGGACAAATGCTAGAATATTCTTCAGTGAGCAAAATAGAGAGAAAATTCTTCTATATAAATAAGAAAATTGGAAAAGTAAAAATATCAATTTTTTCAATGAAGAAGAAGATAGCCATTTTACTTTGACACTAAAAGAAAATAAAAATAAAAAGTTCACATAAAATTGGCTTGAAATAAATTTTCTCTTTCTTCAACAAAAGTGAAAAACTTGAAATATTGCTAACAATATTAGCGATATTGATAATATTTGATCTAAATATTTATTAAGTAAATTTTGAATATTTATGTTTTCTTATCCAAAAATAGATTTATAATTAAATTGTAGAAGAAACCCCGAGGTCTAATAAAATTACATTTTCATTATAGAAAGGTTGCGAAAGACTGGAGTAAAATGTGCAATTCAGGAAATTATGTAATAACCTTTAATTTGACAATAGGGCAATTTTTGAGAAAATCGTTAACTACTTGAGCATATTATATTCAGGAAAATTGTTTTACTTTACTGGGACAATCAGCAATTATAAAATAGTTAATAAATAATCCTCATAATTTAGGTTTACTACACTAGAAATATACTAATATTCTTAATTATAAAAAACATATGTAAATTATTATTTTATACTTAATATATATATTCACCGCCCAATAAGCTTAGAAGACGTCTAGTGGCTCACCTGGGGCGCGCGACCTGCTGCGTGCTTCACTGCAAAACACCTCGTAAAAGATGGAAGATTGATCCATCGAAATATCGGTAAATAAATAATCATATTTAAATCCAAAATAAGCCTTATTTTTAAAATATAAATGTATTATGGATTGCTCTATATTCAGAATATATATATATATATATATTTAAAATAAAAGGCATATCCAAACCACTCACATCATCATTTTTAGATGGAAGAGCGCCATCTAGTGGAAAAAAATCAAATTAAGCTTATTTAGGTTCGTTTCTTGCAAACGCATTTTTTAAAAATGAACAATCCTATAAAACAATATAATGCGGCTTATGATTATAAAGCGACATTTGAAAATTATCCCGCATGTGTTTCTTTTGAACGAAAAACCGAAATTTATTTTAAGGAGAAATAACGATTATTTCCAACCTTAGGAATGAAGTATGAAAGGATGAATTGTGAAGAGTTATGATAAACGAAAAAAAAAAGTGTCCAGGGATGGGAATCGTACCCAAAGTGTTCCGCTTACCGGGCAGCAGATGCCATGTCCACTAGTCTACCATGGACATATATTTCCGTTCGTAAATATTATATATAGTAATTTATAATACAATAAAATGCGGCTTATGATTGTAAAGCTATATTTGAAAATTATCCCTCATGTGTTTCCTTTGAACGAAAAATCGAAATTTATTTTAAGGAGAAACAAGATGGAGCACCTGCCATCTAGAAATCTTCATGTGAGCCTGGACAGGATATGATATTTTTATTTTTAATATGTACATATGTGTTGAAAATAGATATTAGTCGATTTTTTGAATACATTTAATTAAGATATGGCATATATTGGATCAGTATTATTTATTAGAAATATGGAATATTCCGATTAGGCAGTTCGCCAAACCCTGTTGGGTTAAACCCCAGAAGATGACGGGCGAACAGCTTCATCGTCGAAATATTGGATGTTTATATTAAACAATATTGATCCAATATATGCCTATTTTATCATTTATAGTAGTATATATGTATATAATGTTTTTTACCTGTGTGATAACACAAAATGTACATTTTTTATTATTTAAATGCGTTTTAAAAGTGATAGGCGCCACCTTTGGTTCATGATAATCATCCTTATTATCCATAATCCATCCATAATCATCTTTATTTTGGTGTTATATATATAACGAAAAATATTTCTGTTATAATTGAAGATTTATTCAATGTATTGGCTTTCTCTTTATAAAGAACAATGATAGAGAAAAAAACGAATAAACAAACAATACAAAGTTGCGCGAAGCAGGCGACAGAAAAGAAGCGGAAAACTACAAAAACTGGTGCTTGGAGCGCCGCCACTGCCGTAAGTGCAGCAACCGTCGTTGGCCGATGATTATCGGAATCTTTACTTCAACACCTTCGCTAAGTCTATCGTTTTATAAAGCGGGTTTTGTACTGCATAATATTTATAAATAATGCCTTGTTATGGTTGAATTACGTTCTGAAAACTTAGATTAATTATATAGAGTAATAAATGACAGTTTATTTTTACACTGAAAATATTTTCATTTCCCACTGATAAGAGAGCAGCAGTGATGTTTTGAAAATAATATAAATATACTGTAATAAGTGGGTCAAAACACACAGATGATAATCGACAGCAATAGCGACATAGAAAGTGTGAGCATGAGATGAATGCTCTACAAGAAACAAGCTACGACAGCGGCGGGTAACATTAAGAAAATTCCGGCGGATAGACAACAATAACGATATAGAAGGTGTGAGAATGAGATAAATGCTCTTCAAGAAAGAAGTTGCGACAGTAGCGGGCAACTCGGAGAAAATTCCGGCGGCTAGTCAGCGGTAGCGATATAGGAGGTGCGAGCATGAGATAAATGCGCTACAAGGAGTAGGTTGCGACAGCGGGCTACTGAGCGGTAAATTTGTAGCCGTAGCGCCGAGAATTTATCGGTGCTAATCCCGTAATGTATAGCGCGCCATCTCCCCTCAACATCAATACAGCCTGTTTGTTTCCTTTCTGACGTTTTTATGGACACCTCTGCCGATTTTGGTGATAGTAAATAGAGAATTTACACTGAGTCAATATTTATTCTAGCAAGAAGTGTGTATTTGACGAACTTGGATTATCCAAGGAATATTTTATATAAACAACTTCTATTTACCATCCGTTCTTAATGTTGTGTGTGTGTCAACCCAAATATTACGATTTTTAATAACAGTTAGAATGTTGACATATTCAGTAGAGTACATATTGGTACATGTTTCTAGATGACTTTTATTGTTGAAAGTTTCATAAATGTAAATGTTCTCTCTATATTTTAGACAATAGGTCCATTCAAGCCGTTTCTTCAAACAATGATAATTCAGAGCTTTATCTATTTTAAAGCATTTATTCTTTTTTTTTTTAATTTAGAAATTTTCGTTTTCTCTACTTTAATGAGAATATTCGAATAAAGCTGTCATACTTTGCAAATTTAGGGATAATCGGAAATGCCGATAATAGATTCTTAATATATCTTGACCTTTCTATACATATTCCTATGTTATAGTTATAACAGCATCAGAATATGCTAAGTAAACATGAAGTTATACGATAATTAAAATATAGACATTCATTGTGAATTATAGATGATCCTTAATATGAATTCATGTATTTGATTTTTTTTTTTATACTCTTGCACATTCTCTAAGTAGTTTTCATTTATATATGGTTCGCACCTCACTGAAAAAGAAAGGTACAATTTTTATAAAAATTAAATAAAAAATATTAATTATTCGAAAGAAAGCGCCCCATGAAATAAATTAATAATCACATTGATATTTTTATTTTTTTATGTTCTAAATATTTTAAATGTTTTAAATATTTAATGACCTCAAGGCTAAAAATGGAACTTTTAGTTAAGTATTAATTATGTGTGACTCGTTCTTTTTTCTATACGATCACAATATGCTTTTATCACGTTTTACTTTCGGTAAAAAAATAAAAAGAAGAAAAATAGAACTTGTGTTGCAACAATTCTTTACTATCTCAAACACATAGAATAAAAGAAAGGGAGCGATTATCTTTCTGAATTTTAAGCGTTGCTGATGGCTAGACGTTTAGTTGTCATAGGCAGGATATGCTCTTTCAATATACAAGAAATAAAACAATCATATTTTTATTTTATAAATAGAATATCCTTCTAGCCTCTCCAATGTGATGAACATTTTAGGAGGACTTGATTCATCAGTGCTGAACCCTTCCATTGTCCTTCCAAATCAATCCACTAGACCGCTTTCTTATTGTTTTGGGGTATTCTACTTATATATCCGGGACTTGATGGAGATTTTTAGTCATGGTGTTTATCGAATCAACGTAAGGGACCGCTCTGTAGGACGAAGTACAGTTGGGACTTCGTGAGCCCCGAGCCGCTACGGTAACCGTGAAGGCCTAAGGGAACTCTGAAATGTGGCTGACTAACGGGGAAACGGCAGCCCCCCTTTACATGGAGCAACAAAATCAGAAATTTGCGGTTCTTACTACCGCGTCCAAGGGAGCCGACGCTCTGGGACCTGCAGTCTGGGGAAGCAATGTTTTGGGACAAGACACCACCACGAATCAAAGGAAAAATTCGAGAGGGGATAGAGATATAAATACATTTTAAAATATATTATGAAATTATATTCGAGATAAAATGTGGTTTAATTTCTTATACTTCTATACTCTTTTTACATGTTACCAACTCTAGAGAAGGTTCTTCCTCTATATAATTCTAACCTATGAAAATATATTAACTTATAGTGAGAAATAGGAAAAACAGGCAGATTTATATCCTTTCAACGTAACAATTCGGAAATTTACAAAGTTTTATCTAATTAATCTGATTTGTCTGCTTGTACTCCCAGTTCAGAAGAAAATTTGAGAATAACGAAAACTTACGAAAGCGAAAATATTTAGAAGAGATACTCAGTGTTATTATATCTCCCTACATCAAGACTGTAGGGATAGCTAATTACTTGTTTGTTATTGGTAATCTTACCATTGTTTGCTTCTTTTTTTCTCTTTTAACTAGGGACATGTCTTCATTAGATGAGATGATTTATAAAAGGCCTTTGTGTATGTTGATGGTATTCTACCTGATATTTAAGCATCTTTTAGTTTTATTCACAATATTGTGTTAGGAAATACAAGCTATAACCAAACAGTAATTATTTAAAGTTGAGTGTAAAGAGGCCAGCTTCAAACCAACTAAAATATAAACGTCTAGCTAATGAATGAAGGAGTCAATTTTCAAACTACACAATAGAGCCAAACTCTGGGCAGCGTAATTTGTTATAGAAAGTAATCCATAAATAATAAATTGAAGCTCTTCATAACCCCTTGTGTTTACATTCAGGCTCGAAGGCTAATGGCAGATGTCTGCTTTGAGATGATGAAAGGAGCGTGTTGGTTGAAGGATCATTTTAGATCAATTCACGTTTAAAAGCCGCGCTCTTTTTGAATTGGTAAGATTCTGACCACTTATTTTCTCTCTGAGCGATGAAATACATGTTCTCCATTACTTCTATGTTGAGTGCATTCTTCTAGTCATGTTCTCCATTTAATATTTGTTGAATTTCAGATGATGAAAATTTTTTTATTTCGTTATTCTCCATTTAACCATATTATTTTTATGAGAAATATATATTTCTCTAAAGGAAAAATATAATCTTATAGAGTAATAAGCCACATAAAATATCATAGAGACATGTGAGAGAGAAAACAATTATAGTTCTCATATTTATTTTTAAAAAAAATCGAGATTCATTACAAATAGCAACAAACTGCAATATTGCGTATCGTACATGTGACGGAACTTTTAAAGAATAATTACATATAAAAATGCTTCTATGTAATAAAATAAGTCAATTCTCATGCCGTAAAATATACCTTCATAGAATAAGAAGATCAAGCATCGCATCTCTCAAATAGAATATTGAAAATTATCCTGACCTTTATATTTTAAATTATTCTAAATAAATACCCAACCATTATATTATTATTATTATAAAACTATTTTAGAGGCGTAATATTCTTTTTTTAAAATAAAACAATTCTACTGTCCTTAGTGCGATGGAGTATCGTACATGTGATTTCCATCGCAGTAAGGACAGTAGAATTGTTTTATTTTAAAAAAAGAATATTACGCCTCTGAAATAGTTTTATAATTTGATAACAGATGGCGCTCTAGTACATCGTAATATTATTATTGTTTATTCAATATATAAATATAATAGAAAATATAAGACTTTTCAGTTTTAACAACAAAAAATTTAAATTTCCATATTCGAGCTACCATGTCTATTAAATTTACTATAATATACTTCGTTTCTCATTGCAGAGATTGAGCTATAAGTTATTATACGTTGATTATCTAATGAAATCATGGCCTATTGGCTAATTAAGATCATGTGATAGTGAGAAACCAATCACAGCATGGCAAATAAACCGGGCACCATATAGTAGAAAACACATTTCCATATATTTATATTCTTCCCTTCGACAATTCGATCTGCATACATCCAAAATTAATGTCTTATATAAATCCAAGCGACAACTTAAAAAGAAGAAGAATTAATTCAAACGACATATATATACTTACTTATAGTGAAGCCACAATTATATCTAGAGTCCAAAAGGACCAAGTAAAGAATTTTAAATAGACTTGCTAAGAAACGCACATATTTCTTCATTAGGCTTTAGCTAGATTAATACCTAATTACATTTGGAGAGTTGATGTTAAGTATTGTTTTGTTAAGTGGCTAACTGGAGGCGCAAGTGCGAAAGAGTCCATTTAAAGTAATAAATTAGCGCACGCTACATTAATTAGACTTAGCTTTATTACATGTGCGGATTACTCACTTTTCTTAAATAAAGAAATTCAACTTTCGGATTATTTTAACAGAGATGTTTCTTTTTAGACGTAGAAGTTAAGCCTCATTTTGGCGCATCTAATATAGGGCATTCATTTATTGTGGTGAGTTATAATATTATAAACTTTCTCATCATATATCTCCAATCGAGAGAGAATATTATCAAATTTTCATTTCTCTGATGAATAATCCACATTGTCAATTTTTCTTTTGAGCATAATCGGATAGTGAAAATAGATTTAGATTTTGTTCTACAAATGAACTTTTAATTCTCAAATACAAAATGCCCTTGTTATTAATACTGTTTTATATGTGTGTGATATATACTGCTTGTGCAATGGTTAGATGATTAAATAGAAGATATATAGATTATTTATATATATTTCTTCTTATTTAGTGAAAATGGAAATATTGAGTTAACTGAAAATTCCTTTTAAAGTAAATCTCTGATACGCTCTAAAAGTTTGAAATAATTACACGCCGTTTATAAACGATAATGTCGGGTCTTTATCGTTTGACCATTTGATGAGAAATTAGTTCGAAAGTTCGTCTTAAATACTTGGCTAAATAGAAGAACAGATTGTTTATCAACTGATATGTTTGAAATGGCAATTATAAACAATATATTTCCATCATATATCGATATGATTGTTATCGTGTTATACAATACACTGCCATATTTACAAATCAATGTCAATATATCTCTATCCGTAATCTAGGAGAGTGATCCAAGAAGAAGAACATTGCAACCAAGAACTCTCTCGTCATTATCCGAATATTTTAAAATGAAAAACTGTGGAGAGGAGATCAGGCGCCGCGGAGGATTCAGTTTCTGCCATCGTGATAATACTTTTAAAACATTTTACTGAATCGATCTAAGGAATTCTGCTCCCTGCCGAATGGAAGTCGGAGCAATTTTTCTCCAAGACTTCGATAAAAATGTCACATTAGCATTCGCTTCGTTTTTCAACATCTAAGGTATCAGCCGACTTCGAAACACATTGAGAGCCGTCGTCATATTACTTTCAGAAATACCACTGGAACCTTATTTGTTCCAAATGTCAGATGGCCATTTTTTACTTATCATCTCTTTAATGGAAATCCTTATTTTTATCATAATATATATATATATATGATTTTTATTCCCTGACTATAATAAAAAACAATTCAAATCTCCAAATTTAATTTGAAATAGAATAGATTACAAATAATGAAGGAAATGATATTTTAATATAGGTAAGTAAAATATTAAAATATTCATTATTAAAATTCACGAATAAAATATAAGGCTTTAAGGATTATACATATTATATATTGTAATATAAAAGGAACTCGTATTATAATAATAAATAATGTAAATAATTATATTTTATAAATATTTATTTTTTACAATTAGAATTTAATCTTCTCGAACCAGAAATAATTTTATTAGCTTTTTATTTCTAACGTAAGAATGCTTTTATTTGTATAAGAGTTCCGAGATTCTGATATGTTATCGAATGGTTTTTCTTTATTTTCAAAATAGATTTTTGTATTGCGATTTTATTTATATTCTAGATAAATTGACTCACAATTTGTAGAAAAAAAAAACAATTTGAATATTCTTCAATAATACGTTAAATTTATTTTAATTAATAAATAATGATATCTCTCTGGGGGAATAAGTTCGGTATTAAAAATTCATTCAATTTTATTCTATTATCGTCTGCACAAATATTTGCATTTCTTCTCGCAAGTTCATTGAATTTATACCTCTATTCAGCATTGTCATCTAAACTTGGCTTTACGCAAATATTTTATGCTCAATAATGAAAATATCTCTCTTATTGGTTTAAACATTGATATATTAAAAGGATTATTGCACACTTTTTATATAATAAAATTCTAATTAAAGTGAAAAACAACATTTTATAACAGTAAAAATATCTGAAAATTTTATGTTTATATATATCTTTTTTATATATATTAGTTATTTTTGCAATATAATTGTATAGTATATTTTATCCGAAATGGAAATTTAGCTCAATAAGGTATATAGATGTTAAAAACTATGAAAATGAGAGAATACATTATATAAAGAAAGGAGAAAATAAATAGAGCGACGTATTAAGCGGCAATAAATAGGCGTGCCATTAAATCTGGCTGGGCAGGCGGTGGTTGTTATAGGCAGGGAGGCGCTAGGGACAAATTGGGCGCCTAGGGAGACTCTTCTTTCACACACCGCCTGGAAAAGCGAACGCTAAGATTTCCTTCTTTTAGCACGGATTATATATGTCATAGCTTGTTATAGTCTTTTTAATATTCTATCCAGTAGCTATAACGAGGCTTCTATTTTCAATATATTATTTGCGTATTATTTTTTTTTCGTATGTAAAAGTAATAAAAAGAGATATCTTTAATAGATTGTTATGGAAGACTATATATCGAGTTATTATGCTCTATATAAAGGCAAACTATGTTTAATGGATAATTTAACTGGTATTTTTAATTGCTAGATTCAAAATGTCTTACAATTTATATATCGGTAGTTTTTAAATTATGTATATTATTTGCATATTGCTTCATTACGTGTATATAAAGAACCAACGATAGTTATAATGGATTGTTTTAAAGGACCATAAAGGTTATGCTGATTATACACAAATTTATTGGTAAATGTTATGCATACATATATAATTGGAAGGAATCTTTATACAATTGTAACATTTCAAAATTTTAAAGTATATTACAATGCTCATGTGTAATATAACTTACTCAATTATATAGAATCACCAAATATGATAAAGTTGATATAATTCAATTCCTCACACACACAGTAATATATATATTATTTAATATAGAGAAAATTTACTTTAATCGAATATCAAACTAGATGATCTAAAACGCCACTAAAGTAGGTAGAAATGCATCTTGCAATTAAATCTCGGGATCGCATTGCGGTTGAAAATCCCAGGCCATGTCGTTTGACCTCTTAAAATAGTATCCCGCTCAATAGAGGGACGCGGTAAGGAGAAAAACTCGAGTTATGTCGCTTGGTCGAATAAGACAGGTTCCAGTTTGAAAAAGGAAACGATAGAGAGAAAAACCCTGGGCCATGTCGGTTGGTCGCATAAAACAGGTTCCAGCTTAAAAAGGGAGGCGAGAAAGAGAAAAACCCCGGGATATGTCGCTTAGCTGCATAAAGCAAGTTGCCGCTCAAAACATAGTTACATAATTGCCATTTTTTTGTGTTTAAGGGTTTTAAAATCCATATTTTTTTACTTACCTTTTTTCAATATTCGTAATCATATTGGTCTTGAAAATCAGATAGAAAGAGTTACCGAAAAGAACAAAGCTTCAATATTTATTGATTCAACTATAGTGATAAAATACCAACTGAATCAATTAAATTTGACTCTAAAAATATTTATGAAAAGAGTAACTACGATTTAAGCTTTAAGCAGAGTATCTACCTGACAGAGTAAAATTCAGAAACGTGAACGTCCTCTTTTAAGCCAATATAAAGTAAAAGTTTGATAAATAACGTTTTGTTTCGTTATCTGCTAAATATCGAATATGATTATGATGCCTTTCTTAAAATATTTACGCCCAGTCACTTATATGAGATGCGCTGGATTTCATTTTGGATCTTTTGAACCTTTGAACTATAAAAAGAAGCCGGATTTTAGTAAATAATAATTATTAAACTTGACTATACAATACTCCGCATGCCATATTTACACTCGGTTGCTTAAATAAGGTGAGTCATTTCATATTGATCTTAATTTCACAATATGAAGGTTTTTTTTTATCTATTAGTATAGCCACAATTGTCAAAATTCAAGCAGATTTGATTTTAACAATGATTTTTCATATATTACATATAATTAGAGAATTGTGTGTATTTAATTCACTGGTATTAAAATTAATGTTGGGGTCATTTCCACCAACACATGTGGTAGTTTCTAGCTAGTTTGCAAGAGAAAGGTTATCTCTCAAACATTAAGCTTAAAAATGAAAATTGCCATTTAAATGTGAATAATTAAAGGCTGTTATTGAATCATAAAAAGAAAGGGGATAAAGGTTTATTATTGATTTTAAATTAGTGCGCTGTTAAAAATCAAGTTAAATATTAGAAGGTTTGGGGAAAAGTCATTTTTCTCCTGAAATAAATTAAGTGTAATTAGACGGGGGTTCTCTCTTCGTATGGCATTGGAGAGAAACAATGCCATAGGTCTAGGCTATGATTGATTTGTACTTGGACGAATGAAAGAAAACAGTCTAAATTCGAATCAATTCCTTCGCCAGGATATATTTCTATTTCTTCAAGGCTCGCTGAAGCAATTCCTCTTTATTATACTATTCTTAAAATCTATTGCGACAATAATAATCGACTCAAAGAAGTAAACCTGATTGTTTTCTTAGACTTGTTTTGATCATCTGAAATAGAATTAAATTTATACAAAGTGTGTATACCCGTTTCTATATTATGGCTCATTTTAAAATTTTATAGTTCTCTTTTTTATAAAGGACATGCTAAATATTTGAACCAATGGCAACATTGGAGCATACGTTTTACGTCAATCTATTTTATGCAATAAACGCGCGATGATATAAAATCAAGAAATTAAAAATTTGGACTTGATTCTTTAAAACTATTCAAATCGCGCCTAAAAATATAATATCAAAATATTTTTATATTAAAAAAAATCAATATCAGTAATATTTATATAAAAAGAATATATTCCGAGTTTGATGAAACTTATAGTAAATATATTTGTGCCATTATTGGAACATTTATTTCACTTCAAAGTCACCAAAAGGTGGTAGTTTTGTATCCAGAGATATTACGGAAATAAATAGATAGAGCAGGGGAAGAAAAATTCCAAGTCCAGTACGCAGTATTTATCAAAACAATGACAGTTGAGATGGCGCTAGATGGAATGAAGAAAAATCACCTAGCGGTACCAAATAAGAAAGTTTTTTTTTAAATCCATAGTATTGATGGGCTA
>CP092886.1:132789994-132855129 GCA_030710605.1 Cordylochernes scorpioides | reverse complement strand
TTTGGGGGGTACATTAAGTCGCGTGTTTATCGATGCCGGCCTACCACATTGGCCATGTTGAAGGCTTCTATCAGACGGCACGTTTCATCAATTTCAACAGATATGTTATTTAATGCTGTCCAATCTGTCATCTATCGTCTGCAGGCGGTGTTTGAGAATGAAGGGCGCCACATTGAGCAAGGATTGTGATCTAATACAAGAGACAAGGCCTCCAAGAGACATGTTACCTCATGTGTTATATTAGCTGCCATGTATTATATTATCTACCAATATTTTGATGCTCTTTGTGTTGGGTTATGGGTAAATAAATTCTGTCCTCATATCTTGTCTCTTTTTTATTTGTGAACAGTAATTTTTGTTTGTTTGTCATTTGCTCACATCTTATATTATGTCGTGCAGACCAAAGTGTTATAACTTCTCGAATAACACTGGTACACACAATTTTATCCCTTATGTTTAATTTATCGCTTTTCGCTCATTAAAAGAAATAGCATAAGGAATATTCTCTGTAACCCCCCACCTTTAGAAATTTTGGGCAAAAAAAAATAATACAAAATGATTTACTACCACGTTTTTCAACGCAAAAGGTTGATTTAAAAATTATATTTATTTGAGGGGATACATTTTTAAAAATCGTGTACAGTATAATAAACAATGATAACATTTGACAAGCCCATAGGATATTTGGAATAAAGTACGACAAATGTATTTTGCAAGAAAGCAGATTAGTAGAAAGCAGAATAGCAAGAAATCCTATTAGTAGTACCATCATAATTTTTGGTAATATATTAACATTTCAAAAAATCGTGTATTGAATTCAGCTATGTTTTTCAAACATTCAATATATTTGACAAAACTCTATCAAAATATAAATATTTTTTGCTACATGTTTTAATTTGCATATACCTATTTTACATATCTCAGATTGTATTTAAAAATCGTTAACCATTTCTTCTAACTTTTGGCGAAATGGTGCTTTATTAATTAACGATTTGATATTATTAGGATTCTTTCCTGGTATACAAAAAGGAAAAATACGTGTCGATCAGTTATAATTTTTAATTAATCAAACAATTTGGCCGCTGAATTTCTGATTCTGGTACAGCGCCATCTAGGGAATGAAATTTTAACTAAAATCAATTTCGAAATTTTCAATATTTGCCATAAAAAATCCCATTGCATTCTGAACACAATGGTGTTTACCGCATTGCTCTAGCGCAAATATTCGCGGAGTTATTAATTTTTAAAGTTGTGCGGGACTTTTGGATCACCCTGTATTCTCTCTATATATTATAATGGTATTTTATGAGTGGAGTTCAAAATAAACTTCGTTGAGTAATTATTGATTATGAGCAAGATCTCTTTTTTAAAATAATTTGTGAAATGTTTTAAAATCAAATATAGAAGATTTGCTTTACCCCTTTCTGATTATATTAGGTGATTGTAGTCTACATCTATTTCTTAGATGAAAACCCTTATATAGCATATCATATATTGTTTAAGTATATCATTAATTTATGCACCTTATCCCAGTACAATATCACATTTGTACTATTTTTTCATATATTGTTTTATTTATAAAATAGTTTTTTAATAATCAGAAACAAATTAAATTTTGAAATGCAATCAATCAAATATGTTTATAATTTTGACATCTTAATTTTATATTCGAATATTTTTCATCAAAAGGTATTCTCTTCAAGTCTAACTGCCATGAAAAAGATAACTTGGCTTATCATGGTGAAACCTCTAACCGGCCGAATTAGACTTCCAAACAACGATCTACTATTGTATTGGATTAAGTTCCATATTAAACCTTTTGCATTTTCAGGGAAGGCATATGGGGAGACATTAAGTTTATCCAAAGACATAAGCTTCAAGAACAGCAGTAGTATATACATATAAATACAATAACTGAAACGAGAAACGCTCTTACGCGAAAACCATTTTATAAACATCAAATATTTTAAAACACGCTTATAACATCATTAAAATAAAAAAGCGTTTTACTAACTGGTGCAGAATTTCCCTTTACAGGCTCAAAAGATAATTCCCAATCAAATATAATCCAATATATGTATTTTTATTCAAAGATCCATTTATGGATTGCTCTATTTTCAAAACCATATATATATATATGTCACTCCAACATATGTTATATAAAACAATACTTCTCGAGGGCGCGCATCACGCGGATAATAAGCTTACAAGGGTTTTAAATTTTTCCGAGAAGAAGATAGGCGAACAGCCTCGTCGAAATATTGAAATTTAATAAATATTTTTATCCAAAATATGCCCCTATTTTTAATATATATATATATATATATATATATATGTTAAAAGAGACTTTAGCAATGCCTACTGAAAATTTCTTTAAATATACTGTTTTTAGTTAATTAAACTTTGTTTATTCTAATGTCTCAAAATACAACGACATCAAATATATGTATATGTATATTTTGTCTCTATACCTCTTTCTGAAATATATTATATTTCCCATTTTCTAATACAAGAATATAATATTCTTATAAAGAATCCGTATATCAAAAGTGATCGTAATTCGATATGAACCCATTTTATTACGATATTATATTGCATATCTTTCATTTACCAAAATGGGAAAAACCTTTTTCATTATTATTTTTTAGAATATTAAATGGGTTCTATATTTTATACATAACATTCACTCTACAAATTAATTTACATAGAAAGGAGAATGTCTTGATTTCATTTTTCGTCTAAGTAAATCATTAAAAGCGTATTAATTTTATTGTACTTCAGATTAAAATGACCATATATATATATATTAAAAATAATGAAGGCATATCCTGAACAAAAGCACATGTGCTTTTTAGATGGCAGAGCGCCATCTAGTGCAACAGAAATCAACTAAACTTTGATTTTAACTGTTCCCTGATATTTGGCCAACTCATTTTCTTGATAAATCAAGAAAAGCCATTCACGAACGCGTTTCGCGCTGTTGGCGCTCGTCAGCGTGGAGCAGGCTGTACCATGACGCTCTGCCATCTAAAAAGCACATGTACATTTGGTCATGATATGCCTTCATTATTTTTAATATCAACACCTGACTTTTTTATTTTATTTTTTATATTTATTCATCATATATATATATTGCCTTCACACACACATATATAAAATACTATCGGCAATGCGTGTCGAGATTATCAGTAATTTATTTGTAAAGAGAGAGAGAGAGGGGGGGGGGTGAAATACACAACTCAGACTAATGGATGGGTTGTGTTATAAAATCATGTAACAAGCTAGGTTTATATATACCTCAGATACCTGTATGTATTCCTGTATTAAAAATTATAAAGAAATATCTTATTTTTATTTATAAAAAATATTATAAAATATAATTTTGCATATGCAATACGTTAATTGGCATAATGCTTATATGCTTTGTAGAAGATATTGTGCTGGAAAACTATCATACGCGTTTATATAGAATAATAAATAAATTCACGTATTGTGCATAACATCTAACTCCATAATTTACAAATAATTTTACACAATTGATATTCATTTTAAATTTGATTTACATTGGCACACTCTTTCTCTCTCTATATATTTTAGACATATCGTATAATAGATCAATAAACTCTTTAATAAAAATATAATAGAAATTTGTACATATAATGAAATAGAGTAAATTAAGATATCAATCCAGTGTGTTTGTGTCTGTAAAATTGTAATCTAAGTAAAATAGCCAAATTGTTTCTGCTGATGAGTATTGAGAGAGATATGCTGAAATGGTGAATATATCCTTCCTTTGATAAATGATATATTGTTTTAACTCTTATGTTTATACTACGATCAAATATGTGAAATAAACTCTGAGAAAACACTGACAAAAACTATAACAAGACTTAAAACAAAACACAATAAAGAAATGACAATACATCCAGATGGCACAAGAACCTATAGGGCATGCAACACCTGTCCTGGTGTGGAACTAACACCTACTCACATATTCTCATACCCAGCAATGGTCGCAGCCTTGCAGAAAATTGCTTTAGACCCAGAGCAGCAGCTTTACACACCCAAGATAGTGGATATTGTTGCTGCTGTGATAGAGATGCATGGAGACATCTGAGGCTCTTCATTGGACACGACAACAACAACAACGATTATAATTTCTTCCAAATTATTATTATCTTCATATTCACAATGAAGTAGAAGTTACTATAGAAATGGAAACATTATAAAGCACGATTTTTTCTTTTTTCAAACACAAAACAAGCTCTTCTACTGTCCTTACTGCGATGAAGTAGAAGTTACTATAGAAATGGAAGCATTATAAAGCACGATTGTTTCTTTTTTCAAACACAAAACAAGCTCTTCTACTGTCCTTACTGCGATGTAGTAGAAGTTACTATAGAAATGGAAGCATTATAAAGCACGATTTTTTCTTTTTTCAAACACAAAACAAGCTCTTCTACTGTCCTTACTGCGATGTAGTAGAAGTTACTATAGAAATGGAAGCATTATAAAGCACGATTTTTTCTTTTTTCAAACACAAAACAAGCTCTTCTACTGTCCTTACTGCGATGAAGTAGAAGTTACTATAGAAATGGAAGCATTATAAAGCACGATTGTTTCTTTTTTCAAACACAAAACAAGCTCTTCTACTGTCCTTACTGCGATGTAGTAGAAGTTACTATAGAAATGGAAGCATTATAAAGCACGATTTTTTCTTTTTTCAAACAGAAAACAAGCTCTTCTACTGTCCTTACTGCGATGTAGTAGAAGTTACTATAGAATTGGAAGCATTATAAAGCACGATTTTTTCTTTTTTCAAACAGAAAACAAGCTCTTCTACTGTCCTTACTGCGATGAAGTTGTTTTGTGTTTGGAAAAATAAACATTCGTGTTTTATAATGCTTCCATTTCTTATGTATAGATGGCACGTTATCGCCTTATCGAATTTACTATAATCTAATGTTACAATATCTTATTCGGAGTAAACAATATCAGACTTCAGTACTATAACCTATTGCTATAGCAGTAAAAATGTCCTTTCGAATTCCTTTATTTCTGCTGATTATCTCGTGTGGGAATGAATGATTATTAAGTATTAAGAGTACGTATCACACATATGGGATAAGTAGTTACCTTCACTAAACAGAATACATTTCTATTTATTCATTTTATATCAAATTGTGCATGTATTTCAAAATAATATATATTTATGTATTGCCCATATTAATATATATATATAAACATTCAGGGTACCTACGACCAATTCTTAATTTCACCATTTTAAATTGAAAGAATATATTCAAAATATTACGACTAATTCCTTCTCTCAAAATAGACACAGATGATAAAAAAACCTATTTTACATATATATATGAAAAATAAGTGGGTCAGGTGTTAATATTAAAAATAAAAAAGGCATATTCTGACCAGGAACACATGTGCTTTTCAAAAGGCAGAGCGCCATCTGGTTGGCCAAATATCAGGGAACAGGTTAAATCAATGAATAGTTGATTTCTGTTCCACCAGATTGCGCTCTACCTTCTGAAAAGCACATGTGCTCCTGGTCAGGATATGCCTTTTTATTTTTAATATGTATATATATAACAAAATACATAAATGTGATGTTTCGTAAATTATGTATGAGCTGCGCACATTGTACTAAAATCTCTATTGGTAGAATACAAGTTTATTTTGCTATTAACATTTACACGTGTGAACGTAACATATGAAATTTTACAAAGAGGACATACATACACCTTGCACTATATTATTAATTGTAATATCCCCACTCTTTGAATGTTAGAAATTTACATATTTCGTTTAAAATATGTTGACATTTATCTTTATCGCCCATCCAAATTCTCTATTCACCAGTCTTTACTTGAGGAGATTACGCAATAAAAAGAAATCACAGCAAGGCAACAAAATTTACAATTTTTGTTACAAACGATATTTTAAAATTTGTCACTTTGAATCTTTTCCAATTTTTAACA
Organism: Cordylochernes scorpioides; assembly: GCA_030710605.1. Classification (NCBI taxonomy): domain Eukaryota; kingdom Metazoa; phylum Arthropoda; class Arachnida; order Pseudoscorpiones; family Chernetidae; genus Cordylochernes; species Cordylochernes scorpioides. The sequence continues at coordinate 132,849,133 of CP092886.1, read as the reverse complement.
ACCCACCTTATTTTAAATTTAATAAACGGTGAAATTTGAAAGTTTCCGAGTGTAATATCAAATTATCTTAAAATAATAAAATTCTTAAATGATGTAAAATAATATCCCATTTTTTTCATATTATATCATCACTTTTTAGATTTAATTTTATTTCAGCAAATATTGAGCGAGGCTTTGAAAAGGATGAAAAAGTATATTTATTATTATTATTAAATATATGGGAAAAGAGAGATAATTCTTAATATATTTTCTGTTATAAAATTTAAATTCAGCTAGTGTTCAAAGGTGAATCATAAGAGAAAAGTTATAAATATAATAATCATTTTTATATGAATATATATAGAGAGAGAGAGGGGAGAGATACACTTATGAAAGAATAAAGTATTTATCTGACCGAGGTATCCTTTCAAACAAAGCTAAGTTTTCCGTAGCGCAAAATCCATATTCAATTTACAAATTATATATATATTGTTTTTCATGTGTTAAGCGTATTTACGCAAATTTGGCCTTAAATACCCATTTCTTGGTTTCTCAGGAAGCCTCTGGGACCAAAAATATTTTTGGTCGCAGTGGTACAGCCTACTCCACGCTGACGAGCGCCAAAAGCGCAAAACGCGATGGCTTTTCTTGATTTATTGGGTTGGCCAAATATCAAAGAGCAAGTTAAATAAACGTTTAGTCAATTTTTTCTCCACTAGATGGCGTTCTGCCATCTAAAAAGCACATGTGCTCGTGGTCAGGAAATGCCTTCTTTATTTTTAATATATATATATATATATTTAAATATATATATTATAGCTGTTACCTTCTTTTTCATTTGCAGAGGCTCCGTTGTAAATCCATGTATAAGATATTTCTTTGCCTCAAATTTACCCAGACTAATCTATTTATTAACTTGATTGTCTTAATCAAGTTTCCGGTAGAAATATTCCACATTCCCATTAAGTGATTAGCTTTAAATAATAATAATAACATTAATTATTACTGGTACTATTACTGGTTATATATATACTGCATGTGCTCTACATTTCTTTTTGGAGAATCTATATAAGACTAAAAGGTCCTAATTAAGCTTTTTGTTATTTTTTTGTTGTTGTTATATATATATATATTGAGACTTACAACAATATGTTGGTAGATAAATCTGAAATATATAAACTAACTGTATCTAACATAAGTCTTATAATGTAAATTATGGAGACATGGGAATTATATACATTATATAAATAAAAAAAGTATATTTTGTCTGAAGACCTAAATAAAACATATATTCTTTTCGAATGATCGATTATATATTTTTAAAAAAGATAAATAAATAATGTGATTTAAAATATTTATTCTGAATTAGGTTTTTATATTCAAATATATATATATATTAAAATAAAAAAGGCATAACCTGACCGCCCACATGAGAATTTTAGAGGGCAGAGTGCCATCTAGTGGGACAATTATCAACTAAACCTTATTTAGTTTTTTTTTCCATAATATTTGGCCTACCTATTTTTCCTACTTTTTCCAATAAATATATTTGTATGTATAAGTATTGAATTACGATAAAACATTCACTAATTAACTCAATAAAATCAAGATATATGCTAATAAACTTCATAAATAAACATCACGAAAATAAATCAAAATGATAAAATATGCAAAATAAATAAACACGCATGTGTTTTAAGCTTAATACACTAGTCTCTAGAAACAAGAATTTATTTTCTACCAAATTAGATATCGTTTATGAAAAATGAATTATTTTTCTAAGCTGAAATAGAAAATCAGTTATTTAAATGAACCTATATCACTATGTGCACAATATGTACATATATTATTTCATGATAACTTTGCAATATTAGTATAAAAAGAGGGTTTCAAAGTTTCACAAGTGAATTTTCGATTTAAAAATTACTTTTATTGGAGCCTATTTCCCGCAAACAAAATTTACTGGTAATATTACTGGTTTTATACATACTGCATGTACTCTCCCATCTGCTACGAGAATCTGTATAAGATTGAAGAGTCTTAGTAAAACTTTTTGTTAATTATATATATATATATATATATATATATATTGAGACCTACTAACAATATATTGGTAGATAAACCAGAAATTACCCTTTCAAATAATTTCTGGGTAACTATCGCTCACATAAACTTTATTAAATCTCTCTTTGTTATGATTATTACATTGATTGTAGATGGCCGATTAATATTACATAATAATGCTTACAAAGTGTAACACAGAAGACTATCTATATATACAGCTGTAAAGAAAAGAATATTTTTAAAATGTAATGGTAACTAATTATTAAAACTATTATTTAAATATTTTCATCAAAATAGCATTTTAATTTATTAATTAAATAATATAAATATATATAATATATAGGTATCTATGAAAATATTTCTATAAATTAGAATGGAATGTGGAATAGAGAAAATTGCCAGACGAATTACAAATATATATAAATTGGGGTTAATATTTTTGACAAAGTAGGGGATTTAAATAGCAGGTATAGAGGGTGAATTTCCTAGATATTAGGTCTTCCATGTAAATTGAGATCCTAATCCACGTGTTAAAATGTAGTTGTGGCGCCTTCCTCGGGGAAATAAGCAGCAGATAAATAAGGAGGGGCGAGAAGGCAATAAATGGAGAAACCAATCTGGAAGAATTCTTCAAGCGCACAAACAATAGAAGAGAGGATGCACTCTGCATTTAAAATTTGCTCAAAAAATCATTAGTGACGCTCTCCCTCAGAAAACTCAAAGATAAATGGCAGGAGGAATAATAAATGCTGAAATAAAGTTTGTGCCAATAATATTTCTAAAAATGCTTTAGGAATCTTGAAAAGCGCAAAATAAATATCTTGGGTAACATTGTAAATTCAGCACTTTTTCCGTTTGATATATGAAAACAATATTTCGTGATGTGTCAGAAATAGAGAAACAATACGCGATAAGTTTTTAGTTTGTTTCCATAATTGAATATTTTAGCCGAAATATTTTTATTTAAAAATATAAAATCCTTACTTTTCATTTTTAAAGGTAAACTAAATTTTCTCTGTTTTGATATAAAAAATACATTTTGCAATTAATTTCTTTTTTTTTTTAAATAGAATATTTTACAAAAAAGAGAAGCTCATACATATTACAAAATATTTTACCTTTTGTCACAATCCTAATATGTAAATGATATTCAACTTATTGTTTTCTATACCTTTGTTTATATATTTTTTTCATTAGAGTATTATCGTCTTGATAAATAACGATAGGTATATTGTATGAAAATGTTAACAAATAAAAATTATATTTTGGATTTTATAATATTTTAATAGCCATATGAAAAAAAATAGTTTAAAAGGGATATATATTGTAGCAAAGTATTTATTTTTTGTACAGATTAATAATTTTTTATATTTTATTATTTATATTTTTCTACTCTCTGGAAATTCCCTAATTGTTATCATATAAATGTTGATTTTGTGCTTGCCTTAAAAAAATTGCTTTGTCGTCCTGAAGTCTTTCCTGATTTTCTATGATACAATATATGGTATTATCTTTCATACGCATATTTTTAATGAAGAGTTTACGTAGCATATAATTTTGAATATATTCTTTGTAATTTAAGCAAATATATTACATAAATATTTAAAACCTGAATGAGATACTAGATCTTACTAGGAATGGCAACATTCCTAGTGAATGAATGTAAATTGCAATGCGATTTTGCACACACTGTGACTTATATTTAAATAGTACCTTTTCCTTTCTAATGAAACACGTAACAAACAGTGAAAAATATTATCCCTGAAAATGTTAGAATATTGATATAATAAAGTGTCAAAATATCCTTTTCAAATCACAATCATATATCTTTTATATATATTCAATTGAATCATTAAACATATAGGAGGAAAATGGAAGAATGGCATACATTGTTCCATATATGTAGATAACCACGGTTCGGACTTGAATATAACTTTTATGAAAAGATATATTGCCTCAATGGCCTTGAGTAGAGACTTTAGCACCTTGTAAGCGCGGATTCAAATTGCCTTCTACATATATAAGCACGTGATTACTTGCATGGTAAAAACAATCGCTGCCCACCCTGATTATAATGCCCTTTATTGTCAGTTACATTGAATAAATAGAAAGAGAGCATAAAAGATTTAAAAACAATAAATATACTCTCTTTTCGCTATTCTTAAATTCCTCGAATCAATAACAATGAATTTTTATCACTTCATAACGGACAGATAACATGTTAATTAATATAAAAACATTTTCGGATAAAAGTAAGTGATTTCTTTTCTCGGAATATTGTGTCAGGAGACAAACATTATATTTTGAAATACTACATAAATTATTGTTTATTTATTCAGAGACAATATATATATAAGAACATTGTCACTAAGAGAAAATTGAAGAAACTGTTATTGAATACAATTATCTGCTAACGTTGTATTTATCTTTAATCAAATATCCAAATATCGGATTCCTATATCTTTCTATCCATTTATGTTCATATTATTGTTTTATATATAAAAAGGAAAAATATGTCGATTTAAGTTATAGCTTTCTGGAATATAAATACTTTGATGGATATGTTTTTTCAGATATAATAACAATCTTAATGCTTAGGATTTGAAAATATAATGTTAATTCTAAATATTTAAAAACTATTTCGTTAGATATATTCAACATTAATTCCCGATCCTATTTTGTGAGAAACTATAGTAGATTATAATTATCTCAGTAAATGACAAAATTGCTTGTCTATAACAAGTAATTTATAGATATTCAGCAATATAGCATTTATTTTTAATTATGGTAATTTGTAGAATGAACCCGAACTACCTGAACATTAACCGTTGATAAGGTTTCCAGAAGTATAATGGAAGCGATTATCAAAAATATTCATATTTAAATATTTAAATTATTTCTTCAACTTTCGTGTGTGTGTGATAAGAAACGGTGTCGTTTTTGTATTGAATTTGATAGAACGACAAAATTTCATGAAATTACATAAATTATAACTGAAATATCTTGATTTTAAAATTAAATTTTAACAAAAGAGTATTTTTTCCTTTATTTTCTTGAAAATTTGCTAAACAACTTTTATGTGTTAATGGGAATACCTAAATGATTAGGATTCATTATGAGAGCCTGGTAAAGGTAAAGGACAAAGTAGCCAATAAATATGTCGCTAAAAACCGCCCAATGAAATAAAGTAAGACAAAATAAAAGAAATCTAATGAAGACATTTCTAAATGAAGCCGCCCAGAAGAAGGCCGAGAGTCAATTAAGACCGTAGTTTCAACACATAGAGAACTACCAAACAAAGAGGAACGCACTTCTGGAAGAGAAAGAAAGATTCCTTTCAATTGTTGGGGGTTCTTGTGGCAGAACAAATAATTCAAAAGTGTCCCAGCGATGGTAATTACAGAATGTCAACAAAGAGGAAGAAGGGTTGTAATTAAATTGCCTCGAACGTGGATCCTTGACGAGTGCACTCCATTGATTGGGGCCATTTTTACAGCATCGCTACCACACGTACGTCCATGTAGGGCCATTTTTACAGCAGCGCTACCTCTCGTATGTCCGACCATATAGGGCCATTTTTACAGCAGCGCTACCTCTCGTATGTCCGACCATGTCGGGCCATTTTTACAGCAGCGCTACCTCTCGTATGTCCGACCACGTCGAGCCATTTTTACAGCAGCGCTACCTCTCGTATGTCCGACCATATAGGGCCATTTTTACAGCAGCGCTACCTCTCGTATGTCCGACCATGTCGGGCCATTTTTACAGCAGCGCTACCTCTCGTATGTCCGACCATGTAGGGCCATTTTTACAGCAGCGCTACCTCTCGTATGTCCGACCATATAGGGCCATTTTTACAGCAGCGCTACCTCTCGTATGTCCGACCATATAGGGCCATTTTTACAGCATCGCTACCACACGTACGTCCATGTAGGGCCATTTTTACAGCAGCGCTACCTCTCGTATGTCCGACCATATAGGGCCATTTTTACAGCAGCGCTACCTCTCGTATGTCCGACCATGTCGGGCCATTTTTACAGCAGCGCTACCTCTCGTATGTCCGACCATGTAGGGCCATTTTTACAGCAGCGCTACCTCTCGTATGTCCGACCATATAGGGCCATTTTTACAGCAGCGCTACCTCTCGTATGTCCGACCATATAGGGCCATTTTTACAGCAGCGCTACCTCTCGTATGTCCGACCATGTAGAGCCATTTTTACAGCAGCGCTACCTCTCGTATGTCCGACCATGTAGGGACATTTTTACAGCAGCGCTACCTCTCGTATGTCCGTCCATGTTGGGCAATTTTTACAGCAGCGCTACCTCTCGTATGTCCGACCATGTAAGGTCATTTTTACAGCAGCGCTACCTCTCGTATGTCCGTTCATGTTGGGCAATTATTACAGCAGCGCTACCTCTCGTATGTCCGTCCATGTTGGGCAATTTTTTACAGCAGCGCTACCTCTCGTATGTCCGTCCATTCCGGGCCATTTTTACAGCAGCGCTACCTCTCGTATGTCCGAACATGTCGGGCCATTTTTACAGCAGCGCTACCTCTCGTATGTCCGAACATGTCGGGCCATTTTTACAGCAGCGCTATCTCCCGTATGTCCGACCATGTAGGGCCATTTTGACAGCAGCGCTACCTCTCGTATGTCCGTCCATTCCGGGCCATTTTTACAGCAGCGCTACTTCTCGTATGTCCGACCATGTAGGGCCATTTTTACAGCAGCGCTACCTCTCGTATGTCCGTCCATGTCGGGCCATTTTTACAGCAGCGCTACCTCTCGTATGTCCGACCATGTCGAGCCATTTTTACAGCAGCGCTACCTCCCGTATGTCCGACCATGTAGGGCCATTTTGACAGCAGCGCTACCTCTCGTATGTCCGTCCATTCCGGGCTATTTTTACAGCAGCGCTACCTCTTGTATGTTCGTCCATTTCGGTCCATTTTTACAGCAGCGCTACCTCTCGTATGTCCGTCCATTCCGGGCCATTTTTTACAGCAGCGCTACCTCTCGTTTGTCCGTCCATGTCGGGTCATTTTTACAGCAGCGCTACCTCTCGTATGTCCGTCCATGTAGGGCCATTTTTACAGCAGCGCTACCTATATGATACCAGCTGTTAACTTGCGTTATTGTTCAGAATAAATGCTCACTACCGCGCCTCAACCTATTTCCTTCAGGTTTAAAATATAAACAGGGTGGTCTCAAAGTTTTGATAATTTAAGTATATATTTCACACACATTCGATTTTAATTACTAAACATCGAAATATTCAACGAACTTGATGTAATTTCAGTTTGAAATATTACATTAATATTCACAGTAGATGTTAACTACCGCTCCTTAACCACATTAAAACGAATTTAAATAACATAGAAATAATATGAGGTTAATAAATCGAGCTATCACTTTACGTGAATGATAGTACTACGTTTTATTGCACGTTACCTAATTGAATAATGTTCTATATAATTCAAAATTGGTACCAGGGTAAAAACGTGAACGTGTTCATTGTAATGATTAATTCCACAAGATATTTTCATTTCGTGTCTTCTTAGCGAGGACATCAGGATAGTAAATTTTCATCTATTTGAAATGTGAAATAATTTTCCCAATATTGTAGCTATACGTTCAAATATTCAGAACAACTCTAGATACAAGAAATTTCAGGATTGATTTTTAGAATGGATATTTAATTTTTCTATATCATTTAACATGTACTCCTTGCTGTTGGTAAAATTGAACATGTTCGAATTATCAGAGAACAATGACGATAATAGAAATCACATTTGATAAATTCAATCTTTCTTACATCAATAACAAGAAGAAGCATATATAAATTTACATTAATAATAAATCGTAGTTTTTTTTTGGTTTCAAAGATACAATTTAAAATAAAATAACTTAGTATAAATTCTTGAATTAAATTAATCAAAGTTGTATATAAAATTATTGAGTCATTTCAATATATATATTGGAACAATCCTTTATTTCATTAATTAGAGGTTCAAGAGGACGATCAAGGAGAATTTTACAATAGGTGACCAGACGGAGACTTTTCAATAATTTCAAGGAGAGAGATCACAAAACTCTCCTCCAAGTAAAATTACGTTTAAGACAATTCAAACGAATCATTCTGTGTTAACGTTCCGTAAAATTGTAATTTTCCGGTCTAAGACAACTTCCCCTATTTACCTCCGTTTAACTACGACTTTCATTTCGTCTTCATTTTTGTATTTGCCAATTGGAATACTGGAGAAAGAAATGGGTAGTTTTATATCTACAGAGCGTATAATTTTACATTTATATATATTATACATATAAATATACATATATTCTATATTCATTCTTTTTAAAATGATAATATTTCAAATCCAAGGATCCTAATTGTGACATATATATTATATTTTCAAATTTATAATTATAGGTATATCTCCCAATTAACTCTGAAGCAATATATAGTTACGGAAGGATGGCATTCATAACTAAAAGTGACTCCTCTCCCTTCAATTATGCATTATAAGTGAAAAATTTACTAGTGATAATAAAGATAATAAATCCAACCTGTATACCATGGTTAAACAGGGGTGGCTACGATTTCATAAAATCCTATGATAGGGGTTAGGAAATCGGTCGAATTTGCCAAACAGGTGTTTAGGCTGGTGGAATGGCACGGGCCAATATCCAGGCAAGATGGATGGCATTCATGTACCAAAGGTGACTCCTCTCCTTTTGAAATGCATTAAAGCAATGCATTTAGTTTATCACCTCAGTAAGAAACGTGATGGTGGGGATGAAGAATGAGCTACAACATATATATATATTGAATCAATAATTCCTTCACTAAACTTTAATAACGAACTATTCGATGAGGAAAGAGTTTCTTTAATATACAATATTAGATCACAAGCTTTCGGGCATAATCACCCTTCTACTGGTGATTATGCCCGAAAGCTTGTGATCTAATATTGTATATTAAAGAAACTCTTTCCTCATCGAGTAGTTCGTTATTAAAATATATATATATATATATATATATATATATATTTCTTTACACACACACCACACACTCACATATATATACCAAAATAGGCCTTTATCTATGTATTAGAACAATACATTATGTTTATATCCTCAGTAAAAAGGTTTAAAGGTGGTGGTAAAGAATGAGCTATAACACCAGTTTTGGCAATTTAAGACAAAGGCCAATCCGTATTCATAGGGTGATAAACATAATGCATTGTTATATTTGAATATAAGGATATTTAAAGGGAGAGGTGACTCTTTTGGTAAATGAATACCACCCTCCCAGAACTTCATACCAATATATAATTAAGTTATACTTTCGCCTACTTCCTCCTGAACTCTTATATTCTGCACCGATATAGCAATTTTCTTCTATCATTATCCATATTTTAGTGTACCTCATTATTTCTACTAATATTGGAAACATAAATTATCATTCTTGTAAATAGGCTAAAATATCATTTGAAATGATTTTATATATATGTTATAGCACATTAAATATTTCTTATGTGAATAACATTTTTTATTATAAAATTTCAGAATATTAAAATAGTTGCTTGCACACTTCCTCATACTTTTCTCACTCTGATATCTAAATTCTGAGATGTGCCCCGAAGTTCCATCAGGACTTCATACATGCAAAAACATTTGCTGTTTCTTTCTTCTTAACAAAAACCTTATAATTTTCACATTACCCCGATAATCCCAAATCCCACTACCGATATTGATGATTAAATAAAACAAGAGCATTTCATATATATGCATAAAGAGAAAAATATAAGTAAACTAATATTTTGTTTAACTCTGTAAATTTGAATGTTTCAGCCCTCTTTTCACAATTCCGAGGTAGCTACGATTGTACGACGTCCTAGGGGAGGAGTTAGGAAATCAGCCGAAACTGTCAAATGAGTGTTATAGCTAGTGAGTAGTAATAGCTGAAACCAATTTTTTCAATAAATATTTTCTATATATGTTTTGAAAAAGGAATTTAAAAAGTATCATATATGTATAATTAATATATATATTTATTTATTATATATTCCCCAAAATATAATTACAAAATTACTCTATATTCTAAAAATTCAAATTAATGTTCATATTTTGTGTAAATCGATATAATGATGTGCGAATTTTAAATCGAGATTAAATTTTGAACAATGTTAGTAATACTTTTTTTACCGAATATTTTCTGAATATCAAATTAGTACTACATATATATATATATATATATATATATACACGCATATGAAAATATTTTTTTTAGAAATATTCGAGAAGACACACACACACACAAGAAAAACAAAGAAGTTAAATATATATTTTAAAATAATCCTATATCGTATAGGATCTAAAATAATAATGTTTTAGTGGCGGAAATCAGGGTAATACCATATCGATTGGTTAAATGGAACTTGGTGCAGCAATTTAAAAGATCGCAGGGTTTTTGTCTCAATTATTTATAATTACGCCAACCTAGATGGTATTGCGGCTAAAGCTTTATATTTCTGAAATGACGAAGTGCTTTTTTCACAAGAAATCAGGTTTTAAAAACATAACAATTGGTATATAATAGTAGTTAGTTGTCAAACTATCTATTATATTCTATAGTATCGCACTCTTTTGAAATGTATTCCAACCAGATTAAAAATATTGCTCTTTTATAAAATAATTATATTATTTATACTAAACTATACATACAAAATATGTTCAAAATAGGATAAAAATTTTGGTATTTGTATTCTAGATATTTTCCAAACATAATAAGGGAAATATTTTAAGATATATTGTGAATATTCAGAACAAATATATTAAATATTTTATTAATGTGTGTGTGCCTTTAAGATGTAAAAAATTGACAAAGTTGTATCGAACGTGCGATCATATATGTTGGATATGATAAATATTATAAGAACGTTAAAACTATATTATAACGCTTCTACTTATTGAGCTCTTTCTATTCTGGTTTCGAAATGTCTTTCTTGCTTTTTTTTAAGTTGTTTATCCCGATTATATGTGGTCTAAATAGCAGAGAGAGATTGAGATTGAATATACTTTTATTAATCGTACATATAAGATTATATGGTAAAATTAAATATTATTTTCTTCAGAGGAATTCCACTGATGGTCGTCTGGTATGATTTCACCTTTCGCCCTGAAGTCGGATAGCGTTCCGCGTAGATCAGACTTCTCCTCGACATGTGCTATTGCCATGTCGAGGAATAGCTTCAGAGCAGACCTCTGTTAGAGAAAGAGAGAGAAAGAAGTCCAGTTATAACACTGCAATTGTATGGAACTCATAGTCGTCTCTCGTATATAACAAGGGCTATTTAATATATTGATATATCGGATAAAACCAATAGAAAATTATATCGAACGAGAACTGCCATTCTATCGTATATATAACCACACCATTATAGAATTATATTGATTGTGCTGTCACAATCTGGTACACCCGATAATATAAAATACTATTGAATGTGCTCTCCCACCTCTATCGGATCGTATAACCAACATTATAGAATTCTTATAAAAATTAAGCCATCCAAGGATGAGATCCTTCAATTTCAAAAGAAACTCATACTAGGGTGGTTCAATATAATAACAAGATACAAGTACATTGTTCGAATTATAGAATTCTTCGATCGTGCTTAAACCTATTGTATATAAACGAAATTATAAAATTATATATTAATGTTCTGTCATCTAAAGAATATAACCAACATTATAGATTTCATTAGCAATTAGAAATGTTAGAAATATATAACAAACATTATATAGAGAAATAAATTGAACGTACTGCTGCCTATCATATTTAACATGGGGGAGTCGGTGGAAGGATGGTCTAAACCGTTGGTTTTCGACCGCTACGACTCGGGTTCGATTCCCGCATTGGACACTTTTTTCTGATAAAAAAATGCTCCAATGGCTCCCGATTCTTGTAAAAGTCCAACCCCACAAGCGAGTGAAAGTAACCAAACGGGTTTCTGGCACATTTTAAAGTGCAAAGTCGAACTGAATTTCACATGTGTACACATGTGGTGCACTTACAGTAAAAGCAGTCGCCTACTTCTACCCACCATGATTATCATGGCCTGTACCACGTGTACTTAGGATAAGCACGAATATATTTAACTGACATTCTGTAATTGCTAAGAATATACTGTAACCTAGCAAATGTAGCAATCATTATATAGTTGCATCTAGTGTGTGTTACCACCTATCGTATTAACAAACATTATATATAATGAATCGAACGTACTAACATTTATTGGATGTGCCAGATATTATGTAAACTATATAGAATTATATATATTGTGCAGCCAACACATTAGAAAATCCTTTAATCAAAAATGTAGATTATGCGATCACACTGCTGCCTTACTCTAGAAGATTGTATTGTGTGATTATCGTGAATATTTAGCACCATGATTAAACTAGAGCGGTTACAATTATAATTCCTTTTGTAATAAAACTTTAGACATATAAATTGTATAGGTACTTCACTCTACAGCTCTGTTTTAACCTATGTAACCTTTGCGACTATATAATATGATTATAATATACTTAAATTCATAAATATATATAGTATAGGACTCTATATTTAGTGTTTCCGAAAGTATTCTGTAAACATTTCGGTTTCCTTTATATAGAAACATTTCAAGACAATAGACTCGTTAACTCTAATTCGCTCTCTAGGAATTCTAGTTTAAATTAAAGCACTAATTAAAAACTTAAAAAATTAAAAATGATTCATATTAAAAAAATTAATTCGCTTTCTCCTTTCCTTTTATTAGTTTGATCAAATGTTATCCTGGTTCTGTCTTTTTTTTTCTTCTTCTATCTTCGTTATCCTGGATTCTTTTCTATGTTCTGCTTCTATATATATGACGCATAATTGCCGAATATTTGCTACTAAAAATTGAGTTTTATTTTTCAAACCTTAAATATAGTCGTATTCTACTCTTTCCTTCAACTTTCTCTTTTTATATTTTTATTTTTATTTCTATAAATATATGTATAACTATAATATATATTAAGAAAAAGGCATCTCCTTATCGTGCAACTGAAAGTTGCTAATGGCTTGCGCCATCTATCGGAATAAATATCAACTATTCTCGTTGATTTTTAATTATTCCAGAATTGGCCAAATACCCATTCTTGATTAATCAAGAAAAGCTAACCACGGACGCGTTTCGGGCTGTTGGCCCTCATCAGCGTGGTGCAAGCTGTACCTCAACGACCAAAAAAAAAAAGGTCATTAAGGCATCCTGAAAAATCATGAAACGGGTAGTTAAGGCCAGAATTGCGTGAGAACGCTACACAATGTGAAAAAAAATTGTACAAATGTAATATTGTATATATATTTCACATATAATATATATGTTAAAAATAAAAAAGGCATATTCTGATTGCTGACATGAACATTTTATTTGGCAGAGCGCCATCTAGTGTAACAAAAATAAATATATACTTAAAGTTTATTTAACTTGTTCCGTGAATATACAGTATACAGGATATTACAAAGGTAGTATAAAATAGAACTCGTCGAACTGCGAAATATATTTAATTAAATAAGAAAGAAGATATGTAGTAAATTTGTTTTTATAATAAATAGTATATTCCAATGGCAGTGTGTAATAACTCCCGCGAAGTATATTTAATCAATCAGGAGAGACTATATAAAGTATATTCCAATGGCAGCGTAAAAAAAAAAAACTCCGCGAAGTATATTTACTCAAAAAGATGAGACTATATATAGCATATTCCAATAGTACCGTGAAACATATTCTCCGCGAAGTATATTTAATTAAACAGGAGAGATTATATAATATATTACAATGGCAGCGTGAAACATATTCTCCGCGAAGTATATTTAATTAAACAGGATAAACTATATATAGTATATTACAATGACAGCGTGAAACATATTCTCCGCGAAGTATATTTAATTAAACAGGATAAACCATATAGTATATTTCAATGGCAGCGTGAAACATATTCTCCGCGAAGTATATTTAATTAAAAAGGATAAACTATATATAGTATATTTCAATGGCAGCGTGAAACATATTCTCCTCGAAATATATTTAATTAAGCACGAGAGACTATATATAGTATATTCCAATGGTAGCGTGAAACATATTCTCCGCGAAATATATTTAATTAAGCACGAGAGACTATATATAGTATATTTCAATGGCAGCGTGAAACATATTCTCCGCGAAATTCATTTAATTAAGCACGAGAGACTATATATAGTATATTCCAATGGCAGCGTGAAACATATTCTACGAAATTTATTTAATCAATCAGGAGAGACTATATATAGTATATTCCAATGGCAGCGTGAAACATATTCTCCGCGAAGTATATTTAATTAAGCAGAAGAGGTCTGTGTGATCGCTGTTTAAATAAACAGAATCCTGATTGCACGTTGATGAAGTCTCCGAGTGTTTTTCCTGCGATCATTGACATGGCCGAAAACATTGGAATATTGCCGCATTTCTCTTTTTATCCAGCGGTTTATATTTTACCTAACCAACTTATATTCCTATATTATATATATAGTTATAGAATACAACTATCCCTTATATATATGTCATATAAAAATATTGTCTTAGTTATAAATTATTTGAGTTTGAAATTAATGCCATTTTATCCCATGGTGCCGAATAAATTTATATATTGAGGCATAGCAGATAAAGCTGTGCGTTTATACGTTATAAGATATTTATAAATGCATATATATAATTAAGAAAAAGGCATCTTCTTATCGTGCAACTTAGTGCTGCTGATGGCTTGCGCCATCTATCGGGATAAATATCAACTAATCCTTGATTTTTTATTTTCCAGAATTGGCCAAATACCCATTCTTGTTTATTCAAGAAAAGCTAACCACGTACGCGTTTCGGGCTGTTGGCCCACGTCAGCGTATTTCAAGCTGTACCTCAATGACCAAAATAAAAATTCATTCAGGCATCCTGAAAAATCACGAAATGGGTAAGACGGGTAAAACGAGCCAGAAGTGCGTGAGACCGCGAAACCATATGAAAAAATAGGGCAAATGTGGAATTGTACTGATTTAAGGTGAATAAATTAAGAAAAAGGCATCTCCATATCGTGCAACTGAAAATTGCTGATGCAATCACTCTTGTGGTACAAACACCAGACATATATTTGATAACAAGGTGGAGAGCATAATCAACATTCAGTAGAAAGGTAAATTATGATAAATTGCAAATATTAGGTTTATAATATTTATTTTTCCGAGTTTTTACTCATAATGAATAAAACAGTATTAAATTGTGAGAGAGAGAAGTATGTCCTCTACTATAGTAATTCAAAGAAAGTTTAACAGCAACAATAAACAATTAAATTATCTTATTTATGTTCTGTAGCTATATAGCTTAACTAATATTTTAAGGAACATGCCAATAAATATCTAATATTTAATTGAAATATAATATTTATTTAAAATCATATAATGATGAGATAGAGAATATAAAAAATAATGGAAGATACTAAAGTTCTATTTAATATTTTTCATATAAATAGCAATCTGTGCAGTTCACATATCAATCCGCTGCAGTGCAATGTGCAGAGATAACGCACACGTCCTCCGACATTAAATTAAAGTAGGCTCCCCTGGCTGCCTCGTGTCACTAATTTAGGGATGAACATTCATTTTCCCAAATTCTACTGCGCCACTATAAATTACTTTAAATAATCTAATGAGAAATATGCAAAGTCCCACCTCCAAATTTTAATTATAATATTGTTTCTAGTTTCTAAATGGAGCATTTAATTTTATAACTTGGGAATTATTTGTATAGAATTATTAACTCCAACTCTAGACTTCGTATATAAATAAATAAAATGGAACACAATAGCAATAGGGTGTTAGGATCGTCTGCCACGTATTGTCTGTCACCCTGGATTCTCTCTAATCTCATAAAGGAGTTTCGATAAAAGAAAAATTCTCATATTCTATATATTGATCACCAATAGCGGAGACTCCAATTGGACTCAAATAGGTTAATCCCAAGATCCCTCAATCGACAAGTTTCATTGAGGAAAATCATTTTGGAAAACTTTTCTTCCCTCGAGCTCCCTAAGTCTCAAAGCTTCTTAGCGTTTTTAGATTAGGCCGAGGGCCATGCTCTAGGCTAGGATCATATAGAATCTCTTCCGGATAAATCTTATTTCCTAATATTCCTCTAAATATAGACACGTTCTTCATAAGAATAGACTTTACAATAATTATCATCAAATCTTTTTATTATCATTTTTGAGACTTCCATTATCCCTTCCGTGTGATTTGTTTTTAAAATGATAAATTGTTATTAATAATTTCTATATTATTATTAAATTTTAATAGTTTCGTGCATTTCGATTTTAGTAAAAACAGAATGAAATTTTAAAATTCATTGTGAGATATATGAAAAGTTATATATTTATTATTCAAAGAAGATATATAAAAGTTTATTTTGCCATGTAACAATATTAATAGATATTTAGACATTTTCTTTCCGTGAAGTGCTTTGTATGCTATTTTGATAAAGTGTAGTTCTTATAATCTCTATATATATAAAAGTCAATTTCTGTCTGTCTGTCTGTTTCGCGATAAACTAAAAAACTACTGAACCAATAGGTACCAAATTTTGCATGTCGCTTTTTATAAACCTGAGGAAAATTTTCGGCTGCATTTTGATTAGTATTTTTGGCTATTTCTTTTTTTCATTTGAAGAACTTTTTTTTACGCGGACTAATCCGGAATGGAATGAATACCTAAATATGGCCATTTTTTAAAAGCATCGGTGGTTCAGTGGTAGAATGTTCGCCTGCAACGCGGGCGGCCAGGGTTCGATTCCCGGCCGATGCATTTTTTTTAACAATTTTTAAAACTCATTTATATTATATCTTCTATATATATAAAAATGAATGTTTGTATGTTTGTTTGTTTGTTGGTTTGTATGTCCGGTATACAAATTCGCAGTAGTTCACTAATTCAAACCAAAATTTCCATACATAGGTAAAAAATACGGGGAAGACGATAGGCTATTTTAAAAAATATATAAATCAATTATTAAATCTATATATTATTAGTCATAAAATGATGACGATATTGCTGTATCATGTAAGATTATCAGATACAAAATTATATCGGGAAAAATTCCAAAAAGCAGAGACCAAGGGTGAAACCAGCTCATTATTTTGTACGCAGGAACAAAATTCTAACAGAAAAACATTCATTCGAGCAGAAAACAAAAGCCAGATCATCTTTCTATATAACAAATATCGCTTCTCAGACACAAAGTTTGGAGCGGGACGTTTCACAAGAGTGACGACATCCACGCCGCCAATTTAAAATTGTAACGAATAGTATTTAAATAAAAACATTTAATCGGGTAAAACCCGGGCGTTGCCCGGGTCATTCGGCTAGTATACCTATATATATGGTTGAGCTCCTAGTGTTCGTATTCATTTACGTTGCTTGAAATTTTCTTTTGTTTTTAAAATAAAATATTTTTTATACCCGCAACCTATCATTATATTGTGTGCAAAATACGGTAGGATTAGATTCATAGGTTAAAAAAGGCACGCCCTTTTTTAATAAATGTTTTAAAACAATGTTTTGTCATTACTCTTCATAATTTCAATCGGTACATTCTCTCTCTATGCAAATACAATGAAGAAAATGATTGGTTTGATAAATTTAATGAAGGTTTGAAAAAATTTGAAGTTCAGTAAGATTTCCGACTATAATGTTCTTAAACAAGCTGTAATGCGAATACAAGAAATTTGCTTTAAAACCCCACTGTATACAGAGATTACAAAGTTATTTCCAATAATAACTATAACATCTTTAAAATTTGTTTCAAGTTGGCAAAATTATTTGAACAAAAACACTTTCAACTCATTATTGGTCTTTAAAGTAATATTCCGCCACGTATATATATGTGTGATAACCTTTATTGTTAACATTTTTTTCTCTCTAAAATTTATAATGCACATATATTTTTGTTAATCATCTCATGAAGAACAAATAAACATTTTTTTCCCAAAATATTACTTTTCTATGCTATATAATTTATATCTTGCCATTAATGGCTATGTAAATAATGCAGATACTTGCAAAGAGGCAACCTGTACATAAGTTCTTACCTATGTTAATTCCCATTCGTCTGTAATTTTACATATATATGTTTTCTTTGTTCGTCCTAGACAAATTGGAAGTAAAAAATACCGCGGACATGATCATCGCTCAATATTATTTTCTATAAATAACCAGAGTTATATGACCGATGTAGTCAGCGATTTGCATAGGACCCGAATAAATGAGACTCTTCTAAGATAAATTATCTTTTTTAAAAAATGGGAATTATATAATATGTAAATGTTTAAATAATTTAATAAAGCTTTTGCGTGACTTGAGTTGTATATTCTGCTCCCTACAAAGTTTCACCAGAGAATTATTAATTTAAATTTAATACAATATAAGATTTAAATTATTCATGAAAACATATGCTAAATCAATTTAATTTTGTAATTTTGCTAAGGTTAATTAGATTGATTAATTAATGTTGTGCGGTGTAAAATAAAATGCTTATTTTAGATAATATTAATATTGAACCTGTACAAAAATATTTTCGATAATAGATTTAACATAGTTAAGTTTTTATTAATTAAATGCTAAAAAATTACATTAAATAGTAAATGAAGTTTCTTGTCTCTCAGTAAACTCTGTTCTTATTTCTATAACTAAATTTCAAAATATTATTACATAAAGTATAAACAAAATTAGTTCTTTAATAGTTAAAAGAGGGATATATAGAGTATATAATTTCAAAGATAAATCTGTAATAAATCCAACACTTTCAACAATATATTACGGTCAATTCAACTTTAATCTAGATCTTATCATTTGGTTTTTCATCGCTATTATAGTGCCTAGGTAAATATCTTTATCAAAATTCGAATTATAATAGACGCGTATGATTCTTTTTAAAAATAAACAATTTCTACTGCCCTTACTGCAATGGAAAAGTTAATGCCAGGGCCTAGCATCAATTTTTCCATTGCAGTAAGGACAGTAGAGATTTTTTATTTTTAAAAAAATTCATACGCGTCTATAATAGTTTCGAATTTTGATAACAGATGGCGCGCTAATGCATCAAAATATATTTATAATGATTAGTATAAAAAAGGCAGCATCAATTTATATAGGAACCCAGTTCTCTAATACCTAACATATCTGGACTCGGCAATATAAGTTGCAATTATATCTTGTTGAAAAAAAGGTCTTTCACATACAAAATCAAATAAAGTAAAACTTATATTCAACCAATTTTATATATTTTAAAAATTCCTTTATAAAAACGTGAAATCAAAGAAACCTCCAGATTAACCTAAGCTATAGACACATATCAGTGTCTCCAGGTTGCGTTTGCCAAAGCTGGTGTTATGGCTTTGTCTAAATCCCGATATACATACTAAAAGGTCCAACCTCCTTAAGAATTGTGTATATATATATATATATATATATACAAGTATATGGTGTATTTAAGTTAATTAGAAAGTAGAAATATATTTTAGGCCTTATTTATTTAAATGGCTTTTATTATATTACACCGGTGTAGATTCAAAATCCAAAATTACAAGTCAACAACTGAATGATGATGATAAGTTATATATTACGATATATACAATATATCACAGAATAATAATCTGTGCATTTAAAATTATTAGAATATAAATACACGACAAAATATATATACTTGTATATATACATAGAAGGACTGACAAGTCTGAAATGCTTGAAATAAAAAGTATCACAAGAAACTTAGCCCTGGAAGCTTTATTTATTTTATTAAATTATGTTATACTCATATCATAAAGTTTTTCTATATAAAAATGATTCGATTTTTATATTTATTATATTTGTTATGTGAAATATAATCCACTATTAGTAAAGGATTTCATTATAAATAGAGTTTCCATTATATATAGAATTTCATATATATTTGAATTCACCTATATGAAATATTTTTATTTAAAAAATGGGACAAATGCTAGAATATTCTTCAGTGAGCAAAATAGAGAGAAAATTCTTCTATATAAATAAGAAAATTGGAAAAGTAAAAATATCAATTTTTTCAATGAAGAAGAAGATAGCCATTTTACTTTGACACTAAAAGAAAATAAAAATAAAAAGTTCACATAAAATTGGCTTGAAATAAATTTTCTCTTTCTTCAACAAAAGTGAAAAACTTGAAATATTGCTAACAATATTAGCGATATTGATAATATTTGATCTAAATATTTATTAAGTAAATTTTGAATATTTATGTTTTCTTATCCAAAAATAGATTTATAATTAAATTGTAGAAGAAACCCCGAGGTCTAATAAAATTACATTTTCATTATAGAAAGGTTGCGAAAGACTGGAGTAAAATGTGCAATTCAGGAAATTATGTAATAACCTTTAATTTGACAATGGGGCAATTTTTGAGAAAATCGTTAACTACTTGAGCATATTATATTCAGGAAAATAGTTTTACTTTACTGGGACAATCAGCAATTATAAAATAGTTAATAAATAATCCTCATAATTTAGGTTTACTAAAAATATACTAAAATTCTTAATTTTCTTATATATAACTTAAAACATCTGTAAATTATTACTTTTATACTTTATATATATTTAAAATAAAAGGCATATCCAAACCGCTCACATGATCAATTTTAGATGAAAGAGCGCCATCTAGTGGACAAAAATCAAATTAACGCTTATTTAGGTTCGTTTCTTGCAAACGCATTTTTTAAAAATGAAAAATTCTATAAAACAATATAATGCGGCTTATGATTATAAAGCGACATTTGAAAATATCCCGTATGTGTTTCTTTTGAACGAAAAACCGAAATTTATTTTAAGGAGAAATAACGATTATTTCCAACCTTAGGAATGAAGTATGAAAGGATGAATTGTGAAGAGTTATGATAAACGAAAAAAAAAGTGCCCAGGGATGGAAATTGTACCCACAGTGTTCCGCTTACCGGGCAGCATATGCCATGTCCACTAGGCTACCCTGGACATATATTTCCGTTCGTAAATATTATATATAGTAATTTATAATACAATAAAATGCGGCTTATGATTGTAAAGCTATATTTGAAAATTATCCCTCATGTGTTTCCTTTGAACGAAAAATCGAAATTTATTTTAAGGAGAAACAAGATGGAGCACCTGCCATCTAGAAATCTTCATGTGAGCCTAGACAGGATATGATATTTTTATTTTTAATATGTACATATGTGTTGAAAATAGATATTAGTCGATTTTTTGAATACATTAAATTAAGATATGGCATATATTGGATCAGTATTATTTATTAGAAATATGGAATATTCCGATTAGGCAGTTCGCCAAACCCTGTTGGGTTAAACCCCAGAAGATGATGGGCGAACAGCTTCATCGTCGAAATATTGGATGTTTATATTAAACAATATTGATCTAATATATGCCTATTTTATCATTTATAGTAGTATATATGTATATAATGTTTTTTACCTGTGTGATAACACAAAATGTACATTTTTTATTATTTAAATGCGTTTTAAAAGTGATAGGCGCCACCTTTGGTTCATGATAATCATCCTTATTATCCATAATCCATCCATAATCATCTTTATTTTGGTGTTATATATATAACGAAAAATATTTCCGTTATAATTGAAGATTTATTCAATGTATTGGCTTTCTCTTTATAAAGAACGATGATAGAGAAAAAAACGAATAAACAAACAATACAAAGTTGCGCGAAGCAGGCGACAGAAAAGAAGCGGAAAACTACAAAAACTGGTGCTTGGAGCGCCGCCACTGCCGTAAGTGCAGCAACCGTCTTTGGCCGATGATTATCGGAATCTTTACTTCAACACCTTCGCTAAGTTTATCGTTTTATAGAGCGGGTTTTGTACTGCATAATATTTATAAATAATGTCTCGGTATGGTTGAATTACGTTCTGAAAACTTAGAGTAATTATATAGAGTAATAAATGACAGTTTATTTTTACACTGAAAATAATTTCATTTCTCACTGATAAGAGAGCAGCAGTGATGTTTTGAAAATAAGATGAATATACTGTAATAAATGGGTTAAAACACACAGCGGGCAACTCTGGGAAAATTCCTGATAATCGACAGCAATAGCGACATATAGTGTGTGAGCATGAGACGAATGCTTTACAAGAAACAAGCTACGACAGCGGTGGGTAACATTGAGAAAATCCGGCGGATAGACAACAATAACGATATAGAAGGTGTGAGCATGAGATAAATGATCTATAGAAAAGAAGTTACGATTTTAGCAGGAAAATCAGGGGAAAATTTGGCGGATTGACTGCAGTGGCGATATAGAAGGCGTTAGCATGAGATAAATGCTCTACAAAAAAAAAAGTTGCGACAGTAGCGGGCAACTCAGAGAAAATTTCCGGCGGCTAGCCAGCGGTAGCGATATAGGAGGTGTGAGCATGAGATAAATGCGCTACAAGGAGTAGGTTGCGACAGCGGGCTACTGAGCGGTAAATTTGTAGCCGTAGCGCCGAGAATTTATCGGTGCTAATCCCGTAATGTATAGCGCGCCATCTCCCCTCAACATCAATACAGCCTGTTTGTTTCCTTTCTGACGTTTTTATGGACACCTCTGCCGATTTTGGTGATAGTAAATAGAGAATTTACACTGAGTCAATATTTATTCTAGCAAGAAGTGTGTATTTGACGAACCTGGATTATCCAAGGAATATTTTATATAAACAACTCCTATTTACCATCCGTTCTTAATGTTGTGTGTGTGTCAACCCAAATATTACGATTTTTAATAACAGTTAGAATGTTGACATATTCAGTAGAGTACATATTGGTACATGTTTCTAGATGACTTTTATTGTTGAAAGTTTCATAAAGTAAATGTTCTCTATATATTTTAGACAATAGGTCCATTCAAGCCGTTTCTTCAAACAATGATAATTCAGAGCTTTATCTATTTTAAAGCATTTATTCTTTTTTTTTAATTTAGAAATTTTCGTTTTCTCTACTTTAATGAGAATATTCGAATAAAGCTGTCATACTTTGCAAATTTAGGGATAATCGGAAATGCCGATAATAGATTCTTAATATATCTTGACCTTTCTATACATATTCCTATGTTATAGTTATAACAGCATCAGAATATGCTAAGTAAACATGAAGTTATGCGATAACTAAAATATAGACATCCATTGCGAATTATAGATGATCCTTAATATGAATTCATATATATATATATTATACTCTTGCACATTCTCTAAGTAGTTTTCATTTATATATGGTTCGCACCTCACTGAAAAAGAAAAATACAATTTCTATAAAAATTAAATAAAAAATATTAATTATTCGAAAGAAAGTGCCCCATGAAATAAATTAACAATCACATTGATATTTTAAAAAAATTTTATGTTCTAAATATTTTAAATGTTTTAAATATTTAATGACCTCAAGGCTAAAAATGGAACTTTTAGTTAAGTATTAATTATGTGTGACTCGTTCTTTTTTCTATACGATCACAATATGCTTTTATCACGTTTTACTTTCGGTAAAAAAATAAAAAGAAGAAAAATAGAACTTGTGTGTGTGTTGCAACAATTCTTTACTATCTTAAAAACATAGAATAAAAGAAAGGGAGTGATTATCTTTCTGCATTTTAAGCGTTGCTGATGGCTAGACGTTTAGTTGTCATAGGCAGGATATGCTCTTTCAATATACAAGAAATAAAACAATGTTTGCGCCATATTTTTATTTTATAAATATAATATCCAATGTGATGAAAATTTTATTGGGAGGACTTGATTCATCAGTGCTGAACCCTTCCATTGTCCTTCCAAATCAATCCACTAGACCGCTTTCTTATTGTATTGGGGTATTCTACTTATATATCCTGGACTTGATGGAGGTTTTTAGTCATGGTATTTAACGAATCAACGTAAGGGACCGCCCTGTAGGGCGAAGTACGGTGGACTTGGTGAGCCCCGAGCCGCTACGGTAACCGTGAAGGCCTAAGGGAACTCTGAAATGTGGCTGACTAACGGGGCAATGGCAGCCCCCCTTTACATGGAGCAACAAAATCAGAAATTGGCGGTTCTTGCTACTGCGTCCAAGGGAGCCGACGCTCTAGGACCTGCAGTCCGGGGAAGCAATGTTTTGCGACAAGACACCACCACGAATCAAAGGAAAAAATTCGAGAGGGGATAGAGATATAAAATACATTTTAAAATATATTATGAAATTATATTCGAGATAAAATGTGGTTTCATTACTGAGAATTCTATACTCTTTTTACATGTTACCAACTCTAGAAAGAAGGTTCTTCCTCTATATAATTCTAACCTATGAAAATATATTGACTTATAGTGAGAAATAGGGAAAAAAGGCAGATTTATATCCTTTCAACGTAACAATTCAGAAATTTACAAAGTTTTATCTAATTCATCTGATTTGTCTGCTTGTACTCCCAGTTCAGCAGAAAATTTGAGAATAACGAAAACTTACGAAAGAGAAAATATTTAGAAGAGATACTCAGTGTTATTATATCTCCCTACATCAAGACTGTAGGGATAGCTAATTACTTGTTTGTTATTGGTAATCTTACCATTGTTTGCTTCTTTCTTCTATTTTAACTAGGGACATGTCTTCATTAGATGAGATGAATTATAAAAGGTCTTTGTGTATGTTGATGGTATTCTACCTGATATTTAAGCATCTTTTAGTTTTATTCACAATATTGTGTTAGGAAATATAAGCTATAACCAAACAGTAATTATTTAAAGTTGAATGTAAAGAGGCCAGCTTCAAACCAACTAAAATATAAACGTCTAGCTAATGAATGAAGGAGTCAATTTTCAAACTACACAATAGAGCCAAACTCTGGGCAGCGTAATTTGTTATAGAAAGTAATCCATAAATAATAAATTGAAGCTCTTCATAACCCCTTGTGTTTACATTCAGGCTCGAAGGCTAATGGCAGATGTCTGCTTTGAGATGATGAAAGGAGCGTGTTGGTTGAAGGATCATTTTAGATCAATTCACGTTTAAAAGCCGCACTCTTTTTGAATTGGTAAGATTCTGACCACTTATTTTCTCTCTGAGTGATGTAATACATGTTCTCCATTACTTCTATGTTGAGTGCATTCTTCTAGTCATGTTCTCCATTTAATATTAGTCGAATTTCAGCTGATGAATTATTTTATTTCGTTAATCCCTATTTAACCATATTATTCTAATGAGAAATCTATATATTTCTCTAAAGGAAACATATAATAAATATAATAGAATAATAAGCCACATAAAACATCGTAGAGACATGTGAGAGAGAAAACAATTATAGTTCTCATATTTATTTAAAAAAAAAAAAGAAATTCAAGATTCATTACAAATAGCAACAAACTGCAATATTGAGTATCGCACATGTGACAAAACTTTTAAAGAATAATTACATATAAAAATGCTTCGAAGTAATAAATAGGTCAATTTTTACGCCGTAAAATATACCTTCGTAGAATAAGAAGATCAAGCATCGCATCTCTCAAATAGAATATTCGAAAATTATCCTGACTTTTATATTTTAAATTATTCTAAATAAATACCCAACCATTATATTATTATTGTTTATTCAATATATAAATAGAATAGAAAATATACGACTTTTCAGTTTTAACAACAAAAAAATTAAATTTCCATATTCAAGCTACCACGTCTTTCAAATTTACTATAATATACTTCGTTTCTCAATGCAGAGATTGAGCTATAGGTTATTATACTTTGATTAACTAATGAAATCATGGCCTATTGGCTAATTAAGATCACGTGATAGTGAGAAACCAATCATAGCAAGGCAAATAAACCGGGCATCATATAGTAGAAAACATTTCCATATATTTATATTCTTTCCTTCGACAATTCGATCTGAATACATCAAAATTAATGTCATATAAATCCAAGCGACAACTTAAAAATAAGAATAATTAATTCAAACGACATATATATACTTACTTATAGTGAAGCCACAATTATATCTAGAGTCCAAAAGGACCAAGTAAAGAATTTTAAATAGACTTGCTAAGAAACGCACATATTTCTTCATTAGGCTTTAGCTAGATTAATACCTAATTACATTTGGAGAGTTGATGTTAAGTATTGTTTTGTTAAGTGGCTAACTGGAGGCGCAAGTGCGAAAGAGTCCATTTAAAGTAATAAATTAGCGCACGCTACATTAATTAGACTTAGCTTTATTACATGTGCGGATTACTCACTTTTCTTAAATAAAGAAATTCAACTTTCGGATTATTTTAACAGAGATGTTTCTTTTTAGATGTAGAAGTTAAGCCTCATTTTGGCGCATCTAATATAGGGTATGCGTTTCTTGTGGTGAGTTATAATATGATAAACCTTCTTATCATATATCTTCAATCGAGAGAGAATATTTTCAAATTTTCATTTCTCTGATGAATAATCCAAATTGTCAATTTTTCTTTAGAGCATAATCGGATAGTGAAAATAAATTTAGAATTTGTTCTACAAATGAACTTTTAAATCTCAAATACAAAATGCCCTTGTTATTAATACTGTTTTATATGTGTGTGATATATACTGCTTGTGCAATGGTTAGATGATTAAATAGAAGAGATATAGATTATTTATATATATTTCTTCTTATTTAATGAAAATGGAAATATTGAGTTAACTGAAAATTCCTTTTAAAGTAAATCTCTGATACGCTCTAAAAGTTTGAAATAATTACACGCCGTTTATAAACGATAATGTCGGTTCTTTATCGTTCGACCACTTGATGAGAAATTAGTTCGAAAGTTCGTGCTAAATACTTGGCTAAATAAAAGAAACAGATTGTTTTATCAACTGATCTGTTTGAAATGGCAATTATAAACAATATATTTCCATCATATATCGTTATTTTGTTATCGTGTTATACAATACACTGCCATATTTACAAATCAATGTCAATATATCTCTATCCGTAATCTAGGAGAGTGATCCAAGAAGAAGAACATTGCAACCAAGAACTCTCTCGTCATTATCCGAATATTTTAAAATGAAAAACTGTGGAGAGGAGATCAGGCGCCGCGGAGGATTCAGTTTCTGCCATCGTGATAATACTTTTAAAACATTTTACTGAATCGATCTAAGGAATTCTGCTCCCTGCCGAATGGAAGTCGGAGCAATTTTTCTCCAAGACTTCGATAAAAATGTCACATTAGCATTCGCTTCGTTTTTCAACATCTAAGGTATCAGCCGACTTCGAAACACATTGAGAGCCGTCGTCATATTACTTTCAGAAATACCACTGCAACCTTATTTGTTCCAAATGTCAGATGGCCATTTTTACTTATCATCTCTTTAATGGAAATCCTTATTTTTATCATAATATATATATATGATTTTTATTCCCTGACTATAATACAAAACAATTCAAATCCCCAAATTTAATTTGAAATAGAATAGATTACAAATAATGAAGGGAATACTATTTTAATATAGGTAAGTAAAATATTAAAATATTCATTATTAAAATTCACGAATAAAATATAAGGCTTTAAGGATTATACATATTATATATTGTAATATAAAGGAACTCGTATTATAATAATAAATAATGTAAATAATTATATTTTATAAATCTTTATTTTTTACAATTAGAATTTAATCTTCTCGAACCAGAAAGAATTTTATTAGCTTTTTATTTTTAACGTAAGAATGCTTTTATTTGTATAAGAGTTCCGAGATTCTGATATGTTATCGAATGGTTTTTTCTTTATTTTCAAAATAGATTTTTGTATTGCGATTTTTTTTATATTCTAGATAAATTGACTCACAATTTGTAGAAAAAAAAAACAATTTGAATATTCTTCAATAATACGTTAAATTTTATTTTAATTAATAAATAATGATATCTCTCTGGGGGAATAAGTTCGGTATTAAAAATTCATTCAATTTTATTCTATTATCGTCTGCACAAATATTTGCATTTCTTCTCGCAAGTTCTTTGAATTTCTACCGCTATTCAGCATTGTCATCTAAACTTGGCTTTACGCAAATATTTTATGCTCAATAATGAAAATATCTCTTTTATTGGTTTAAACATTCATATATTAAAAGGATTATTGCACACTTTTTATATAATAAAATTCTAATTAAAGTGAAAAACAACATTTTATAACAGTAAAAATATCAGAAATTTTTATGTTTATATATATCTTTTATTATATATATTAGTTATTGTTGCAATATAATTGTATAGTATATTTTATCCGAAATGGAAATTTAGCTCAATAAGGTATATAGATGTTAAAAACTATGAAAATGAGAGAATACATTATCTAAAGAAAGGAGAAAATAAATAGAGCGACGTATTAAGCGGCAATAAATAGGCGTGCCATTAAATCTGGCTGGGCAGGCGGTGGTTGTTATAGGCAGGGAGGCGCTAGGGACAAATTGGGCGCCTAGGGAGACTCTTCTTTCACACACCGCCTGGAAAAGCGAACGCTAAGATTTCCTTCTTTTAGCACGGATTATATATGTCATAGCTTGTTATAGTCTTTTTAATATTCTATCCAGTAGCTATAACGAGGCTTCTATTTTCAATATATTATTTGCGTATTATTTTCTTTCGTATGTAAAAGAAATAAAAAGAGATATCTATAATAGATTGTTATGGAAGACTATATATCGAGTTATTATGCTCTATATAATAGCAAACTATGTTTAATGGATAATTTAATTGGTATTTTTAATTGCTAAATTCAAAATTTCTTACAATTTCGATAGTTTTTAAATTATGTATATTATTTGCATATTGCTTCATTACGTGTATATAAAGAATCAACGATAGTTATAATGGATTGTTTTAAAGGACCATAAAGGTTATGCTGATTATACACAAATTTATTGGTAAATGTTATGCATACATATATAATTGGAAGGAATCTTTATACAATTGTAACATTTCAAAATTTTAAAGTATATTACAATGCTCATGTGTAATATAACTTACTCTCAATTATATAGAATCACACAATATGATAAAGTTGATATATTCAATTCCTCACACACAAACAGAGAGTAATATATATATTATTTAATATAGATAAAATTTACTTTAATCGAATATCAAACTAGATGATCTAAAGCGCCACTAAAGTAGGTAGAAATGCATCTTGCAATTAAATCTCGGGATCGCATTGCTGTTGAAAATCCCAGGCCATGTCGTTTGGCCTCTTAAAACAGTATCCCGCTCAATAGAGGGACGCGGTAAGGAGAAAAACTCGGGTTATGTCGCTTGGTCGAATAAGACAGGTTCCAGTTTGAAAAAGGAAACGATAGAGAGAAAAACCCTGGGCCATGTCGGTTGGTCGCATAAAACAGGTTCCAGCTTAAAAAGGGAGGCGAGAAAGAGAAAAACCCCGGGATATGTCGCTTAGCTGCATAAAGCAAGTTGCCGCTCAAAACATGGTTACATAATTGCCATTCTTTTGTGTTTAAGGGTTTTAAAAATCCATATTTTGGTTACTTACCTTTTTTCAATATTCGTAATCATATTGGTCTTGAAAATCAGATAGAAAGAGTTACCGAAAAGAACAAAGCTTCAATATTTATTGATTCAACTATAGTGATAAAATACCAACTGATTCAATTAAATTTAACTCTAAAAATATTTATGAAAAGAGTAACTACGATTTAAGCTTTAAGCAGATTATCTACCCGACAGAGTAAAATTCAGAAACGTGAACGCCCTCTCTTAAGCCAATTTAAAGTAAAATTTTGATTAAAAAAACGTTTTGTTTCGATATCTGCAAAATACCGAATATGATTATGATGCCTCTCTTCAAATATTTACGCCCAGTCACTTATATGAGATGCGCTGGATTTCATTTTGGATCTTTTGATCCTTTGGGCTACAAGAAGAAGCCGGATTTTAGTAAATATTATGATAAAACTTGACTATACAATACTGCGCATGCCATATTTACACTCAATTGCTTAAATAAGGTGAGTCATTTCATTTTGATCTTAATTTCACAATATGAAGTATTTTTATCAATTAGTATCGCCACAATTGTCAAATTTCAAGCAGATTTGATTTTAACAATGATTTTTCATATATTATATATAATTAAAGAATTGTGTGTGTATTTAATTCACTGGTATTAAAATTAATGTTGGGGTTATTTCCACCAACACATGTGGTAGTTTCTAGCTAGTTTGCAAGAGAAAGGTTATCTCTCAAACATTAAGCTTAAAAATGAAAATTGCCATTTAAATGTGAATAATTAAAGGCTGTTATTGAATCATAAAAAGAAAGGGGATAAAGGTTTATTATTGATTTTAAATTAGTGCGCTGTTAAAAATCAAGTTAAATATTAGAAGGTTTGGGGAAAAGTCATTTTTCTCCTGAAATAAATTAAGTGTAATTAGACGGGGGTTCTCTTTCATATGGCATTGGAGAGAAACAATGCCATAGGTCTAGGCTATGATTGATTTGTACTTGGACGAATGAAAGAAAACAGTCTAAATTCGAATCAATTCCTTCGCCAGGATATATTTCTATTTCTTCAAGGCTCGCTGAAGCAATTCCTCTTTATCATACTATTCTCAAACTCTATAGCGACCATAATAATCGACTCAAAGAGGTAAACCTGATTGTTTTCTTAGACTTGTTTTGATAATCAGAAATAGAATTAAATTTACAAAGTGTATACCTGTTTCTATATTATGGCTCATTTTAAAATTTTATAGTTATCTTTTATATAAAGGGCAAACTCAAAATTTGAAAGAATGGCAACATTGGAGCATACGTTTTACGTCAATCTATTTTATGCAATAAAGGCGCGATGATATAAAATCAAGAAATTAAAAATTTGGACTTGATTCTTTAAAACTATTCAAATCGCGCCTAAAATATATAATATCGAAATATTTTTATATTTTAAAAAATTAAAATCAATATCAGTAATATTTATATAAAAGAATATATTCCGAGTTTGATGAAACTTATAGTAAATATATTTGTGCCATTATTGGAACATTTATTTCACTTCAAAGTCACCAAAAGGTGGTAGTTTTGTATCCAGAGATATTACGGAAATAAATAGATAGAGCAGGGGAAGAAAAATTCCAAGTCCAGTACGCAGTATTTATCAAAACAATGACAGTTGAGATGGCGCTAGATGGAATGAAGAAAAATCACCTAGCGGTACCAAATAAGAAAGTTTTTTTTTTTAAATCCATAGTATTGATGGGCTACTTTGTTAGCCGGTATTATTCCTCAGCTGTTTTGTGGTGTTTAATCTCAAATTCTTACTACATCTCTCCCATTAACATTGTGATGGGAACTTATTTACCTTTACACATATATATATATATATATGAAAAAACAATAGAAAAAAATAAAAGATAAGTGGGTCATATTTATTTTAAATATATATATATATATATATATATATATTAGATAGTAAAAAGACATATATTGGATTGAATAAAATATTTATTTGCCAATATTTCGGCTGGCTGAACGCCAACCTTTATCGAGGCATGACAATTTTGTATACACAAACTCAGCGCCGCATAGTGTTATAACAGTGTCGGGCAACCGGTGTGCCGTGGCACACTGGTGTGCCGCGAAGAATTCTAGGTGTGCCGCGAACATTTTTGTAGGTATTTAGAACTTTTGGTTAAATTTAAAAATAATGTTTCAAAAAATATTTTTTATAATTTTTATTCAATTTTAATAATTTTTTTTCAAAAATTTTCATATAAAAAATGAAATTAAAAAAAGCAAATTTCATTTTATATAAAACTTATTTTGGTATTATAATTACAACAGTTTGCATAATTTTATATTTCATATAACGTATGTACATAATCTTGACGTACATAACTGGCACGTGCCATTATTAAAAAATAAAAATGCAAATAGGTACGTACCTATTTAAAATCATAAGTTAATAAAAACAATCCGCGAAAACAACTTTATTTAATAAAGTTGAATACATACTGCGGGAAAATACCTAATTTTTAAAATAATATGACCAAACTTAACCGTCATTTACAATCTTTGTCACAGCTGTTTATTAATAGAGACTCAAAGCTACAAAGCTTTAAAAAAAGAAAACAAAAAAATTCATAAATTTATTTAAAAAATTTATTCGAAGTTTTCGTCAAAGTATTGCTGTAGTAATTCTTCATTTTTTTGCATGTTGTAAAACACACACACATTCACACAATAAGTTTTGTACACCGTAAAATCTGTTGGTTAAAAAAGGAAAAAAATATTTTTGTTACGAAATTCTCACTCACTTTTAACTCAAGGTAACTTTATTTAAACATTTTATTATTATATTTGTGTGTTTTCTAATTTCTCTCAAAACTAGATGGAGAGATTTCTAATTAGAGAAGGTGCCAGTGATAAACAAAATCACAACGAAAATAAAGAAGATAAGAAAATAGTAAAATCAACTGGAAATAAGAGGAAATACGTTGAAGATTATCTCAAATATGGATTTATACCATCTGTTAATGATCCATCACTGCCGTTTTGCTTAATTTGCCAAAAAACCCTCAGCAACGAAACAATGGTGCCAAGTAAACTACTTCGACATATTGAGACAAATCATCGGGAGCAGATGAACAATCCAATAAGCTACTTTGAAAATATACGATCAAGTTTTCAAAAGCAATCAAAAAAATTCAAGAAATTTATGACCACCTCAGATGAAGCTCAAACAGCTAGTTACATGATAGCTCAACTCATCGCTCGAAAGAAGAAAGCTCACGCGGAAGCAGAGGAAATTATCTTGCCTGCTTTAAAAATTGTGGCTGGATGTATGTTAACGAATGATGCTATGGAGTAGGCTACGAAAATTTCACTATCATCAAAAACTATTGCGAGAAGAATTGAAGATATGTCAGAAGATATTGAGTTGCAAATAAAACAATCTTTTAATGATTCATCAACAAAATGGGCTATACAGCTTGATGAAACCACAGATATTAGTAATAAAGCTCAATTGCTGGCATTTTTG
The DNA here is from genome assembly GCA_030710605.1 of Cordylochernes scorpioides. NCBI lineage: Eukaryota > Metazoa > Arthropoda > Arachnida > Pseudoscorpiones > Chernetidae > Cordylochernes > Cordylochernes scorpioides. Next base: position 132,815,931 of record CP092886.1, on the reverse strand, counting down.
AGGTTCGTCGATACAGGAAGAATTGTGAATAACTACTTTTTTTGTAAAGAATTAAAACAAAGAACGACTGGTGCGGACATTTTTGAATAGTTGATGAAAATGTTATGAAGTATAACTTGAGATGGGAAAATTGTGTTAGCGTCTGTACGGATGGAGCTCCAGCTATGAAAGGTTCAAGAAAGGGATTGATAGCACATGTCATAAAAAAAAACTCCAAATATCAAATTTGTTCACTGTATGATTCATAGAGAAATATTAGTGTCAAAGTCGGTTCCTCCCATCCTTGTCACAACTCTAGATGAAGTTGTCAAAGTAGTCAATTACATCAAAATCAAATGCTCTTCGATCGAGAATTTTTTCAACATTTTGTGAAGCAATGGATTCCGATTATAAAAAATTATTGTTTCATACTGAAGTCAGATGGTTGTCGAAAGGCAAAGTTTAAATCGATTTATTTCAATGAAAAATGAAATAATGACATTCATTGATAACGAAGAGATTAATTTTCCTTTCATGATGAGTGATGTTTGGTGGTTATGAGTTTCATTTTTGGGTGATATTTTCGACAAATTAAACAGCCTTAATTTAAATTTGCAAGGTGCTCAGGAGAACATTATCACTATCTCCACCAAGTTGAAAGCGTTTAAGGAAAAACTCAGTTTATGGAATTTAAACATTGCTAAAGAAAACTTTGCATCTTTTCCGATGGTTCAAGAGAATCCATCAAAATCTATTATCAAAAAAGAAGTCGAAGAAACTTTGACATTACTATCCGCTTCTTTTGATAAATATTTTCCTTACTTGGACGTTGAAAAGATGGAATGGGTAGTTAACCCATTTATGCACTGTGGAATTCAACATCTGGAAGAAGAAATGCAAGAAAACTTAAGTGATTTAAAAAACGATTTAGTTTTCAAAAGACTATTCACTGAAAAGGAGCTATCTGAGTTTTGGTTGTGCTTAAACTCCAAATTTCCTAAACTTAGTAATGCGGCCATCGAATCATTGTTGCCATTTGGAAGTTCCTACCTGTGTGAGCAAGGTTTTTCAACACTCACAGAAATGAAGTCTAAGAAGCGCGAAAGACTTCAAATGATAGATGAGGAGATGCGCGTTTGTCTTTCACAAGTAGATCCCCGTATTGATTTGATATGCTCTCAAAAACAATCGCAATGCTCGCATTGATTATGTTAATTTAATATTGAAAATTAATAAAATGTGATATATATGTTTAAATTTTTACTAGTATTTATTGTTGTATTTTAATTACCTACGAGGAAATTTATAGTGAGAACCACAGGTGCGCCGCGAAAAAAAGAAATTAAGCTTAGTGCGCCGCAACTCGAAAAAGGTTGCCCGACACTGTGTTATAATATCACAGTTGAAATAATTTAAAATACAAAGTAGGTGGGGGAAATTTATGCATGAAAATATTATTCTAAACATTACAATCAGAATTATAATTCTATGCGGCGCTGAGTTTTTGTATACAAAAATATAATGCCTCGATAAAGGTTGGCGTTCAGCCAACCGAAATATTGGCAAATAAATATTTTTTTTAATCCAATATATGCCTTTTCACTATATAATGATTTGAGTATGGAATGCTCTATTTTCAGAACATCCATATATATATATTTATTTATTTTACTTTTAGGTGAATCTTCTCATTATTGTCATGTTAGAGAGTATATACGAAATCTATTTCAAAGTATTCATCTCTCTTTCTGGGAGCTACCAATTAAGACTTTGTATATTTTGTTGTTGTCGTGTCCAATGAAGAGCCTCAAATGTCCCCATGCATCTCTATCACAGCAGTCGCAATGTCCACTATCTTGTATAATTCTATATACAGTTACGAGCGTCATGCGTTCTTAAGTCTTCAGTTTTCATCTCTGTTACCGTTTGCTTTTTTTTTTGGAATGCGCTCTCCTATTGGTTGGCTACGATCACGCCACCTTTGCCCCCCCCTCCCTCATCACGCCTCCTCCCCCCCCCCCCCCCACTCGCTTTTTGGTTTTTGTAACTATTGTGTTGGAGCGGGTCGCACCTTAAATAAATGCATATATTAGTTAATAACTAAATGGAATCCTCTCTTTCTTTTTCCCAGTAAGAGACGCCTACGGAAGCCAACAGTACATAGACAGATAAAGTACATAGGCTATAGTTATTAACTAATATAATTCCGGGTCTTTCGGCTGGTTTTATATATTTATATCTTTTTTTCCAAAATATTTATATCTATTCATATATACACATAATAAGTTTATATTCTTATTTAATCTTATTCCTAATTATTCATTTATTTTTGTATTTAACCATATATAATCTTATATGAACGATATAAAATAAATTGTTTCAATCTCTCTTCTCTTGTCTTTCTTCTTTCTACTTAAATTTTTTCTGATGATAAAAATATAAAAATCAAAGAGATCAATATTTATTGAAATCTTCAAAACAAATTGTTAGGAAAGTATTATAAAAAGAAAACATATAATAGCGCCTATATATAATTTCAAATATTATATATATAAACTATTCTACGCATTAAATTTAAGTAACTATTGAATAGACACAAATTCCATTACTTAATAATCATTTATAAAATGTGTCAGTTTTAATCACTACTTCAAATGTATAATGGAAAATTCGTAATGGCGTGTAAATGGAGATAAATAAATTAATGTATATAATTTGATAAAACTTAATCAATTTGATTTTGACCAATCTCTTATTTCAATATTGTGTGTTATCTTATTTCCATATTATAAGTGTTATGGTAACATTTTAATCGAGGCATTTTATTGGTAAAATATATATAAACAATATACTATTTTTCTTATCATGTCAATATATTTGAAAAAGGAAGAATATAAAATATAGAAGAATATTATATACAATAAACACTTTGAAGGCTCCTATGGATAAAATTAAATTTGATTTAACACACAATATACCTTACAATTTGATTTCATTTAACTAAATTGTATACCAACCCTTTGTACATATATGAATTGTGTTGATATATATATTTTTTAAATCTTTTCATCTAACTAACTTGCATACTAATTCTGTACATATTTAAAATATCTTTCTTTCTTTTCTTTCAAAATTTTTGTTTATCTTTAAAGTGAGTGTCCCTAGGGGGACATAGCGCTCTAAGTCGAAATAAAGAATCTTGAAATGATCATGTCTATTGTGAACTTTCGCAAATACTTAATTTCAAGAAGTTCCTAAATAACCTTTAGTTTCTATAGAGTTTCGTCATTAAAGGATTTTTTCCTAAATATCCTAGCTGAATAGATTTAGGCAATCTCTTACTTCGCCTATAAATTCTCTTTAATGATGCTTAAACTCACTCGTTTAGCACTCAAATCCGCTTTAATCTTTCTCAACACACAAACGGCTTTTTCTTCAGAGATCTCTCTAGAGATCCCAAAATAAAATATTTGTCGTTTGAATATTCGGGAAAACGATCTATTTTCTATTAGTAAATAGTAAAATCAATAAAGATAGTTTCAATATTAATTCTTCTTATACTTCCCTCCTCTCTTTAACATTATTTATATAAAAATTCTTCTTCCACCCAAGTCGATCATAAATTATCTTTTGCCTTAAATATTTTATAAATCAGCCTAATTATATTTGCTAAAAGTTTTTGGGATTTTCTCTGAGCTCAGATTGATTTTTGGGAAATTGTGGTCGTCCTCCACTTTATTGATTTGGTAATTCCTAGATCTAATTATCTGCAGCACTGCTGAGTTGGAGCTCCCTCTGCTGCTCAAACACCGCTGTTGTGGGGATCCTCTCTATATAGTGCCCCCTTATTGTCTGCATTTATTTTCCTACACAACACACACACCTTTTTTTTACATTTGTCAACATCACGGATGCCCCATAACGTCGAACACGCAAACACTTACAACACACTAGTGCCCAATATAACAATTTACATTTCTTTAAATGAATCATCTATTATAGCATACTCATAGTTAAATAATATTAGTTATATTTATATCTATATTTAAAATCGCTTTAAATGTCGATTCAAATGTATAATGGGGCAGTACTTTTGAACGCTACTCTTTGTACATCTCTGAGTCTGTTCATCTAAAATGTCGAAAGACTGAATCTTTGATTATATATATCTAAGAAAAATGATCTAAATATATATAACCAAGTATTACAAATTAGATAAGAAAATAGTATAGTAATTGTATCCGTGACCATACCTATAGTAAGTTTTAAATAGCATTATAATAATTGCAATAAAAGCTCATGTTATAAACTTTATTAATTACACCTTTTGAATTAGAAAGCTCAAAATTGGGAAGGTAAATTTTACATGGTCACGAGAAATTCTTGCAAGCCTAAGAGCAGTTATGATGCAAGAAATCTGTAGATAGGACAAAATTAGCTAATATAACGTCCATTTTGTACGAATAATGCTACAATAAGCGAGCCACAAATCGTTTGTTCTATCTTTCAAACCAAGTTGTGTTGCAGGGTCCGCTGCAATTGGCCCGCTGCAGCTGCTAGGCAGAACGTCTTTCCTTATTTCCTTCGTTGTTGCCGAGTTTCCGTCTCAGCGCCTCTCACCTTGACTTTCTCGTGTCATTTAGTGAAAGGGTTCATAGGCACAAAACTTGCTTACACATAAACACACCTACAGGGCCATATTTTGTGCTATTTCCGGCTTTCTTTCAGTGTTTTTGCCTCCTATACCTTGCCTATTTCTTGACATCTACTGGAAGGGTCCATACACAATCCTTGCTCACACTTGGACACACCGGTATACTATATATAGCACTATTACTTTAATTTCCTTCAGCGTTGTTGCTTCCGATTCTACTTTTCTTTTGTCACCTATTTATACATCTCCTTTTATATTGTACTTGTTGTTGCAATACTACTGTTATAGTTTGGACACTAACCTTGTGTGTGCCTTTCTTTTGTGACCTTGTACAACAAGGCTTAAGAACACTATTTCCATTACTCTATAGACATTTTGCATGCTACTGTCCTTGATGTTGAAACTTTTCTCTTTCCATTTCTCCATTCTAAATTCCCATTCTTTTGTTACAAAATAAATGACAATTCCATATATATTAAATCGTTCCTTTCACACACAAAAATTTCATTTTTACGTATCTCTCTTGTCGAATTTCTGGATCAAATTTGTTGGCCAACTACATTATATACACAAATACTCTTTTGACTGAAGTGCAGATCTTTAATATTCTTGCTGATTTTAAGTTTCTGTCCAAATTTAATTAACTATAGCTTTTCTTCATTTAACGACTTAATAGAGGTTTAAGATACTAAGTATTTTTCACAGAGTCTTTTATATTTTATATTTTTGTTATTCCTTAATCAATAGTTGGAGATATAAAAAATATCTTTGAAATGAATATATATTTAGTACTATCTCTTAGAAGAAATTCGAGTATATTCAGATGATTTGATCCTATTAGAGTATACTCTGGTCATTTGTTGTATATAAAAATGTATTCCCTTAATGCATAGAGTATAGATTCAATTAAAGCGAGACCCATATCAAGGTATATGTATACATATGCTGAATATAACTATATACCTATTAGATATAGAGTAGATTCAACTTGATTGAGGCACAGGTCTAAGTATATGCCTAATATATAGAGAGTATATATTCAACTTGATTGAGGCACAGGTCTAAGTATATGCCTAATATATAGAGAGTATATATTCAACTTGATTGAAGTTTAAGTATATGTATCCTTATGCTGTATAAAACTATATACATAATATATATGAAGTATATTCAACTTGATTGAGGCCAGGTCTAAGTATTTGTATCCATATGCTGTTTTAAATATATACACAATAGATATAGAGTAGATTCAACTCGACTGAGGCGCCCAAGTCTAAGTATTTGTAACCATATACTGTATAAAACTATATGCCTGATTGATATAGAGCAGATTCAACTTGAGCGAGGCCCAAGTCAAAGTATATTTGCTCCTCGTCAAGAGATGCGACATGGCAGACCGGAGGTTAATTGGCTATTGGGGAAACAATCAGCTGATTGGGCCAGAGCGTGCCGTGACCGGGCCCATTTGAATGCCCGGCCGTGCTATTGATTCTAGCGGGAAATCACAGTAAACATTGGGCAACACGGCCCATGCACTAGGTGCCTTTCAATCATTTAAATGACCCTCATTGTACATATATGTATCTCGTATACGTGATGCAATATAACGGAATGGCTGGAACATCTAGAGAATATAGATTAGAAAGTAAAGAATAAATTATACACTTTACAATGGGCTTCATTCTATTTAAGATTATGCGCTTCAGAGTTTATCAATTCTTTATCAAATAATTTCAAACAAACTCTAAACCATAGATAAGTAAGATTTAGCTTTTCCAAAATAGTCTCTCAGAAATAATTGTAAAACATGAAAGTTCACTATCATATGCAATCTATATTTTACAAGTATTACTTGTAGTTCTTAATTTCTGATAACGCATAAAATTACCTCAATGAGTATTATAGATTAGATTCAACTGTTGTACGTGATCACGACTAAATATTTCCATTGGTAGGTAGCTGAGAGAAAGATAATTGGATTTTCTTGTATATCGGAAATAATGCTTCTTTTATATTTGAGACCCATAGCCATAACTGATGGAATGGCTCATTATTTATCACCACTATTACGTTTTGTACTGAGATAATGAACAGAATTCGTTCTTTAATGCAATTTTAAAGGGAGAGGTGCCTCTTTTGGTACATGAATACCATCCTCACGCAGTTTTATATTGATTAGTGAAAGTTTTACAAATATAAATTGATAGTGAAATATATATATTGGATGCAAATTATGCATATATATTGAAGGAAAATTTTAATTTCGAAGTAAATAAAGAGAAGAGTAGACAAGAATTTATTTTAGGGGTTCAAAAAAGGCGTTTTTAAAATTTTATTTTTTAACAAAAATTAAGATATAAAAATTTCACGCTGAAGCTTCGGAAAGTAGGCCACATATGAGCGGGGAACATAAGAAATAAAAGAAAAATATTGAAAATAAAAGAGTAAAAAAAAATAAAAGCCGGAAACCTTGATAACATTTGATCAAACTAGTAAAAGGTAAAGTGAGAGAAAAATAAGTTAATTTTTTACCGATTTTTAGAATATTTTTTGAAATTCTTTTTCATGATAAGTTTTATACGTTAAAATTCCTAGGGCAATTTGAAGTAAATGTTTCTTTGTTTAGATTTATAATAAAACCCTTATGATTCAACCGGGATGGAAAGATATTGGTACCAGGCCGGGTCTTGCCAAAAATAAGCCTGGCGATGATTTCGACCCTTCTATTTGACTATCATTACAATATATTCAACAATGTATCAGATAAATTAAAATGTAAGAAGAAAAAAAGGGAGAAATCCAGGATTCAGTGTGTCAATGTGTGTAATAATGATTCATTTGGCAACTTGTAAAAATCTATTTATATGTAGAATTAACAATAATTAAAAATATCTTATATTGTAAATATATACAGTTAAACCTGTCTATAGCGCCCCCTCTAAATAGCGCCTTCCTCTCTGAAGCGCCCGATTTTAAACATTAAAATGTAAACATTTTACATTAAAAGTGACCTGTCTATAGCACCCCCTCTCTTAACACCCTATTTTGGTGAGTCCCAAGAGGGGGGCGCTATAGACAGATTCAACTGTATATATTTAAAACTCGCAATTGGGATATACTATATGAAATATTGAGTTATTAGGATGAAAAAAGTTTTCTTATGAGTTGCAGGTTTTTTAAGGCTAAACCTATTTCGTAAGTATCTGTTATTAGAACTTATGGAAATAGAAATGGTGAAACAATAATGTGTATAGGAGGAGTGCCTCTTGTAAATAAGCCGAGTATTGGAGATCCTACCACAAATATTATTCCTCCGGCTTAGGCGACATATTAATGGTGGCCGGCCCCGGGGCTCGGCAGGACCAACAACATCCTCCTGAAATATATACCGAGATATGGTATCTTTTTGAGCTAGCTTTATACCTCATCTAATATCCTCCCAAAGTTTTTTTTTTTTTCAGGTTGCACTAATTTATTTTCTCCAAGAATATAATAAATCAAAGAAATAGTGTATATATTCTTTATATATTATATATATAAAAAAACAGACATCATATTTCAAAACTTATCGATTTTTTTCGATTTAATTAATTAAAAATATGGGCAAACATTTTTTACAAATAGTAATAAACCTATATATAGGTATTTTATTTAAAAGAGAAGATACTTTTTGATCTTAAATTTAATATGATTCCGATATTTATAAAAAAGCTAAAGCAAATCTTCTGGATTAATTCATGCAGCAGATAAAACTTTAGGCAGATAGGCACTCAACCTATCGTCATATCGAAATCACCAAGCCATATTAAAATAAAAACAAGTCCTTTCTATCAAGCAATATTTATATTTAAGTTGGTTGGTATTTAAGACTAGACAAATATCAAGTCTTTTGACATTGGTATGCGGTAAAACCAATATTCGAAATTCCGATTAACGGCTTATTTGTATAACACGCAGGCGAGACTATGACAAACCTAACTCGATTTCAAATAGGTATATATCAATATATACATATTTCTATTGTCAAATATTGTGGAAACGTATGCGAAATAAAAGAGAAAAAACATATACAAACCTTCATTTCTTTATATATACACAAGCTATATACATGTTTATGTAGTGTATATTTTAATGGAAATATATATATATATTTTTTTTTTCGAAAATAGAGCAATCCATTGTGTGATTGCCACAATTTTAGGTAATAAGAAGGAATATTTTGGAATTAAGTGAAAATATTTTAAATTTTGAATTTTATTTTTATTATCTAAATATATTTATATTATAAATATTGCGTAAATGAATTTGCAAGACTAAGATTTATTATATTAAGAAAAAGTATGCAAATTTCAGGGTAAAGTTAGCTCACCGAGTTTGTTTCAGTAGACGCACGATATCACGAGAGGTAAGGTGATTGGTCTCAGAAGGGTCGGTTGGTCCATATATCAAATACCTAGGGCAGACACCTTGACGCGTCCACAGCGAACTTGATATGGCGAAGATGGTTGAATAAGGAAATGTGGGCACCATTTAGGGGTGCTGGTACGGCCAGAATGACGTCAGGCACGCGTGGCCGACGTTTCCTTTTGATGGCGTTGGCTTTATGGTAGCACATCTCTCACTTCTAATTCGTATTCAGGGCACTATGACGGCCAAGGATACGTGAATGACGTGCTGCGGTCGGTGACGCTAGACTTCTCAGGGGGTTCCAAATGCCATTTTGCAGCAGGATAACGCTCGACCTCCCACAGCACGCATCAGCCAACATGCCCTGCATGATCCCTCGGTGCTTCCATGGACAACCTGTCTCTTCTCATTACTCACCGATAGAACACATCTGGAACCTAGTTGAACGTCGTTCGCGTTCGTTGCCACAGCTGCGTTCAGAAGATGAAACTGTGGACTGATAGTTTGACAGGAATGGGCAGCCATTCCTCAAGACAATATCGTACGCTCCTTGAGTCACTACCAAGACTCGTTGTTTCTGTAAGCTGCCTGCGAATGTCTCACGCCAATTTATTTGGACGGCGATGTTGCTCAGTGATAAATTGCTTTATGATCTAATAATAAAATATTCTGATCCTTTATTGCTTATTAATGGTACTCTTTTTATGCAGATTTTCAGAAATGTTTTACCACTAGTTGCCGTTATTTCAAATTCAGTGCCACTTATGTATATTCAGGAACACAACCATACTATATATACAGATCTGTATATTTTTATATATACGTTTCACTTCCACTCCTTCGCACTAGCGATGTTTAAAAATTAGAATACCAAAATTAAGTATATTTATCTCATCCCTCCTCTTTATTTTATACAATATTTAAAGTAAAAATATATTTTTAAAAATGAATTATCAATATAAAGGAAAATAGCTAAAAATATATTGTAAAGATTAAAATGCTAAGGTAAAACGAAAAGCCAATAGAACGAGAGGCCGAATGGCAACGTAGTTGTCTCATTAAAGTGAAAATCTGATTTACAAATAAATATATTTGAATTTCTATTTCCTTTTAAGAGAATTTCCCCACCGAATCAATTTAAGCGCGGAAAAATTCAATCTTGTGGCGAGGGAAGGTTTATTTCCATGCACCACCGTCGATTATTTTAACCCGTGAGATCTGACCCACTAAACCACATTAAAATAAATACCAAAACCTTTCCACACACGGCTACCAAGTCTCAAGAGGCTTTCCCAATGGATTCTTGCCATTTCGGCCTTTTGAAAAAAGCAATGCGCGCAAAAATGGCGTTTCTGCTATTGTGTGCCGGAGCCTTCAAATCTAGAGAAAGTTTTTCAGAGTGGGAAAACTTGACATTGAGTTATAGGATGAAATCTAGGATGTTGTCAGGCACAACAAACAAATCCTAGCCTATTTTATGAGGTTTTTATAAAGGTTTTAAATTTAAAATGAATTATATTTGAAATAATTTTGAAGCTGCAATTAGAATACTTTTTATTCATAAAAAAAAGGCAAATAAATATAACCATATATTCAAAAATTCGTGTCTTTGAATAAATATATTAGCGTATAAGTTCTTTTTCACTATATACACAGTGCATGATAACTAACATAAGACATTATTAAACTTATATAAGAAATTCAAAATCCCATATATGTTATATATATATAAACAAAAAAGGCATTTCCTAACGCTCACATGAGCATCTTGGATGGCAGAGCACCATCTAGTGGAAAAAATACACCAAATACTTAACTTATTACGTGATATATGGCCATAACAATTTCTTGATAAATCAAGCCAGTCACGTACGCGTTTCGGACTGTTGGCCCTCATCAGCTTGGTGCGTTGTATATATATTAAAACACAAAAAAGGCATATCCTGACTATCACATGAGAATTTCTTATTTTTAACATATATATATATTAGGCATCTATCTTCATATACCCAGATATAGTTTTTTATATTAAAACTTTCAAAAATTAGTAATATATATATATATATATAATATTAATTAAAGGCATATTTTGGATCTAAAATAAAACAAACATTTTATTTAATATAAATTCCAATATTTCAATAGGCTACACGCCTAACTTCATCAGGGCGTTTAGCCTATTGAAATATTGGCATTTATATTAAATAAAATGTTTGTTTTATTTTAGATCCAAAATATGCCTTTTAATTAATAATTTCATATTGATTGCTCAATATTCAAGAAATATATTTAATATATAAAAATATGATAACAGTTAGACATTTATGTAAAAATAATAAATCATAAAAAACTCCAGTGGTAGAGATCGAGGGGAAGGAGACGACTGGGATACACAGACGATCTAAAACAATGGACTGGACGACACACTACGAGGAGATGAAAATGAGGATATCCCTCTCAATCTCCCTTTCAAGTAATTCGCACTTTCTGTACATAGAAATAATGTTTTGAGGAAAATCAATAGAGCCATCATAGATTTGATAATGCCGGCTATTTCACAAAGTAAATAATGCGAATATTATATATCGATCCATTTACAAAATAGATCAAACTATATATTACAGGTTCAAGGATTATCGATTAATTGTAAAAGAATAAAATAATATTTCCATTTTGTTCAAAACAACACACACATGCAAAACACAAATGTAATAGATCCGAATACACCACACATTTACCGATTTTCCTTAACAACAATATTTAATTTGATTAAAAACCTATATCTATCCTACATTTACTGACAAACTTATTTGACACGCACAAGAAAATGTAATATGATTCAGATTAATAACAGCAAATTATGAATGCAATTGGCCAAATGGTTAATAAGTGATCGAAGCCAATCAAATGATGACCTGGAAATTCTACCTTTTCTCTTATTAATCATTCAAACCCTCTAGTATATAACATCACTCCAATTATACCAATGTATATTGCGTGTACTGAGCTTATCACTAATGCACAAAATGATTGCAAATATAAATTATTCCCATACCGCTAAATTATAAAATAATTCAAATAAAGCCAACGCGATTCGTCCATAAAAATGCCGAATGGAAAATTCCGTCAATTGAATATTGCCAATTTAAAAATCGTATGTCATAAATAAATAATCAATACAAAGTTGAGAGGGAGTCGCAGTCCTTTACAATTTCTCTCTCTCTCATGTTTATTACAATAGATTAACTTCGGGTCAAGGCGTTTGTATTGAATGCAAAATTGGTTTTCCAAACTTTCAGCATATTATTCAAATTTCTTGCAAATTTTCATAGATTTGATTAATTTAAAGTGACGTTTTTGGGCTCGGTTAAAATATTGAATTCTCTAAATTTAATGCAGATTTTTTATTGATAGAAAGTGAATATATTAATATTATATTTCAGAGAGTGGAAAACAAAATTGATTAAATAATAATTCATCTGCTTTCATTTCTGAGTTAGGAAATAATTTTTTTTAAGCGCATATAAATTTATATTTATTTTAAAATTATTTCTATAGCGAAAATAATGAGTAAATTCTTTTATAGTTAATAATAAAAATAGACATCTGAAAAAGAGTAAAATAATATTCCTTTAATATTCGGATTCTTAGACTCCTAAATTTTGTTGAAAATGATGTGTTAAGTGTATTAATAATTTCTATATATTCCATGGGAAATATTAGAAATATGAACATAAAAATGTGGTCGAATCTTACACTTTAAAATGTCATTTCATATTTTATGTATATTTGTATCGTAGCATATTTAGGGATAAGGATATTCAATTACAAAATATTTCTTAAAATGTGTGTATACAAATGTTCATAGAGAATTTGCTTTTTCAATGCAATAAAAAAGTCATATTTGATATCTATTATTGTTATTGAGAAATTTATCTGAATTTATATATAAAACTAAAATTAATGAATATAAAATAAAAATATAACTAGTAAGATAATTTTATATTATATTCGATATATTCTCTAATATATGGTTTATATATTAGAAGAATACAAACGCATCGTACTCATTATATTATCTTTTTCTTCATTATTTTTAGTTATATTAAATCAGAGTAAGCATGCTTCTCTGTCAAATATATATTTGCATACCTTCCTTTTAGAAATATTGCAAAGAATTTAAAAAAAAATTACCCTTATTATCAATATTATTTTTTTCTTTATATATACATATTGGTTTGAAAATAGAGCAATCCATAATAAAATCTTTAATTAAAAAGGCATATATTGGTTCAAAATTATATTTATTTTACCAATATTTCAGTTGGCTGAAGGCCAACTTTTATCAAGGTATTATAATTAAAATTAAATATATACATATGTATGTTATTTAATTAGAAAAGTATATGCCTTACATTTCTAAATAGGAATATAAGCATACAAAACAATTTACCTGTTTAATGCATCAAAACAATGCGTTATATCTATCATAAACTATTATATACATTTTGAAAGAAGTTTAATGAAATTCCTCATCTCAAAATATGACACGATAAGCATGTATTTATATGCCTCACTTTTTATCGCGCATGTGCACGCTTTGATAGAAACCTTGCTTATAGAACAAAAGGTAGATTTGAAATGATAGAAAATTGCTAGAGAAGATATAACTAGAATTGTAGCACCTGCTAGCATTATCTATCCTTTTTTAAAATATATAACGTCAAACCTTCGGAAAAAATGTTTTTTTCAAAATTTTACACCATTATTACGAGGCAGAATATATCAAATGTAAATATATTAAACGAGATTGCTAAATAGACACATATTGTTAGTACTTGTTATAATTATAGATAAATGCGCAAGCAATGCACTGACTGAACAAGACAATATTCACTGAATGCTACTGAAAAATCGAAACCAATAAAAAATATTCTGGTGAGGAATTTGAAGACTCCTGAAAAAAGGTGTAAGGTAGCTTACTTAGAAGCTCCATTCCTGATGTTAACCAGACGTCTAATGAGGTCGTTTGTGGCGCTAATCTGGCGCCTCCCCGGCCAGGAGCTTTCATCGATTGCGTCAGCACGCATTACCCTCAGCAAGCTGGATTGTAGACACAATAGAAGCAAATTATACCTGACATTTAATCCTTATCTCCTATTTAGTTAAAGCTTAGCTATAATAGCGTACGATGAGAGGGGAAAAGATTTCTAAGAATACGACGCAAAGATTCTTTATAACCGTGGTATATCTTGACGTACTATTTACTAGTGCAATGTATATATATCAACAAATTAAAACACCAAAACGCGAATGTGTTTTCACAAATAAATCAAATTTCTACTTTCCCCTTACTGCGCTGAAAAAATATTGAGAGGGCTTGGTCTATCAGTGGTGAACCCTCCCAGCGGTTTCGCCAATTTAATTAGGACAATAGAATTACATTTAAATATTTGCATCGAGCAATGCTCTTCCGCAAACAATGACCTTATTATAAAGCTATACAACCAGTTTAACCGCATAAGTTTCTTTTTATTTATGAAAAATCATTTTTAATTTCAAAGAGAAATAATTTAATATTTCTAACTTATGGATGACGTATGAAAAGTTGAATATATGAAGAGTGATGGTCTATATATGAATGGATGACGTATGGAGGGTGAAAAATATGAAGAGTAATGGCGAACGGAAAATAAAAGTGTCCAGGAGCGGGAATCGAACCCACAACCTTCTTACCGGCAGGTGCCATGTCCACTAGGCTATCCTGGACGATATTTCTCCGTTCGTAACTAATATTTAAACTGACTAATAATACTTATAAATGACTGCGGCGTGTAATTTTAAAGATATACAACCTGGACACTTTTATTTTTCCGTTCGCCATTACTCTTCATAGCTTTATAATTATACGCCTCAGTCATTTATAAGTATTATTAGTCAGTTTAAATATTAGTTACGAACGGAGAAATATCGTCCAGGATAGCTAGTGGACATGGCACCTGCCGGTAAGCAAAAGGTTGTGGGTTCGATTCCCGCTCCTGGACACTTTTATTTTTCCGTTCGCCATTACTCTTCAAATTTTTCACCCTCCATACGTCATCCATTCATATATAGACCATCACTCTTCATATATTCAACCTTATCATACGTCATCCAAAAGTTAGAAATATTAAATTATTTCTCTTTGAAATTAAAAATGATTTTTCATAAATAAAAAGAAACTTATGCGGTTAAACAGGTTGTATAGCTTTATAATTATACGCCGCAGTCATTTATAAGTATTATAAATGACCTTATTGTTAATTATTTTTTATTATAATCGCGCCGAAAATATACTAATATTTTATTGTAAACATCAATAATGTTTAAAATATATTTAATAATGCTATTTTTCTTCTTCACAAAAAATATATATATTAGAATAAAATATTAAAGTTTAAACAATAAATACGATGTTGAATACAAATAATACTTGAAAACATTTAAACATTAAAAACAAACAGAAGTTCACATGTATTCTTCCACATCCATTTGAGTAAAATGACCCAAATCTATCTCAAGATAGGCCGCCAATGGTATAGGTCCGCCGCAATGTAAATCCCCCATGGTAAATGGCAACGAGCACCACAATCCCCTCCCATTGCTATAAACCACAAGTGAAGCGGACATTAATGGCCATTCGTTCAAACGTTAAATGTCCCATACCTTGAGCTAGCCTTCTATAGCTAGAGCATGTGGAAGTTGAAATGTGTGAGGATCATTTTAACACCTTTTTAACGAACAAAAAAAATTCTCCACACTATTATTCAATATTCTAACAAAATATATTAATCGATAAATTGTTTTTAAAAGAGAGATTTAAATAAAAAAGGTAAAGAAAAGAGCTTTGGGAACTTTAATCACCTGACGTGTATAATGGGCGCGTACATTCCCAGCATGCGAGAATAATGGGCGCAGGTCAGATAATGACGACGCCGTACAATCCCCAAATGCATTAGGAATTTTTTACCATAAACAAAAACTGTCTTTTAATTATCTCATGTTTCTTCTATTAGCACTTTTTGTTCGGCGCTCAACACAACACATTGTGAGTATTTGGTTCTGCATAATTTAAAAAGAAAATTTATAATTTAGCTTTATTTATTTACTTGGTGTGTGTGTGCTATATGATAATACCTTTAAAACCCGATTTATTATTCATAGAGTGTTAATATTATATTTAATTATTTATGTATTCTAAAATATAAATACTTTATTGCAATATAATCTATATATTTTGAAATATTAGGTTTTTTTGCGGTATTCTATATACGGTATTCTATCTAAAATCAATATTATACCGTATTGACAATATTCTTTATAAAATTGATGCTACTGTCAAAGGTATACACCGTGCATACCCTATTAGAGAATATAACATATATATTGATTAAAAATAAATTTATACACATTTTAGTTACTGTCTAACATTCTCTTTAAAACACACACACCTATATACATTGTACTTTTATTTAATAATTTATATTCTATATATGAAATATATTTATAGTTTTAAGATATATATGTTTCTATATATATACTCTATTCTGTACAATACCTTCTACTGAGATAAATTAACTGCGGGGAACTGACACATCAAACTCTCCCTATTTATTCCTCTTCGCATTGAAGGTTGCAGAAATAAATAAAAAATCGATTAAAATTAATAACATATTTTTAAAAAGAGAGAGAAGATTTGAAAATATATATATAATTATAATTGGAAAATTTGCCGGGAGGAAATTAATCCATGGAAGCAATGGTCGCCTCTCCGTCAAAATAAACGTCAGAATCTGACGCCATCAATTGACCGTCGCCGCAACTAGCGGCATCGGGTCGGTGACAAAGCCACAACACCAACTTTGGCAAACTGATAAGCGTCCACCTAGAGACCATGAGGATTCCATTAGATCCCGTGTGGATCTCATGGAATAAAGTCCGCCCTAGACTGACGAGGGCCATTAGCCCGAAACCATGGTCTCTATGTGGACGCTTATCAGTTTGCCAAAGTTGGTGTTGTGGCTTTGTCACCGACCCGATGCCGCTAGTTGCGGCGACGGTCAATAGATGGCGTCAGATTCTGACGTTTATTAGGACGGGAGAGGCGACCATTGCTTCCATAATTATAATTATCAATTAAAAAGGCATATATTGGATCAAAATATCATTTATTATACTAATCAAAATTCGAAACTATTATAGACGCGTATGATTCTTTTAAATTTCTAATGCCCTTACTGCAATGGAAAAATACAAGGTATTATAACATATTAATGTGTGTCAAAAACAAACTCAGCGCCACATAATTATAATTATTTCTGTGAAGGCCCCTCATACTACACGCGCAAGATGGAGGGCATGGCTCATCAGTGGTTAACCCTCCCATTTCTAACCAATAGATACAATTTATTATAATGTTGTAGGATGGCAAAGTATATACATTATATTTTACACAACCTTGACCCGAGATTGATTTAAAAATTGAGATTTTTTTCTGCTTCAAAAAAACCCCGATTCTTTTATATGTTCAACACCATAAGTAAGAGAGGGTGCAAGAAACGAAACGATGCTCTGTAAACTAGTAAAAGCAAAGCTAAAGATGAATTCTACATTTGTAGACACATTGTGTACTTATAATAAATTCCTACCATGTTTATCATGGTAGATACGTGAAAAGACCATTTTATCTTTTGAGAAATCAAATATATTTTAAATTAATAGATAGTTCGTTTTTCAATCTTTACTATTTTGAATTTCTCTTTCCATTTATTATGGATATATCATCTCAATGGTTTTTCTATCAAAATAAATAAGGATTTTCAATGTAAACTAATCAATATCTTACAGAAAAAACACATTCTCAATATTTGAAAATATTTACCAGAAGACTTATTTGAAACATATACCCACACGTTAGATTTTTCAGGTCTAAGACGCAAATATAATAAGTTATAATAGTTATTTGTACAGCGATGTGTGTAAGCTTTAAACAAATATGTTAATTAAATTTGAGAAATTATATTGTATAAATAATATATTATATATATATATATATATAAAATACATGTTCATATTTATATTATAATTTCATTATATTCTGATGTCATAAATCCAGAATAAAAATAGATTACATTCAAAAATATTTATTATTTTATATATAATGTTAATAATAACTTTATAAAAAAGGAACACCATGAATAAAACAATATTTCTAATAAGCAATCATCTAAAAAAATCCTACTTTATCAAAACATTGGATAGAAGTTCAAAGACAAGATTCCATCGCATCTATCGTAAAGAAATCAATTTCCGAAGAGCGTCTCATTACGCTAATTTGAATCCATCCCTCCGCTGTATCAAAAAAGCGATGTTTAGTAGAAAACAATGGCGCTGTATATTCCATTTAATTAGCAGTAAGCTACTAAGCCGAGGAGGACAACAAGTAATTCTAATTCAGCCCTCGAGCCTTCTGTAGCAATACGCGGGAGGAGAAACTACTCAATAAATATTTGGCTCTATTTGCTCAATTAGCGAATCCGGATTTTAATCAGACGCGAATCATTAGTTTTTGCCTATTTTTTTCTAGAGTAATACGGTTCATCTAGCGTCTTCTCTTTTTCTTCTACCTGGGGTATATAAAACAATTATTTGCTTCGTTCCGGGGAAGGTCGTTGGAATGTTGATAATAAAATCGCAACTTTTAAGTTATTTTTTAAACCTTTACTTATATATGTTCGAATTAAATTTATCGATGAAATATTTTATCTCTTACTTGGTTAAATGCTGATATATATAGGTAAAACATCTCTAAGAGATGTTACGCGATCGATTTTTACTATTCTTATATATTTGTTATATTGTGTTTATAGTCTCTTTTTATATTAAAAATATATTAGATCAGAAATTAATTTATTTGCCGATATTTCGATTGGCAGCAGGCCAACATTTATTAAGGCACAAAAGGTACCTACACCTCATTATCGAATTTTGATTATAGGTTTTCTAGCGCTCTTTATTCAATTTAAACACAATTTATAACCAATCGGAAATAATATTTGTCATAATTTTGCTTTATTGATAGTTATAAACGTCATGAAAAATTCGACAGACACTTTGTGCCTGATTGCGATATTATCTAATGACGTCTTTATATTCACAATGACGTCTTGTTACAAAGGTATGCAACGCTTAGTGCCAAAGGAATATAGATACCTGATTTTCACTTCGTTTTCAGGGTTCCGAAATATATTGGGTTGTATAAATAAATGCTCTAATCCTATAAATTGCTACTACTAATGAAGAAAAGGTTGGTAAATGTATACAGTTAAATCTGTCTATAGCACCCTCTCTAGGGACTGACCAAAATAGGGTGCTATAGACAGGTCACTTTTAATGTAAATCGCATCGTACTACGTATTTAAAAACGGGCGCTATAGAGAGGGAGGCGCTATTTAGAGGGGGCGCTATAGACAGGTTTAACTGTATATTTCTATGGATATTAATTAAAAAAAATTTTTTTTTCGAGAGGTGATGGGCACTTTTCTGTGCGCGTGCCAAGAAAATTTTATATCGGCGCTACTTTTCACTTAGAAGTCGACAATTGTTATTGTTTCTTTTGAGAGTTTTCCACCAAAATTGTTATAGAGAATAGCGAGAGTTTACAACAAACTAAATATATATATATTGTGTTGCTCTATTTTATAACCTTTAATTATTTCCTAACTCAAATTCATCTTTATTGTTTTTCGTAAGAAATAGAACAATGCCTCGAGAAAATACAATTTTTCAAAATTGTTCAGCCAATTTTTCAACCAATATAAAAATTCTGATTTCCCTGTGTTTAACTGTGAATAGTGTCCCTAGTAGAGTTCTGTCTGGAAGAAGACGGCGACAGGTCACGTCGAATTATTCTATGTATTTGTATGTTTTATTTACTGTATTTATCTATATTTGACAGAGTACCAAAGTTGAGAAATTTTATTGGTATTAAGATGATAACTCAAAGAAAAAGAATCTCATGATCGTACAAATATATATGGCGTCTAGTTTTGACGTCTATTTTAACGGGAGAGGCAACCTTTGTCTCTTTAGATCAATATCCTCCCGGCAAAATTTCCATATATATATATAATTAGAATTAATATAGATAAGTAGAATAAATATATATATAGTATTTTTACGAACTTTTTAATTTGAAGATATTTTAAATAAAAACTTATAGATAAAACTTATATAGATTTAAACACAAGTTAATAATACCAAATCCACTAATAACACACTATTTATTTATTTGGATATGTTCTTTTTACCTTGTGCTTAAAAACGTATTTATTAATTCGGAACAAATATTAATGTTTATATATCGATATTATCTATATTTTATATAAATGATCAGGTAAAGCTAGGTTCAAAATGTGTGCATACTTCACAATATATTTTATAAAGACAATA
This sequence comes from Cordylochernes scorpioides, assembly GCA_030710605.1. Classification (NCBI taxonomy): domain Eukaryota; kingdom Metazoa; phylum Arthropoda; class Arachnida; order Pseudoscorpiones; family Chernetidae; genus Cordylochernes; species Cordylochernes scorpioides. The sequence goes on along the minus strand of CP092886.1, from coordinate 132,795,401 downwards.
CCTGAGAGTCCTAGATATGAAATATATGACGATAATTGACATCAGAATTTAAAACGCTTATGGAGATATGTATCTTTATTTTGAAACTTCTCAAGCTTTCGGGCTTGTCTGCCCTTCTACAGGAGAAACAATATATAACGAAACTATAACGCCGCTTGATACTAAACTACTATGATTCTATGTACATCTAATATATATATATATATGTGACGATAATTACACACATACACACATACAAACATAACTGAGGAATACAATTCATAGATATTAATTGAGGATAAGTTTACAATGTCCAGCGAAATGTTAACTGGCAAAGAGGCAAAGTCGTATTCCTACCTACAGGTGCCTCAGATATCCCATCAATAGAAAACGCATCTAAATACTACAATGAATTCTGTCCCTTTTCTCTAATTTTGACCTATAACTACCATCGCAAAATTGGAAAGGAATGGACTTCAGGAATTGGTTTAACCATGGAGATAAGCACCACCATCACAATGGCCTAATTAAATATTTAATAAAATAAATCTAGTATACATTCATTCTACATTTATATACATAATCGAGGTATTATATTTACTTTTGCATTATAAATTATTGTTGGGTATAATATTACGCCTATTATCTATTTACTCGCGCCAACAATTGTGAAAAAATAACAATAGAATAACAAGGGCTCAGGTCAAGGAGAACACGGGGAGTAGAGTTATGTTGGCCCAACTTTTCAAAGCTTTTTGTGGTGGCAATTAAACGGCACGTCCTCGTTAACCCGACTCCAAACTTGGTAGAATTTTGGAAGCGGTGAATAAAAAAGCCAACGCTAAATTATCGCTACCTTAAAAATTTGGTTAATTTTCTAGAAATTTTGTTTCTTTGAACAATTCTTGATTAAAATTTTGTAAACCTCGAGGGATTTGATTAATGCAAGGACTTCTAGACATTTCTCTCAACTTGTGAATTAAATTTGTTTCAATTAACAAACACGTGATTAGTAGAGGAACAAAGAACAGAAGTAATTTCTAGAACACCTTTATACCATCTCGTTCTAATCTTTTTTATTATATTATTATTTAAAATAGATTATTTTATATTTAATTATCTTGGTAGATTATGTTATTCCTTAAAAACTATTTAAAAGTGTAATTAATTATCTTAATCTAATAGGGTAAATTATAATAATATTATTGCAGGAAAAATAACCGAATACCAATTTTCAATTAGTGCCTATTTAATTATATTTCATAAATATGCAATCTCTCTCTCTCGCTTAAAATACCACAATATATGTTAATTTGGCGTTCTTGCTATAAATGACAAAATATTATTTTCATACTATAAATGGATTTTACGTTTTGTTTTTGGAATGGAAACCCTATAGGTTGTATGTTTAGAAAATACATCTGAATAACGTATTTCTATATTTATAAACCTTATTTAAAAACTATATATAAAAGATATGTAAATATAATAAAAAAAAGAGAAAAATATATAGGCATTTCAACTAAATATATATATGAAAAATGAGAAAAAACAAATTATATATTATAATGATGCTTTAGCGCGCCATCTGTTAAAGGAAATTTAAACTATTTTGACTCGTAATAATTTATATATATTGGTAAATTATAATATTTAAATAATAGACAATAGAGAAATTAAAGCGAAATTAAAGAGAAAAAACCAATATCAATACTTGCATTAGCTATAAGTTCTGTATTCATATATTTGATATAAAGTTAGGAAATTATAAAATATTTTTTCAAGAGGTTGGTTGATATATTTGAAAACATATTTAATTGTTCTTTACGCTAAATTTCGTTAATTATGTGTTTCCGATAATGGTTTAATTATAAAAACGATCTACTTATAACTAATCCCTTTTACGATATCACCGACCGTTCGCCGAAGTAGCAGCCTAAATAAGTTTATGACTGAGAAAGAGTCTATTTGAGGTAGATATTTGACCACTGTTGGCATCTCAAACATCAATAACCTTGGAATTAAGACTGACCATGTCATTTTATATAGGCTGAACATCTCTTTAGATAATTCTAAAGGTTTCATGAATCTCTTGTGGTCTCATGAGATAAAATTCCCCCTGAAGAGTCGGCGTTCTGAATTTTCTAAAGCTGATGCTGTGGCTTTGTCACCGACCCGGGTCTGGTAAAGAGCAGAGACTGTCAATAAATATCTAACAGTTTTCTCGTCATTTTTGACAGGAGAGATGACCTTTATTTTTATAGACCAATTTCCTTTTCCAAAATTCCATAAAATTCGAAGCTCTAAGAATTGTGACATATTCCTTTGTTTGAATCATCGAAATATCAGTCTTCAACCACAGCAGATATTTGTGTTCAATACCTTTTTAGTACTTTTAAAATCTACTCATTTTATATTTCCAAACTCTCAGAGTTTGTTTCCTTCAATGTAGCATTGCATTTATTATAAGCTCTATGAAAACAGTGTATGAACTGAAATAGATTTTGGTATTAAACTATTTTGAGACTGGCTATATATATTTATAAAACCTTTGAATCGAAATTTTTATTATTTCCAAATAATCCAAAATATTATATGCGAAATACAATCAATTACATTCCAGAATATTCTCTCCGAATATTTACAACAATAAATTTATAAGCAACTATCGAAATTTTAGGGATTTTCAGAAATTGCGCAGTAGTGAAGATGTGATATTTTACGGAAGGCTAGCATTTTCTTATCGAAGGTCCAAATTTTGAAGACTACAGAAGACAAAAGTAGATAGACTTCACTGAATTGAATATGTCACACACTGGAACCAAATATATAAAATATAATATCCATTGTAGATATATTTTATATTTATAAATGATCATATATAAACGCGTAAATATTCTTTATTAATCAAGAATGGGAATTTGGCCGATTCTGGAATAATTAGAAATCAACGAGAATTGTTGATATTTATTCCGATAGATGTGCAATCCATCAGAAACTTTGAGTTGCACCATAAGGAGATGCCTTTTACTTTTTATAATTTAAGCACCTTATTCCAGTAAAATATCACATTTGTGCTATTTTTTCACATATATTTGTATGTATAATATTTTCTTACTGCTCTCTCACTTATATAATTAACATTTTATGTCTACACATTTTCCCAATGCATTTTAAAATATGATTAAGTTCATGTGAACATGCAAATAAATAATAGATCTTTCTAAAATTAAATCAATTATACACACTTTTTCAAATATTTCTAAAATATTTATTTTAAACACATTTATTACATTAATATTAATTGATGTGAGGATATAAATTTATATACTGTAAAAAGAAAATTGCTTCACACCCCTTATATTTTACAATTTATATCAAATAAAATGTATCTTTTGAAAATGACCTCATATTGGTTACATTTACTTATGGATCTATCTTCAAATCCTGATCTTCTGCTTTAATTTTCGGTAGAAGAATGGAGGCAAATGGATATTTTAAATTAGCAGACGCTTTAATTTTCCAAATTTTAAATTCAACAAGAGATGTTGCGCCCATCTTCGTTTAAATAAATGGATTGCGACCCGAACGAATTTAAATTATTTTATTACGAAATGGGAATTTTACGCCTCTCTTTGTTTAAATGTGCCTTAATTTTATCTCTGGCCTTAGAGAAAATTTTGGATTAGATAATTGCATTTACTAATTACATATGACTCTCTCAATCTTCAATAGTGAATTATAACAAATCTATTAATTTTTCTCAAATGTGAATTCATGTATATCTAATCACCATATATCATTTGGATATTATTTTCCATTTTAAATGCCTTTATTAAATTGAGCAGAAAGAATAATATACTTAATATTAAACTAATCAAATTTAGAATATGAATCACATTTTTATAATTTAGAATGGAATACTTTTCCTATTTATAATGTAGTGTATACAAATTTCATTTTTATTATAATCTCTTTTCCTCATAGGTCTACATTTTTGCATTAAATCTATGAAAAAAAGGTTGCATTTATATTTTGGTAATATATTCTTACAATGTGAATATATATTTTTATTGAAAGGTAAATTATATGTCTAAAATATTTGGTTTTACAATCGACACACTTTTATTAGAATAAAATATAATTCTAAACTTTTTAAACATCGAAATCATTTGGTAGAAATAAATGCATTTGTGAAGATTAATATCTGGGAGGTTCAATATTATATATGACGTGCCATAATAATTGTGTATGTCGTGTTAGAATCAAGACACTTCCTTTTCTATAATAAAGTAGAGAAGAATATGATGTGAATTACAATCCAATCCTTATATGTTTTCTTTTGAGATTCACGCGCTCTGTACGACTATTAGAATAGAAAAATAAGGATATAATTAAATATAAATTTTAACGTTACATTCACATCACATTTCGATGTGACTTTCGGGATTGTTCATTTGGGCATCGATTTCATTTGTTTTTCTACACTGCTTCTCTATCAAACATGGCCAAGAATTAGTTAAAATAAATTTAAATGGAATTTCTTTGACATTCTTGAACATTACCTAGCTCAACATGTAGAATCAGCCTAACCTCAATCTTCTACGCAACTACCTATTCTGTGTCTAATTACGTGAACGGTTCTGACAAAAAAAAAGAAACTTCCATTTAAAAATTCATCAGTTTCGCTGAAATAAAATAATAAATGTTAGCACGCACATGTTCTTCCTCCAGCTCTTCACCCTTTTCTAACCTAGTTAGGCTTTTTGCCGTCTTACCTGCCGCCTTGGCATAATGGCGTTATGTAGGAGGCGTTGGACCAATGCCGTTCTTCCCTGACTAAACCTATCTAGCTGAGAGCCAATAGTTCACAAATTGAGAAAACATGGCTTATAATACAAGATGATGGATATATAATATTCTCAATATGATTTATAAATAAGCTAGAATATGATAACTTGTATTATAAAATAGATAAATCTTATGTGGTATTTCTTTAGCATTTAATTTTATAATAATAACACAGTGTGTATATTATATTGAACTAGAATTCGTCATTATTACTCAATGACTCAAACTATCATGTTAATAGAGGCATGTAATTTTCACACAAAATATAGTGAAAATATTGTTGCGCAAAGGAAGGAGGAATTATTAACAGATATTAAATTTATTGTATTTTTTCTCTCCTGTAAAAGGGTTTTCATGCCCGAAAGGTAGAGATTAGAAATAATATTTTAAAAAGACACTTATCCCTGGAATCCTTATGTTTTTTCCTTTAATATGTATACGGAGGGGATTATTTTATTGAATATAAAATTACCGTTAACAATTAAACATAAACTAGGACATTATAATTCGCCCATTCTATCCATTGACTCTACACCTAGTTAGTTATTATTATTAAATTATCGTTTTTCTATTGTTT
>CP092886.1:132717380-132789894 GCA_030710605.1 Cordylochernes scorpioides | reverse complement strand
CTTTGTTAGCCGGTATTATTCCTCAGCTGTTTTGTGGTGTTTCATCTCAAATTCCTACTACATCTCTCCCATTAACATTGTGATGGTGACTTAAGGTCTTATTTACCTTTACACATATATTAGATATTAAAAAGACATATATTGGATTGAATAAAATATTTATTTGCCAATATTTCGGTTGGCTGAACGCCAACCTTTATCGAGGCATTGCATTTTTGTATACACAAACTCAGCGACGCATAGTGTTATAATATCACAGTTGAAATAATTTAAAATACAAAGTAAGTGGGGGAAATTTATGCATAAAAATATTATTATAAAAATTACAATCAGAATTATAATTCTATGCGCGCTGAGTTTTTGTATACAAAAATATAATGCCTCGATAAAGGTTGGCGTTCAGCCAACCGAAATATTGGCAAATAAATATATTTTTTAATCCAATATATGCCTTTTTACTATATAATGATTTGAGTATGGAATGCTCTATTTTCAAAACATCCATATATATATATATTTATTTATTTTACTTTTTTAGGTGAATCTTCTCATTATTGTCATGTTAGAGAGTATATACGAAATCTATTTCAAAGTATTCATCTCTCTTTCTGGGAGCTACCAATTAAGACTTTGTATATTTTGTTGTTGTCGGGTCCAATGAAGAACCTCAAATGTTCCCATGCATCTCTATCACAGCATTCGCAATGTCCACTATCTTGTATAATTCTATATACAGTTACGAGCGTCATGCGTTCTTAATTCTTCAGTTTTCATCTCTGTCACCGTTTGCTTTTTTTTTTTTTTGGAATGCGCTCTCCTATTGGTTGGCTACGATCACGCCACCTTTGCCCCCCCTCCCCCATCACGCCCCCCCCCCCACTCGCTTTTTGGTTTTTGTAACTATTGTGTTGGAGCGGGTCGCACCTTAAATAAATGCATATATTAGTTAATAACTAATTGGAATCCTCTCTTTCTTTTTCCCAGTAAGAGACGCCTACGGAAGCCAACAGTACATAGACAGATAAAGCACATAGGCTATAGTTATTAACTAATATATGCATCTATATAAGGCGCCAATTTATAATTGTAACAAATAGTATTTGAATAAAAACATTCAATCGGGTAAAACACGGGCGTTGCCCGGGTCATTCGGCTAGTTTTATATATTTATATCTTTTTTTCCAAAATATTTATATCTATTCATATATACACATTATAAGTTTATATTCTTATTTAATCTTATTTATAATTATTCATTTATTTTTGTATCTAACCATATATAATCTTATATCAACGATATAAAAAAAATGTTTCAATCTCTCTTCTCTTGTTTTTCTTCTTTCTACTTAAATTTTTCTGATGATTAAAATATAAAATCAAAGATATCAATATTTATTGAAATCTTTCCACAAATTGTTAGGAAAGTATTATAAAAAGAAAACATATAATAGCGCCTATATATAATTTCAAATATTATATATATAAACTACTCTACGCATTAAAATTAAGTAACTATTGCATAGACACAAATTCCATTACTAAATAATCATTTATAAAATGTGTCAGTTTTAATCACTACTAAATGGAAAATTCGTAATGGCGTGTAAATGGAGATAAATAAATTAATGTATATAATTTAATAAAACTTAATAAATTTGATTTTGAGCAATCTCTTATTTCAATATTGTGTGTTATCTTATTTCCATATTATAATGGTTTTGGTAACAACTTTAATCGAGGCATTTTATTGGTATATATATATAAAAATATACTATTTTTCTTATTATATCAATATATTTGAAAAAGAAAGAATATAAAATATAGAAGAATATTATATACAATAAATTGAAGAAATTGAAGGCTCTTATGCATAAAATTAATATTGATTTAACACACAATACTTTACAATTTGATTTCATTTAACTAAATTTGTATACCAACCTTTTGTACATATATGAATTGTGTTGATATATATATTTTTTAAATCTTTTCATCTAACTAACTTGCATACTAATTATGTACATATTTAAAATATCTTTCTTTCTTTTCTTTCAAAATTTTGTTTATCTTTAAAGTGCAAGTGTCCCTAGGGTGACATAGCGCTTTAAGTCGAAATAAAGAATCTTGAAATGATCATGTCTATTGTGGACTTTCGCAAATACTTAATTTCAAGAAGTTCCTAAATAACCTTTAGTTTCTATAGAGTTTCGTCATTAAAGGATTTTTTCCTAAATATCCTAGCTGAATAGATTTAGGCAATCTCTTACTTCGCCTATAAATTCTCTTTAATGATGCTTAAACTCACTCGTTTAGCACTCAAATCCGCTTTAATCTTTCTCAACACACAAACGGCTTTTTCTTCAGAGATCTCTCTAGAGATCCCAAAATAAAATATTTGTCGTTCGAATATTCGGAAAACGATCTATTTTCTATTAGTAAATAGTAAAATCAATAAAGATAGTTTGAATATTAATTCTTCTTATACTTCCCTCCTCTCTTTAACATTATTTATATAAAAATTCTTCTTCCACCCAAGTCGATCATAAATTATCTTTTGCCTTAAATATTTTATAAATCAGCCTAATTATATTTGCTAAAAGTTTTTGGGATTTTCTCTGAGCTCAGATTGATTTTTGGGAAATTGTGGTCGTCCTCCACTTTATTGATTTGGTAATTCCTAGATCTAATTATCTGCAGCACTGCTGAGTTGGAGCTCCCTCTGCTGCTCAAACACCGCTGTTGTGGGGATACTCTCTATATAGTGCCCCCTTATTATCTGCATTTATTTTCCTACACAGCACACACACCTTTTTTACATTTTTCAACACCACGGATGCCCCATAACGTCCAACACGCATACACTTACAACACACTAGTGCCCAATATGACATGTTACATTTCTATAAATGAATCATTTATTCTATAGCAAACACACAGTCAGATAAGATTAGTCCTTTTTATCTCTATATTTAAAATCGCTTTAAATGTCGAAACAAATGTATAATGGCGCAGTACTATATTTTGAACACTACTCTTAGTGCATCTCTGAGTATCTTGATCTAAACTGTCGAAAGACTGAATCTTTGATTATATACATCTAAGAAAAATGATCTAAATATATATAACCAAGTAATTCAACTCAGATGAGAAAATAGTATAGTAATTATATTTGTAACCATACCTAAAGTATGTTTGAAATAGCATTATAAGAATTGCAATAAAACCTCATGTTATAAACTTTACTAATTGTCTTTTGAATAAGAAAGCTCAAAATTGGAAAGGTAAATTTTACATGGTCACGAGAAATTCTTGCAAGCCTAAGAGCAGTTATGATGCAAGAAATCTGTAGATAGGACAAAATTAGCTAATATAACGTCCATTTTGTACGAATAATGCTACAATAAGCGAGCCACAAATCGTTTGTTCTATCTTTCAAACCAAGTTGTGTTGCAGGGTCCGCTGCAATTGGCCCGCTGCCAGCTGCTAGGCAGAACGTCTTTCCTTATTTCCTTCGTTGTTGCCGAGTTTCCGTCTCAGCGCCTCTCACCTTGACTTTCTCGTGTCATTTAGTGAAAGGGTTCATAGGCACAAAACTTGCTTACACATAAACACACCTACAGGGCCATATTTTGTGCTATTTCCGGCTTTCTTTCAGTGTTGTTGCCTCCTATACCTTGCCTATTTCTTGACATCTACTGGAAGGGTCCATACACAATCCTTGCTCACACTTGGACACACCGGTATACTATATATTGCACTATTACTTTAATTTCCTTCAGCGTTGTTGCTTCCGATTCTACTTTTCTTTTGTCACCTATTTATACATCTCCTTTTAAATTGTACTTGTTGTTGCAATACTACTGTTATAGTTTGGACACTAACCTTGTGTGTGCCTTTCTTTTGTGACCTTGTACAACAAGGCTTAAGAACACTATTTCCATTACTCTATAGACATTTTGCATGCTAATGTCCTTGATGTTGAAACTTTTCTCTTTCCATTTCTCCATTCTAAATTTCCATTCTTTTGTTACAAAAAATAAATGACAATTCCATATATATTAAATCGTTCATTTCAAAATTTTCATTTTTTACGTATCGCTCTTGTCGAATTTCTGGATCAAATTTGTTGGCCAACTACATTATATATACAAATACTCTCTTGACTGAAGTGCAGATCTTTAATATTCTTGCTGATTTTAAGTTTATGTCCAAATTTAATTAACTATAGCTTTTCTTCATTTAACGACTTAATAGAGGTTTAAGATACTAAGTATTTTTCACAGAGTCTTTTATATTTTATATTTTTGTTATTCCTTAATCAATAGTTGGAGATATAAAAAATATTTTTTGAAATGAATATATATTTAGTACTATCTCTTAGAAGAAATTCGAGTATATTCAGATGATTTGATCCTATTAGAGCATACTCTGGTCATTTGTTGTATATAAAAATGTATTCCCTTAATGCATAGAGTATAGATTCAATTAAAGCGAGACCCATATCAAAGTATATGTATACATATGCTGAATATAACTATATACCTATTAGATATAGAGTAGATTCAACTTGATTGAGGCCCAGGTCTAAGAATTTGTGTATCTATATTATGTATATATAAAACTATATGCCTAATATATAGAGAGTATATATTCAACTTGATTGAAGTCTAAGTATATGTATCCTTATGCTGTATAAAACTATATACATAATATATATGAAGTATATTCAACTTGATTGAGGCCAGGTCTAAGTATTCGTATCTATATGCTGTTTTAAATATATACACAATAGATATAGAGTAGATTCAACTCGACTGAGGCCCAAGTCTAAGTATTTGTAACCATATACTGTATAAAACTATATGCCTGATTGATATAGAGCAGATTCAACTTGAGCGAGGCCCAAGTCAAAGTATATTTGCTCCTCGTCAAGAGATGCGACATGGCAGACCGGAGGTTAATTGGCTATTGGGGAAACAATCAGCTGATTGGGCCAGAGCGTGCCGTGACCGGGCCCATTTGAATGCCCGGCCGTGCTATTGATTCTAGCGGGAAATCACAGTAAACATTGGGCAACACGGCCCATGCACTAGGTGCCTTTCAATCATTTAAATGACCATCATTGTACATATATGTATCCCGTATACGTGATGCAATATAACGGAATGGCTGAAACAGCTAGAGAATATAGATTAGAAAGTAAAGAATAAATTATACACTTTACAATGGGCTTCATTCTATTTAAGATTATGCGCTTCAGAGTTTATCAACTCTTTATCAAATAATTTCAGAGAAACTCTAAACCATGGATAAGTGAGATTTAGCTTTTCTAAAAAGGTCTCTCAGAAATAGTTGTAAAACATGAAAGTTCACTATCATATGCAATCTCTATTTTACAAGTATTACTTGTAGTTCTTAATTTCTGATAACGCATAAAATTACCTCAATGAGTATCATAGTTCAGATTCAATTATTGTACGTGATCACGACTAAATATTTCCTTTTGTAGGTAGCTGAGAAAAAGATAATCGAGTTTTCTTGTATATCGGAAATAATGCTTCATTTATATTTGAGACCCATAGCCATAACTGATGAATGGCTCATTATTTATCACCACTATTACGTTTTGTACTGAGATAATGAACAGAATTCGCTCTTTAATGAAATTTTAAAGGGAGAGGTGCCTCTTTTGGTACATGAATATCATCCTCACGCAGTTTTATACTGATTGGTGAAAGCTTTACAAAATATTAATTGATAGTGAAATATATATATTGAATGCAAATTATGCATATATATTGAAGGAAAATTTTAATTTCGAAGTAAATAAAGAGAAGAGTAGACAAGGACTTTATTTTAGGGGTACAAAAAAGGCGTTTTTAAAATTTTTATTTTTAACAAAAATTAAGATATAAAAATTTCACGCTGAAGCTTCGGAAAGTAGACCACATATGAGCGGGGAACATAAGAAATAAAAGAAAAAAATTGAAAAATAAAAGAGTAAAAAAAAAAATAAAAGCCGGAACCTTGATAACATTTGATCAAACTAGTAAAAGGTGAAGTGAGAGAAAAATAAGTTAATTTTTTACCAATTTTTAAAAATATTTTTTGAAGTTCTTTTTCATGATAAGTTTTATACGTTAAAATTCCTAGGGCAATTTGAAGTAAATGTTTCTTTGTTTAGATTTATAATAAAACCCTTATGTTTCAACCGGGATGGAAAGAGATTGGTACCAGGCCGGGTCTTGCCAAAAATAAGCCTGGCGATGATTTCGACCCTTCTATTTGACTATCATAACAATCTTTTCAACAATGTATCAGATAAATTAAAATATAAGAAGAAAAAAAAAGGGAGAAATCCAGGATTCGGTGTGTTAATGTGTGTAATAATGATGCAATTGACAACTTGTAAAAACTATTTATATGTAGAATTAACAATAATTAAAAATATTTCATATTGTAAATATATACAGTTAAACCTGTCTATAGCGCCCCCTCTAAATAGCGCCTTCCTCTCTGAAGCGCCCGATTTTAAACATTAAAATGTAAACATTTTACATTAAAAGTGACCTGTCTATAGTACCCCCTCTCTTGACACCCTATTTTGGTGAGTCCCAAGAGGGAGCGCTATAGACAGATTCAACTGTATTAATTTAAAACTCGCAATTGGGATATACTATATGAAATATTGAGTTATTAGGATGAAAAAAAGTTTTCTTATGAGTTGCAGGTATTTTAAGGCTAAACCTATTGCGTAAGTATCTGTTATTAGAACTTATGGAAATAGAAATGGTGAAACAATAATGTGTATAGGAGGAGTGCCTCTTGTAAATAAGCCGAGTATTGGAGATCCTACCACAAATATTATTCCTCCGGCTAGGAGACATATTAATGGTGGCCGGCCCCGGGGCTCGGCAGGACCAACAACATCCTCCTGAAATATATACCGAGATATGGTATCTTTTTGAGCTAGCTTTATACCTCATCTAATATCCTCCCAAAGTTTTTTTTTTCAGGTTGCACTAATTTATTTTCTCCAAGAATATAATAAATCAAAGAAATAGTGTATATATTCTTTATATATTATATAAAAAAATATATCATCTTTCATAACTTACCGATTTTTTTCGATTTAATTAATTAAAAATATGGGCAAACATTTTTTTTACAAATAGTAATCAACCTAAATATATATAGGAATTTTATTCAAAAGAAAAGATAAATTTAGATATTAAATTTATTTGATGTGTTTCCGATGTTTAAAAAAAAGCTAAAGCAAATCTTCTGGATTAATTCATGCAGCAGATAAAACTTTAGGCAGAGAGGCACTCAACCTATCGTCATATCGAAATCCCCAAGCCATCTTAAAATAAAAACAAGTCATTTCTATCAAGCAATATTTATATTTGAATTGGTTAGTATTTAAGACTAGACAAATATCAAGTCTTTTAACATTGGTATGCGGGGTAAAAAAATATTCGAAATTCCGATTAACGGCAGGCGTATAACATGATAACACGCAGGCGAGACTATGACAAACCTAACTCGATTTCAAATAGGTATACATCAATATATACATATTTAATATATACATATTGAGAGAAAAAAACATATACAAACCTTCATTTCTTTATATATATACACAAGCTATATATATGTTTATGTAGTGTATATTTTAATGGATATATATATATATTCGAAAATAGAGCAATCCATTGTGTGTTTGCCACACTTTTATATAATAAGAAGGAATATTTTGGATTAAGTGAAAATATTTTAAATTTTGAATTTTTATTTTATTACCTAAATATATTTATATTAAAAACATTGCGTAAATGAATTTGCAAGACTAAGATTTATTATATTAAGAAAAAGTATGCAAATTTCAGGGTAAAGTTAGCTCACCGAGTTTGTTCCAGTAGACGCACGATATCACGAGAGGTAAGGTGATTGGTCTCAGAAGGGTCGGTTGGTCCATATATCAAATACCTAGGGACAGACACCTTGACGCGTCCACAGCGAACTGGATATGGCGAAGATGGTTTGAATAAGGAAATGTGGCACCATTTAGGGGTGCTGGTACGGCCAGAATGACGTCAGCACGCGTGGCCGACGTTTACTTTTGATGGCGTTGGCTTTATGGTAGCACATCTCTCACTTCTAATTCGTATTCAGGGCACTATCACGGCCCAAGAATACGTGAATGACGTGCTGCGGCCGGTGGCGCTACACTTCCTCAGGGGGTACCAAATGCCATTTTGCAGCAGGATAACGTCCGACCTCCCACAGCACGCATCAGCCAACATGCCCTGCATGATCCCTTGGTGCTTCCATGGACACCTGTCTCTTCTCATTACTCACCGATAGAACACATCTGGGACTTAGTTGAACGTCGTTCGCGTTCGCTGCCACAGCTGCGTTCAGAAGATGAACTGTGGCTGATAGTTGACAGGAATGGGCAGCATTTCCTCAAGACAATATCCGTACGCTTATTGAGTCACTACCAAGACTCGTTGTTTCCTGTATAGCCGCCCGCGAAGGTCTCACGCCAATTTATTTGGACGGCGATGTTGCTCAGTGTAAAGTGCTCTATGTTCTAATAATAAAATATTCTGATCCTTTATTGATTATTACTGGTACTCTTTTTATGCAGATTTTCAGAAATGTTTTTCCACTAGTTGCCGTTATTTCAAATTCAGTGCCACTTAATGTATATTCAGGAACACAACCATACTATATATACAGATCTGTATATTTTTATATATACGTTTCACTTCCACTCCTTCGCACTAGCGATGTTAAAAATTAGAATACCAAAATTAAGTATATTTATCTCATCCCTCCTCTTTATTTTATACAATATTTAAAGTAAAAATATATTTTTAAAAATGAATTATCAATATAAAGGAAAATAGCTAAAAATATATTGTAAAGATTAAAATGCTAAGGTAAAACGAAAAGCCAATAGAACGAGAGGCCGAATGGCAACGTAGTTGTCTCATTAAAGTGAAAATCTGATTTACAAATAAATATATTTGAATTTCTATTTCCTTTTAAGAGAATTTCCCCACCGAATCAATTTAAGCGCGGAAAAATTCAATCTTGTGGCGAGGGAAGGTTTATTTCCATGCACCACCGTCGATTATTTTAACCCGTGAGATCTGACCCACTAAACCACATTAAAATAAATACCAAAACCTTTCCACACACGGCTACCAAGTCTCAAGAGGCTTTCCCAATGGATTCTTGCCATTTCGGCCTTTTGAAAAAAAGCAATGCGCGCAAAAATGGCGTTTCTGCTATTGTGTGCCGGAGCCTTCAAATCTAGAGAAAGTTTTTCAGAGTGGGAAAACTTGACATTGAGTTATAGGATGAAATCTAGGATGTTGTCAGGCACAACAAACAAATCCTAGCCTATTTTATGAGGTTTCTTATAAAGGTTTTAAATTTAAAAGGAATTATATTTGAAATAATTTTGAAAGCGTGCAATTAGAATACATTTTTATTCATTAAAAATAAAAGGCAAATAAATATAACCATATATTCAAAAATTCGTGTCTTCTAAATAAATATATTAGTGTATAAGTTCTTTTTCACTATATACACAGTGCATGATAACTAACATAAGACATTATTAAACTTATATAAGAAATTCAAAATCCTCATATATGTTATATATATATGTAGTAATCCCGAGGCATTTCCTAACAACTCACATGAGCATCTTGGATGGCAGAGCACCATCTAGTGGAAAAAATACACCAAACACTTAACTTATTACGTGATATATGGCCATAACAATTTCTTGATAAATCAAGCCAGTCACGTACGCGTTTCGGACTGTTGGCCCTCATCAGCTTGGTGTGTTGTATATATATTAAAACACAAAAAAAGGCATATCCTGACTATCACATGAGAATTTCTTATTTTTAACATATATATATATATTAGGCATCTATCTTCATATACCCAGATATAGTTTTTTATATTAAAACTTTCAAAAATTAGTATATATATATATATATATATATAATATATAGAAATATGATAACAGTTAGACATTTATGTAAAAATAATAAATCATAAAAAACTCCAGTGGTAGAGATCGAGGGGAAGGAGACGACAGGGATACACAGACGATCTAAAACAATGGACTGGACGACACACCTACGAGGAGATGAAAATGAGGATATCCCTCTCAATCTCCCTTTCAAGTAATTCGCACTTTCTGTACATAGAAATAATGTTTTGAGGAAAATCAATATAGCCATCATAGATTGGATAATGTCGGCTATTTCACAAAGTAAATATTGCGAATATCATATATCGATCCATTTATACAAAATAACTCAAACTATATATTATAGGTTCAAGGATTATCGATTAATTGTGAATGAATAAAAGAAATATTCCATTTTGTTCAAAACAAACACACATACGCAAAACACAAATGTAATAGACTCCGAATACACCACACATTTACCGATAATTTCCTTAACAACAATATTTAATTTGATTAAAAAACCTATATCAATATCCTATATTTACTCACAAACTTATTTGACACGCACAAGAAAATGTAGTATGATTCAGATTAATAACAGCAAATTATGAATGCAATTGGCCAAATGGTTAATAAGTGATCGAAGCCAATCAAATGAATGACCTGGAAATTCTACCTTTTCTCTTATTGAATCATTCAAACCCTCTAGTATATAACACCACTCCAATTATACCAATGTATATTGCGTGTACTAAGCTTATCACTAATGCAAAAAAAATGATTGCAAATATAAATTATTCCCATACCACTAAATTATAAAATAATTCAAATAAAGCCAACGCTATTCGTCCATAAAAATGCCGAATGGAAAAATTCCGTCAATTGAATATTGCCAATTTAAAAATCGTATGTCATAAATAAATAATCAATACAAAGTTGAGAGGGAGTCGCAGTCCTTTACAATTCTCTCTCTCTCATGTTTATTACAATAGATTAACTTCGGGTCAAGGCGTTTGTATTGAATGCAAAATTGGTTTTCCAAACTTTCAGCATATTATTCAAATTTCTTGCAAATTTTCATAGATTTGATTAATTTAAAGTGACGTTTTTGGGCTCGGTTAAAATATTGAATTCTCTAAATTTAATGCAGATTTTTTATTTGATAGAAAGTGAATATATTAATATTATATTTCAGAGAGTGTGGAAAACAAAATTGATTAAATAATAATTCATCTGCTTTCATTTCTGAGTTAGGAAAGAATTTTTTTAAGCGCATATAAATTTATATTTATTTTGAAATTATTTCTATAGCGAAAATAATGAGTAAATTCTTTTATAGTTAATAATAAAAATAGACATCTGAAAAAGAGTAAAATAATATTCCTTTAATATTGGATTCTCAGACTCCTAAATTTTGTAGAAAATGATGTGTTAAGTGTATTAATTATTTCTATATATTCCATGGGAAATATTAGAAATATGAACTTAAAAATTGGTCGAATCTTACATTTTAAAATGTCATTTCATATTTTATTTTTATTTGTATCGTGGCATATTTAGGGATAAGGATATTCAATTACAAAATATTTCTCAAAATGTGTGTATACAAATGTTCATGGAGAATTTGCTTTTTTCAATGCAATAAAAAAGTCATATTTGATAGCTATATTGTTATTGAGAAATTTATCTGAATTTATATAAA
The DNA here is from genome assembly GCA_030710605.1 of Cordylochernes scorpioides. NCBI lineage: Eukaryota > Metazoa > Arthropoda > Arachnida > Pseudoscorpiones > Chernetidae > Cordylochernes > Cordylochernes scorpioides. The sequence goes on along the minus strand of CP092886.1, from coordinate 132,778,189 downwards.
ACTAAATTTAATGAATATAAAATAAAAATATAACTAGTAAGATAATTTTATATTATATTCGATATATTCTCTAAAATATAGTTTATATATTAGAATAATATAAACTTATCGTGCTCATTATATTTCTCTTTTTTCTTCATTATTTTTAGTTATATTAAATCACAGAGTAAGCATGCTTCTCTGTCAAATATATATTTGCATACCTTCCATTTTAGAAATATTGCAAAGAATTTTTTAAAAATTACCCTTATTATCAATATTAATTTTTTCTTTATATATGCATATTGGTTTGAAAATAGAGCAATCCATAAATGAATCTTTAATTAAAAAGGCATATATTGGTTCAAAATTATATTTATTTTACCAATATTTCAGTTGGCTGAACGCCAACTTTTATCAAGGTATTATAATTTAAAATTAAATATATACATATGTATGTTATTTAGTTAAAAAGTATATGTCTTACATTTTTAAATAGGAATATAAACATACAAAACAATTTATCTTTTTAATGTATCAAAACAATGCGTTATATCTATCATAAATCATTATATACATTTTGAAAGAAGTTTTGTTTAATGAAAATCCTCATCTCAAAATATGACACGATTAGTATGTATTTATGTGTCTCACTTTTTATCGCGCACGTGCATGCTCTGTTAGTAAACCTTGCTTATAGAACAAGAATGAGATTTGAAATGATAGAAAATTGCTAGAGAAGATTTAAATAGAATTATAGCAAGTTCTAGCAATATCTATTCTTTCTAACACTATATAACGTCAAATCTTCGAGAAAAAATGGATTTTCGCCACTTTTACACCAATATTACGAGGCTGAATATATTAAATGTAATAGTATATTAAACGAGATTGCTAAATGGACACATATTGTTAGTACTTGTTATAATTATTGATAAATGCGCAAGCAATGCACTGACTGAACAAGACAATATTTACTGAATGCTACTGAAAAATCGAAACCAATAAAAAATATTCTGGTGAGGAATTTGAAGACTCCTGAAAAAAGGTGTAAGGTAGCTTACTTAGAAGCTCCATTCCCTGATGTTAACCAGACGTCTAATGAGGTCGTTTGTGGCGCTAATCTGGCGCCTCCCCGGCCCGGAGCTTTCATCGATTGCGTCAGCACGCATTACCCTCAGCAAGCTGGATTGTAGACACAATAGAAGCAAATTATACCTGACATTTAATCCTTATCTCCTTTTTAGTTAAAAGCTTAGCTATAATAGCGTACGATGAGAGAGGGGAAAAGATTTCTAAGAATACGACGCAAAGATTCTTTATAACCGTGGTTATATCTTGACGTACCATTTACTTGGGCGAAGTATAAATATCACAAATTGAAACACCAAAACGCGAAAGTCTTTTTCACAAATAAATCAAATTTCTACTCTTCCCTTACTGCGCTGAAAAAATATTGAGAGGGCTTGGCTCATCAGTGGTTAACCCTCCCAGCGGTTTCGCCAATTTAATCTAACAGACCGCTTCTTTAGAGCTCTAATACTGTATTGGATCATGTTGTTTTTATATGCAACACTGAAGGGTGGATTCTTAGAAATGGTATTTAAGCAAATTATGGACATAAGCTTTTAGGAATGTAGAATTACATTTAAATATTTGCATCGAACAATGCTCTTCCGCAAATAATAACCTTATTGTTAATTATTGTTTATTATAATTGCGCCGAAAAAATCTAAAAGTTTTATTTATAACTAGATGTACCCGGCTTCGCCCGGGTTTTACCCGAGTAAAGGTTTGTCTAACGAACATTTGTTAAAACAATTTTCTATAAACTTATAAAAAAAAAAGATATATTTTGATAATTTGAAATTCGTAAATTTGAATCTCTAGATGAAGTGAACATTTTTTCCCGGTCCCTTATAATTAAATAAATAAATTGCCGTGTCATCTTGAATTTTGTCTTTCCTAATTTTCTACATTACAAAATCATCGTTTTATCTAGTGAACATTTTTCCCTGTCCCTTGAAAAATACTCAATAACTAACTTCGACTTGTGCGCAATTAATAGATAGAAAATCTTACTTTTGATAAATAATCTTTAAGATAATAAACTTAGTGATAATAAAACTTATAGATAAAAAAACTTCTTATCATCGTCGCAATGGTGGCGCTGCTTGCGAGTTAAATCTACAAATCTGCAAATAACTCAAAAGGATATTCAAGATATTCAAGAAATTATTTTTCAGAAACCTTCCCAGTACTATACAAAATAACTTCCCAAAGTTCCATGGCGTTCCAATGAGTGGTTTGGTCAGGCATAAAGGACACATATACATTCATTTTTATATATATAGAGATCATTAATTATGTTTAAGAATATATTTAATAATGTTATTTTTCTTCTTCACAAAAAAAAAAGAAAATATATATATTAAAATAAAATATTAAAGTTTAAACAATAAATACGATGTATAAATACAAATAATACTTGAAAATATTTAAACATTAAAAACAAACAGAAGTTCACATGTATTCTTCCACATCCATTTGAGTAAAATGACCCAAATCTATCTCAAGATAGGCCGCCAATGGTATAGCTCCGCCGCAATGTAAATCCCCCATGGTAAATGGCAACGAGCACACAATCCCCTCCATTGCTATAAAACACAAGTGAAGCGGACATTAATGGCATTCGTTCAAACGTTAAATGTCCCATACCTCGAGCTAGCCTTCTATAGCTAGAGTATGTGGAAGTTGAAATGTGTGAGGATCATTTTAACACCTTTTTAACGAACAAAAAAAAATTCTCCACACTATTAATCAATATTCTAACAAAATATATTAATCGATAAATTGTTTTTAAAAGAGAGATTTAAATAAAAAAGGTAAAGAAAAGAGCTTTGGGAACTTTAATCACCTGACGTGTATAATGGGCGCGTACATTCCCCAGCATGCGAGAATAATGGGCGCAGGTCAGATAATGACGACGCCGTACAATCCCCAAATGCATTAGGAATTTTTTTACCATAAACAAAAACTGTCTTTTAATTATCTCATGTTTCTTCTATTAGCACTTTTTGTTCGGCGCTCAACACAACACATTGTGAGTATTTGGTTCTGCATAATTTAAAAAGAAAATTTTATAATTTAGCTTTATTTATTTACTTGGTGTGTGTGTGCTATATGATAATACCTTTAAACCCGATTTATTATCCATAGAGTGTTAATATTATATTTAATTATTTATGTATTCTAAAATATAAATACTTTACTGCAATATAATCTATATATTTTGAAAAATTTGGTTTTTTTGCGGTATTCTATATACGGTATTCTATCTAAAATCTATATTATACTGTATTAACAATATTCTCTATAAATATTGATGCTACTGTCAAAGGTATACACCGTACATATTCTATGAGAATATAACATATATATTGATTAAAAATAAATTTATACAATTAGGCTCCATTTTAGTTACTGTCTAACATTCTCTTTAAAACACACACACACCTATTTTACATTGTACTTTTATTTATAATAATTAATATTCTATATATGAAATATATTTATAGTTTTAAGATATATATGTTTCTATATATATACTCTATTCTGTACAATACCTGCTACTGAGAGAAATTAACTGCGGGGAACTGACTCATCAAACCCTCCCAATTTATTCCGCTTCGCATTGAAGGTTGCAGAAATAAAAAAAAAATAGATGAAAATTATGAACATATTTTTAAAAAGAGAGAGATTTAAAAAAATATATAATTATAATTATCAATTAAAAAGGCATATATTGGATCAAAATATCATTTATTATACTAATCAAAACTCGAAACTATTATATACGCGTATGTTTCTTTTAAAAATAAAACAATTTCTACTGCCCTTACTGCAATGGAAAAATACAAGGTATTATAACATATTAATGTGTGTCAACAACAAACTCAGCGCCACATAATTATAATTATTTCTGTGAAGCCCCCTCATACTACACGCACAAGATGGAGGGCATGGCTCATCAGTGGTTAACCCTCCCATTTCTAACTCCAATAGCTACTATTTTTTATACTGTTGTAGGATGACGGAGTATATATCGTATATTTTATATAACCTTGACCCGAGATTGATTTAAGAATTGACATTTTTTCTGCTTAAAAAAAAACGTTTCTTTTACAAGTTCAACTCCATATGTGTGAGAGAGAGAGAGTGTGTGTGTGCAAGAAACAAAACGATGCTCTGGAAACTAGCAAGTGCAAAGGTAAGGCTGAATTCTACATTTGTAGACACATTGTGTACTTAGAATAAAATAATAAATTCCTACCATGATTACCATGGTAGATACGTTAAAAAGACCCTATTAATTCTTGATAAATCAAATATTTTAAATTAATAGATAGATATTTTTTCAATATTTACTATTTTGAATTTCTCTTTCCATTTATTATGGATATATCATCTCAATGGTTTTTCTATCAAAATAAATAAGGAATTTTCAATGTAAACTAATCAATATCTTACAGAAAAAAACATATTTTCAATATTTGAAAATATTTACCAGAAGACTTAGTTGAAACATATACCCACACGTTAGATTTATTCGGGTCTAAGACGCAAATATAATAAGTTATAATAGTTATTTGTACAGCGATGTGTGTAAGCTTTAAACAAATATGTGTGTTAATTAAATTTGAGAAATTATATTGTATAATAAATAAATTATATATATAAAATACATGTTCATTTATATTATAATTTCATTATATTCTGATGTCATAAATCCAGAATAAAAATAGATTACATTCAAAAATATTTATTATTTTATATATAATGTTAATAATAACTTTATAAAAAAGGAACACCATGAATAAAACAATATTTCTAATAAGCAATCATCTGAAAAAAATCCTACTTTATCAAAACATTGGAGAGAAGTTCAAAGACAAGATTCCATCGCATCTATCGTAAAGAAATCAATTTCCGAAGAGCGTCTCATTACGCTAATTTGAATCCATCCCTCCGCTGTATCAAAAAAGCGATGTTTAGTAGAAAACAATGGCGCTGTATATTCCATTTAATTAGCAGTAAGCTACTAAGCCGAGGAGGGACAACAAGTAATTCTAATTCAGCCCTCGAGCCTTCTGTAGCAATACGCGGGAGGAGAAACTACTCAATAAATATTTGGCTCTATTTGCTCAATTAGCGAATCCGGATTTTAATCAGACGCGAATCATTAGTTTTTGCCTATTTTTTTCTAGAGTAATACGGTTCATCTAGCGTCTTCTCTTTTTCTTCTACCTGGAGTATATAAAACAATTATTTGCTTCGTTCCGGGGAAGGTCGTTGGAATGTTGATAATAAAATCGCAACTTTTAAGTTATTTTTTAAACCTTTACTTATATATTGTTCGAATTAAATTTATCAATAAAATATTTTATCTCTTACTTGATTAAATGCTGATATATATAGGCATAACATCTCTAAGAGATGTTACACGATCAATTTTACTATTTATATATTTGTTAAATTGTGTTTATAGTCTCCTTTTATATTAAAAATATATTAGATCAGAAATTAATTTATTTGCCGATATTTCGATTGGCAGCAGGCCAACATTTATTAAGGCACAAAAGGTACCTACACCTCATTATCGAATTTTGATTAGAGGTTTTCTAGCGCTTTATTCAATTTAAACACAATTTATAACCAATCAGAAATAATATTTGTCATAATTTTGCTTTATTGATAGTTATAAACGTCATGAAAATTTGAACAGAAGGTTTGAATATTTTTATAAATATTCGGCAGATACTTTGTGCCTGATTGCGATATTATCTAATGACGCCTTTATATTCACAATGACGTCTTGTTACAAAGGTATACAACGCTTAGTGCAAAAGGAAAATAATTACCTGATTTTCACTTCGTTTTCAGCGTTCCGAAATATATTGGTTTGTATAAATAAATGCTTTAATGCTATAAATTGCTACTCATAATGAAGAAAAGGTTGGTAAATGTATACAGTTAAAGCTTTCTATAGCGCCCTCTTTAGGGACTCACCAAAATAGGGTGCTATAGAGGGGGGTGCTATAGACAGGTCTGTTTTAATGTAAATCGCATCGTACTACGTATTTAAAAACGGGCGCTATAGAGAGGGAGGCGCTATTTAGAGGGGGGGCTATAGACAGGTTTAACTGTATATTTCTATGGATATTAATTAAAAAAAAAAAAATTCGAGAGGTGATGGGCACTTTCCTGTGCGCGTGCCAAGAAAATTTTATATCGGCGCTACTTTTCACTTAGAAGTCGACAATTGTTATTGTTTCTTTCGAGAGTTTTCCACCAAAATTGTTATAGAGAATAGCGAGAGTTTACAACAAACTAAACTATATATATGGTGTTGCTCTATTTTATAACCTTTAATTATTTCCTAACTCAAATTCATCTTTATTGTTTTTCGTAAGAAATAGAACAATGCCTCGAGAAAATACAATTTTTCAAAATTGTTCAGCCAATTTTTCAACCAATATAAAAATTCTGATTTCCCTGTGTTTAACTGTGAATGGTGTCCCTAGTAGAGTTCTGTCCTGGAAGAAGACGGGCGACAGGTCACGTCGAAATATTCTATGTATCTCTATGTTTTATTACTGTATTTATCTATATTTGACAGAGTACCAAAGTTGAGGAATTGTATTTGTATCAAGATGATAACTCAAAGAAAAAGAATCTCATGATCGTACAAATATATATGGCGTCTAGTTTTGACGTCTATTTTGACGGGAGAGGCGACCTTTGTCTCTTTAGATCAATATCCTCCCGGCAAAATTTCCATCTATATATATATATAAGTAGAATTAATATAGATAAGTCGAATAAATATATATATAGTATTTTTACGAACTTTTTAATTTGAAGATATTTTAAATAAAAACTTATAGATAAAACTTATATAGATTATAAACACAAGTTAATAATACCAAATCCACTATTAACACACTATTTATTTATTTGGATTTGGTCTTATTACCTTGTGCTTAAAAACGTATTTATTAATTTGGAACAAATATTAATGTTTATATATCGATATAATGTATATTTATATATAAATGATCAGGTAAAGCTAGGCTCAAAATCTGTGCATACTTCACAATATTTTTTATAAAGACAATACCAGAGAGTCCTAGATATGAAATATGTCGATAATCACACACACATACACACATACAAACATAACTGAGGAATACAATTCATAGATATTAATTGAGGATAAGTTTACTATGTCCAGCTAAATGTTAACAGGCAAAGAGACAAAGTCGTATTCCTACCTACAGGTGCCTCAGATATCCCATCAACAGGAAACGCATCTAAATACTCCAATGAATTCTGTTTCTTTTCTCTAATTTTGACTTATAACTACCATCGCAAAATTGGAAAGGAGTGGACTTCAGGAATTGGTTTAACCATGAAGATAAGCACCACCATCACAATGGCCTAATTAAATATTTAATAAAATAAATCTAATATACATTCATTCTACATTTATATACATAATCGAGGTCTATTATATTTACTTTTGCATTATAAATTATTGTTGGGTATAATATTACGCCTATTTATCTATTTACTCGCGCCAACAATTGTGAAATAAAATAACAATAGAATAACAAGGGCTCAGGTCAAGGAGAACACGGGGAGTAGAGTTATGTTGGCCCAACTTTTCAAAGCTTTTTGTGGTGGCAATTAAACGGCACGTCCTCGTTAACCCGACTCCAAACTTGGTAGAATTTTGGAAGGGGCGAATAAAAAAGCCAACGCTAAATTATCGCTACCTTAAAAATTTGGTTAATTTTCTAGAAATTTTGTTTCTTTGAACAATTCTTGATTAAAATTTTGTAAACCTCGAGGGATTTGATTAATGCAAGGACTTCTAGACATTTCTCTCAACTTGTGAATTAAATTTGTTTCAATTAACACAAACACGTGATTAGTAGAGGAACAAAGAGAGAACAGAAGTAATTTCTAGAACACCTTTATACCATCTCGTTCTAATCTTTTTTTTATTATATTATTATTTAAAATAGATTATTTTATATTTAATTATCTTGGTAGATTATGTTATTCCTTAAAAACTATTTAAAAGTGTAATTAATTATCTTAATCTAATAGGGTAAATTATAATAATATTATTGGAGGAAAAATAACCGAATACCAATTTTCAATTAGTGCCTATTTAATTATATTTCATAAATATGCAATCTCTCTCTCCTTGCTTAAAATACCACAATATATATGTTAATTTGGCGTTCTTGCTAAAAATAATTGTTTTTGGATTGGAAACCCTATAGGTTGTATGTTTAGAAAATATATTGAAAAAGGTATTCCTATATTTATAAACCTTATTTAAAAACTCTATATAAAAGGTATGTATATAATAAAAAAGAGAAAAACATATAGGCATTTCAACTAAATATGTATATGAAAAATGAGAAAAACAAATTATATATTATAATGATGTGAATCGAACTGGCTTTGGCCTCCAGGCACTAAGGAGGAATCACTGCCAAGTTCTTATTTTAACGCTGGTTTTAATTGTAAGCTTCTTAACTCAGCGAGCTAACTATAACTCATTTAAACTTGCATGATTGCTAATGTCTCGTCTCACCAACACTAATGATTCAACTACGTATGCCTTAATAACTGCTTTTATTTTCTAAAAATCAAGATTATATACATGTCTAAAATTTACATAATTTAACAATAATTACAAAAGTAAATTTCAACAATTTTGCATATGTAAGGCTGGAACATACTCCCCCCGGCCGCTGAACCCTGGTTCAGATTTGAAGGGAAGCGGAGCCAACTTTGTAATAGGTCGTAGGTAGACTCCGGTAGCAGCCCGAACTTGGGCAACTCGCACCTTCTGGTCAGAGCCCGGATATACCTCGAGGATCCTGGCCAGACGCCATTTTAGAGGTGGAAGGTTATCTTCTTTTATTAGCACTAACTGATTAGGCTTCAAATTGTCTTGTGACAACCTCCATTTATTTCTCTGTTGCAAAGAGTTGATGTACTCTCTTGTCCATCTTGACCAGAACGAGTTCCTCAGACTTTGTACCAGATTCCATCTTGACCGCAAATCTCCTTGCTCATAATTTTGCAATCCTGGGTCCTCAATCAGAGGGGAGCCAATCAAGAAATGTCCCGGAGTCAAAGCCCGAAGATCGTTAGGGTCGGGACTTAATTCTACTAACGGTCTTGAATTAAGGCAAGCCTCAACTTGACAGAGTAGTGTGATGAATTCCTCACTATTTAAAAGTGATGACTTTATTACCTTGCTCAGATGATCCTTTAAGCATTTGATGTTTGCCTCCCAAAGTCCTCCAAAGTGTGGAGCTGATGGAGGAATGAAATGCCACTCTATAAACTCTTCTGCTAAAAAGTCTTTAGTTTCCTTTGAATTCATAATTTTATATTGTTTCTTCATGAAGCTTTCGGTTCCTTTGAAGTTCGTTCCATTGTCTGAGTAAATTTTTGATGGTTTTCCTCTACGAGATATAAACCTCCTGAGAGCTGCAATGAATGAACTGGTCGAGAGACTAGTTACCATTTCCAAATGAATTGCCTTGACCGAAAAACACACAAAGAGAATCACATAGCATTTGATCGTCCCCTTCGATCTAGTCAGACTTGGTTTTAGTTCGTAAGGTCCTGCCAAATCGACTCCAGTCTTGGCAAACGGTCTTGATGGATTTACTCTATCAGCAGGCAAATTCCCCATAATTTGTACTGCAGTTTTTGCCCTGAATCTGAAGCAGGTTATACACTGTTTAATGATTCTTCTTACAATGTCTCTACCTCCCATGATCCAATAACTATTTCTTATTAGAGATAAGACCAGCTGTGGACCAGCATGCAAATATCTCGTGTGAAAATGAAGTATTATTAAGTTGGTAAAGTGATGATTTTTCGGTAATAACAGTGGGAATTTTTGATCAGGGCCTACATTCGCGAACTGAATCCTTCCACCTACTCTTAACATCCCAGTTGCATCTATAAAAGGATTAAGCTGCAAAATTCTACTTTTTCTTGAAGCATGTCCCGTATTTCTTAGATCCTGCATTTCTTCTCCGAATTCGTCCTCCTGAATCCATCCAACAATCCTAATCACTGCATTTTCTAATTCCTTCTTTGATAATGTTCCAATTTCTCTTTTCTTCAGCGACACCCGACAATTAGTGATGAATCTCAAACACCAGGCTATGATTCGCCTCGTCTTGTTAAAAGTGGAATATTTTGTTACAACCTCTGGACAGACTGAAACTCGGGACTGGCAAGCTAAGGCTACTTTTTCTTCCTCATGGCATTCTCGGCCATAGCAATTATCCTGATTCTGAACAAAGTGGTTATCTTTCAACCAAGTCGGTCCTTGCCACCACAGTGTATGTCCAGATAACGCAGCAGGCATTATTCCCCTAGAGGCACAATCGGCGGGATTATCCTTCCCAGACACATGACGCCATGAGTTTCTATCAGACAGTTGCTGTATTTTCACAACTCTATTGTGTATAAAGGTCTTCCATCTGCTAGGATCTGATTTGATCCAACTCAATGAGATCTGAGAATCTGACCACAAATATGCCCTGCCAATATCAATCTTCAATGAATCAACAACAGATCTGTAGAGCTGAGACAGGAGGAGAGCAGCGCACAATTCCAATCTTGGTAGAGTTAGAGACTTACATGGGGCAACTCTGGTTTTTGCTGCAAGCATTGATATATGGACTTGTCCATCCAGAGAGACTGTTCTCAAGTAGCACACAGCCGAATAAGCTACACTTGACGCGTCACAAAATCCGTGGAGCTGAACATCTCGATCCCCTTCACATGCCCATACGTATCTTGGGATACCCAACTCCCCTAATTTTAGTAATTCGGCTCTAAAATTATTCCACCTTTCCTTGATTTCGTTCGGAATATGCTCATCCCAGCCTGTTCCACTTCTCCATAACTCCTGCATTATTATTTTCAAAGCCACTGTAGTAGGTGAGAGGAAACCAAGTGGATCGAAAATCCTCGCAATATTGGAGAGAAGATCTCTTTTGGTAACAACTTCTTCAGGAAGAGTTATATTAACTCTAAACGTATCTTGCACATGATCCCATACAATTCCTAAAATCTTGGATATGGCTCCTTTCTCCAAGTTAATTTTCCTCTCCTCGTTTATTTCCTCGACATGAGACACTATCTCGTGGCAATTTGAATTCCACTTTCTTAAGTGAAACCCTCCCTTTTTCATTAAGTCCTTTAATTGGTCTATTAGTTCTTTGGTTTCAGCAATCGTTTGAGCTCCTGTTAGCAGATCATCGACATAGAAATCATTCAATGTCACCCTAGAAGCCTCAGGATAATTTTGGCCTTCATCTTCTGCTAACTGTTGTAATGTTCTCATTGCCAAAAATGGAGCCGAAGTTGTACCATAGGTAACAGTCAGCAGTCGATAGTCCACCACAGGCTCTTCTGGCGATGGTCTCCACAATATCCTCTGATAGTCCGCATCTTCTGGATGAATTCTTATCTGGCGGTACATCTTTTCTATATCAGCAGTTATGGCGACAGGATACGTTCTGAATCTGAGGAGAATGAAAAATACATCCTGTTGAATTTTTGGTCCCTTGTGCAAAACTTGATTTAAAGAAACATTATTTTCAGATTTAGCTGATGCATCAAACACAACTCTCATTTTTGTTGTAGTGGATTGCTCTCTAATTACTGGATGATGAGGCATGTAATAGCATCTGCACAATTCTCGCTTCACTTCTGCAATTGGGACTCTTTCCATGTGGTTTAAGTGTTCATATTCCTTCATGAATCCCCGGTATTGGTCATATAATTTCACATTCTTACACAATTTTCCTTCCAACGAAAGGAACCTTCTTAAAGCTTTTTCTCTTGATTCACCCAGAAGCGGTCGATGTTGTCTGAATGGCAATTTTACCCAATACCTTCCATGGCTATCTCTGCCATGGTTATTCGAAAATAACCTTTCACAATCTTCGTCCTGTGTACAAAGATCCGGTGACGGCACAGATTCAATTTCCCAGAATCTTTTCATTACGAATTCTAGTTCTGGTTCAGATTGTAAACTCAGGTTACAGACTTCTGTATTACTCTCCGATGTTCCCATGAGTTTTCCTAGAAGTACCCAACCTAGTCTTGTATTAATAGCCATTGGCAATCCTTCTCCGATAGATATAGAGCCATTCAACATAAGTTCAGTGTATATATCTGCTCCCAATATCATATCTATTGGGGCTTGTATGTAGAACTCTGGGTCTGCCAATTTGAGGTTCTTCAAAGTTGGCCAATTAGGGTCTTTCAACCTGAAGTTCGGAATTTCTGATGTGAGCACTCCCGTGACTACTGCCTCCACCGAGAATTCCTCAGAATTATTCAGTGGACAAAATGTCACACCTACTGTCGATGAAGAATGCTGCACTGGTGTGTTTCCAACCCCTATAATCATCCGATCTGATTTCCTTTGGACAAGTCCCAATCTTTCGCAGCATCCTTTTGTTATCATGGTGACTTGGGAACCGCTGTCCAGTAGGGCTCTGCAGGTGCATAACTTTCCGAGTCCATTTTTTATCTTGATTCTAGCTGTTGCGAGTAGTACGTGGCTATCATTGCAGTTTGCCTGTTGAGTATTAGTCAAATTGATAGCACTTTCATGTTCCTTCGGAGTTGTGTTCTCCACTTGGGCCGAAGCGCCTTCCGTGCTCGGTTTATCATAATGAATCATTGTGTGGTGCTTGCCCTTGCATACTTTGCATCGTTGGTTCAGCCTACAATTCCATGAGAAATGGCCTTTCCCCAAGCAATTGAAGCACAATTTATGACCTTTTACTACATTTAATTTTTCTTTTAAAGGCATTTTGCAAAATAAGTTGCACATGTATAGTGGATGATGCCCAGATTTGCATAATATGCAAGTGTCCGATTTCTCAATTAGCATCCCGTAGCTTTGGCATTTGGGAAATCTCGATCCGGTGGTTTCTTCCCTTTTTGAACATTCCTTGACAGCACAAGACATGCTTCTTGCATGTCTGGAAATGAATGCTATGAACTTGTCATAAGATGGAAGAGTATTGTCCATTGACAGTTCCCAATCCAACCTTAGATTTTCACTCAACTTCTGCTGGAGGAAGTGCACCAGGATCACATCCACTAATTGATTTCTCTTCAATTCCAGCGTTTCTAAGTTTCTTATGGCTTCATTACAAACATCCATGAATTCATGGAGACACTTAGCCGATGGATTCTTAATTGCCCGGAGAGAAAAGATTTTTGATACCTGGGCATAAGCTAGCTCTCTCGGGTTATCATATCTTGATAACAGTGTACTCCATGCTTGGCCATAATTTTCACTTAGTAAAGGGAAACCCCTTATTAATCTGGCCGCTTCGCCTTTTACTGCAGAATTCAAATATTGTAACTTCTGTATATTAGTTAACCCTGGATGTGCATCGATGGTGGTGAGGAATAGCTCTTTGAAGTTGATCCACTTGCCCATATCTCCATCATATATCGGTAAGTCAAATTGAGGCAATTTTATATTTGCCTGAGAGCCATTTGGCTTTATGTCCGCCAGTTTCTCTTTGAGTTTTCTCTCATTTTCTATTTTTACCCTCAAGCTTCCAATCTTGTTCATTGAACCATCATATGCCTCACTTTCTTTATCTATATCAACTTCATCCAAAGAAAACAGCTCGTCGTAGAGTGTCTCAATTTTCTCTTTGATCTCCTTTAATTCTTCACCCATTATTTCTAAGCGTATTGTTTCACCTGCTTGAATAATTGAATCCACACTTTCAATAAATCCATCAATTCTCCTTATTTGGCAACTTAACTTTCTTTGGAGGATCCTTTCGTCTCGAGACATTTTGCACTTGTATTCTCACTGAGTTTCCGCCTAAATTTCTTCTGTTTCAAATCCTAATCAGGCTCTTGAGGGACCATGAATCGAACTGGCTTTGGCCTCCAGGCACTAAGGAGGAATCACTGCCAAGTTCTTATTTTAACGCTGGTTTTAATTGTAAGCTTCTTAACTCAGCGAGCTAACTATAACTCATTTAAACTTGCATGATTGCTAATGTCTCGTCTCACCAACACTAATGATTCAACTACGTATGCCTTAATAACTGCTTTTATTTTCTAAAAATCAAGATTATATACATGTCTAAAATTTACATAATTTAACAATAATTACAAAAGTAAATTTCAACAATTTTGCATATGTAAGGCTGGAACAGATGCTTTAGCGCGCCATCTGTTAAAGGAAATTTAAACTATTTTGACTCGTAATAATTTATATATATTGGTAAATTATAATATTTAAATAATAGACAATAGAGAAATTTAAGCTAAATTAAAGAGAAAAAAACCAATATCAATACTTGCATTAGCTATAGGTTCTGTATTCATATATTTAATATAAAGTTAAGAAATAATAAAATATTTTTTAAAGGTTGGTTGATATATTTGAAAACATATTTAATTGCTCTTTACGCTAAATTTCGTCAATTATGTGTTTCCGATAATGGTTTAATTATAGAAACAATCAACTTATAACCAATCCCAATTGTAATATTCTCGACTCAGTAGCAGCTTAAATAAGTTTATGACTGAGAAAGAGTCTATTTGAGGTAGAATTTCGACCACTGTTGACATATCAAACATTTATAGCTTTGGAATTAAACCTGACCTAGTCACTTTAAATAGGCCGAACATCTCTTTGGAAAATTCTAAAGGTTTCATGAATCTCTTGTGGTCTCATGAGATAAAATTCCACCCTGGAGTTATCTTCTAGGTCGGCGTTCTGAATTTTCTAAAGCTGATGCTGTGGCTTTGTCACCGACCCGAGTCTGGTAGAGAGCGGAGACTGTCAATAAATATCTAACAGTTTTCGCGTCATTTTAGACTAGAGAGATGTCCTTCATTTTTATAGACCAATTTCCTTTTCCAAAATTCCATAAAATTCGAAGCTCTAAGAATTGTGACATATTCTTTTGTTTGAATCATCGAAATATCAGTCTTCAACCACAGCAGATATTTGTGTTCAATACCTTTTTAGTACTTTTAAAATCTACTCATTTTATATTTCCAAACTCCTCTTAGAGTGTGTTTTTTTCAATGTAACATTGCATTTATTATAAGCTCTATGAAAACAGTGTAAGAACTGAAATGGATTTTATTATTAAACTATTTTGAGACTGGCTATATATATTTATAAAACCTTTAAAGCGAAATTTTCATTATTTCCAAATAAACCAAAATATTATATGCGAAATACAATAAATACATTCCAGAATATTCTATCCGAATATTTATAACAATACATTTATAAGCAAGTATAGAAATTTTAGGGATTTCAGAAATTGCGCAGTAGTGAAGATGTGATATTTTACAAAAGGCTAGCATCTTCTTATCGAAGGTCCAAATTTTGAAGACTACAGAAGACAAAAGTAGATAGACTTCACTGTATTTGATATTTCACACACTGGAACCAAATATCCATTGTAGATATATTTTATATTTATAAATGATCATATAATAACGCGTAAATATTCTTTATTAATCAAGAATGGGAATTTGGCCGATTCTGGAATAATTAGAAATCAACGAGAATTGTTGATATTTATTCCGATAGATGTGCAATCCATCAGAAACTTTGAGTTGCACCATAAGGAGATGCCTTTTACTTTTTATAATTTAAGCACCTTATTCCAGTAAAATATCACATTTGTGCTATCTTTTCACATATATTTGTATGTATAATATAATCTTACTGCTCTCTCACTTATATAATTAACATTTTATGTCTACACACACATTTTCCCAATGCATTTTAAAATATGATTAAGTTCATGTGAACATGCAAATAAATAATAGATCTTTCTAAAATTAAATCAATTATACACACTTTTCCACAATTATATTTCTAAAATATATATTTTAAACACATATATTACATTAATATTAATTAATGTGTGAATATAAATATAAATACTGTAAAAAGAAAATTGCTTCACACCCCTTATATTTTACAATTTATATCAAATAAAATGTATCTTTTGAAAAGGACCTCATATTGGTTACATTTACTTATGGATCTATCTTCAAATCCTGATCTTCTGCTTTAATTTTCGGTAGAAGAATGGAGGCAAATGGATATTTTAAATTAGCAGACGCTTTAATTTTCCAAATTTTAAATTCAACAAGAGATGTTGCGCCCATCTTCGTTTAAATAAATGGATTGCGACCCGAACGAATTTAAATTATTTTATTACGAAATGGGAATTTTACGCCTCTCTTTGTTTAAATGTGCCTTAATTTTATCTCTGGCCTTAGAGAAAATTTTGGATTAGATAATTGCATTTACTAATTACATATGACTCTCTCAATCTTCAATAGTGAATTATAACAAATCTATTAATTTTTCTCAAATGTGAATTCATGTATATCTAATCACCATATATCATTTGGAGAATATTTTCCATTTTAAATGCCTTTATTAAATTGAGCAGAAAGAATAATATACTTAATATTAAACTATTCAAATATAGAATATAAAAGCATATTATTATAATTTAGAAGGGAAGACTTTTAATGTAGTGTATACAAATTTCAATTTTTATTATAATCTCTTTTCCTCATAGGTCTACATTTTTGCATTAAATCTATGAAAAAAAGGTTGCATTTATATTTTGGTAATATATTCTTATATATATGGTAATATATATTTTTATTGAAAGGTAAATTATATGTATAAAATATTTGGTTTCACAATCGACACACTTTTATTAGAATAAAATTCTAAAATTTTTAAACATATATATATCGAAATCATTTGGTAGAAATAAATGCATTTGTGAAGATTAATATCTGGGAGGTTCAATCTTATATATGACGTGCCACAATATATTGTGTATGTCGTGTTAGAATCAAGACACTTCCTTTTCTATAATAGAGTAGAAGAGGTTATGATGTGAATTATAATCCAATCCCTTATATGTTTTCTTTTTTGAGATTCACATGCTCTGTACGACTATTAGAATAGAAAAATAAGGATATAATTAAATGTAAATTTTAACGTTACATTCACATCACATTTCGATGTGACTTTCGGGATTGTTCATTTGGGCATCGATTTCATTTGTTTGTCTACACTGTTTCTCTATGAAAGACATTGCCAAGAATTAGTTAGAATAAATTTAAATGGAATTTCTTTGACATTCTTGAACATTACCTAGCTCAACATGTAGAATCAGCCTAACCTCAATCTTCTACGCAACTACCTATTCTGTGTCTAATTACGTGAACGGTTCTGTCAAAAAAAGAAACTTCCATTTAAAAATTCATCAGTTTCGCTGAAATAAAATAATAAATGTTAGCACGCACATGTTCTTCCTCCAGCTCTTCACCCTTTTCTAACCTAGTTAGGCTTTTTGCCGTCTTACCTGCCGCCTTGGCATAATGGCGTTATGTAGGAGGCGTTGGACCAATGCCGTTCTTCCCTGACTAAACCTATCTAGCTGAGAGCCAATAGTTCACAAATTGAGAAAACATGGCTTATAATACAAGATGATGGATATATAATATTCTCAATATGATTTATAAATAAGCTAGAATATGATAACTTGTATCATAAAATAGATAAATCTTTACGTGGTATTTCTTTAGCATTTAATTTTATAATAATAACACAGTGTGTATATTATATTGAAATAGAATTCGTCATTATTACTCAATGACTCAAACTATCATGTTAATAGAGGCATGTAATTTTCACACAAAATATTGTGAAAATATTGTTGCGCGAGATAAAAAGGAGGAATTATTAACAGATATTAACATTTATTGTATTTTTTCCTCTCCTGTAAAAGGGTTTTCATGCCCGAAAGGTAGAGATTAGAAATACTATTTTAAAAAGACACTCATCCCTGGAATCCTTATGTTTTTTCCTTTAATATGTATACGGAGGGGATTATTTTATTGAATATAAAATTACCGTTAACAATTAAATATAAACTAGGACATTATAATTCGCCTATTCTATCCATTGACTCTACACCTAGTTGGTTATTATTATTATATTATCGTTTTTATATTGTTTATATATTTATTAATTGAAAAACTATTTGAAAAGGAATGACGCGATATTTATAACAATAGCAGCGAAATATTATAAATATATAAAATCTCATTATTATTCATATATAAAGTTAGAGAGTAGTATTATAGTATTATATATTATATAAGTATTATAACTATGATGGCGCGCTGATGCATCATATTATAAAACTCTCTCTAATCTATCCTACACACTGGTTGAACATATATTTTTCATAGTATTTTATATACAGGGTGATCCAAAAGTCCCGCACAACTTTAAAAATTAATAACTCCGCGAATATTTGCGCTAGAGCAATGCGGTAAACACCATTGTGTTCAGGATGCAATGGGATTTTTTATGGCAAATAATGAAAAATTCGAAATTGATTTTAGTTACAACTTTATTCCCTAGATGGCGTTCTACCAGAATCAGAGATTCAGCGGCCAAGTTGTTTGATAAATTGAAAAATATAACTGAACGACACGTATTTTTCCTTTTTGAATACCAGGAAAGAACCCTAATAATATCAAATGATAAATTAATAAAACACCATTTCGCCCAAAGTTAGAAGAAATGGTTAACGATTTTAAATACAATCTGAGATATGTAAAATAGGTATATGCAAATTTAAACATGTAGCAAAAAAAAAAAAAATATATTTTAGATGCGGTTTGCTGGAATCCTCTCAGCTTTTTTAATTCGAAAATAATAATTTTCTATTTTTTTAAATTCAACTTTCTCTCAGTATCGATTATATTTATTTTAATTCATTTGAAAAATATTTATCTATCTCTGATGATTTATTTTACTCTGGAATGCCGCTGTTGTTTTTGTCGTGTCCAATAAAGAGCCTCAGCTTGTCCATGCATCTCTCTATCACTGCAGCAGCAGCATTGTCCACTATCTTGAGTGTGTAAAGCAGCTGCTCTGGGTCTATGTCAATTTTCTGCAAGGCTGCGGGCATGATAATATGTGGATAGGTGTTAGTTCCACACCAGGACAGTTGTTGCATGTTCTATAGGTTCTTGTGCCATCTGGATGTATTGTCATCCTTTATAATGTTTTGTTCTAAATCTTGTTATAGTTTTGTCATTTTTCTCTCGGAATTTATTTCACATTTTGATCTTTTCTTATTTTTTGTTTAATTATCTTGTATTTTGCAAAAGCATTAGCGTCAAATAATGACATTTGTTCTTTCCTTCGGCTCAACTTTCTGGCTTCTTTTGCAAATTCAATTGTCATTTCATTACCCCCGATCCAAACACTGGCAGGAATCCATTGTAGAATGCAGTTATTCTCCAATGATATCAGTTGAGTAAGTAACGAGTGTATTTTCTGTGTGATTATAGTATTGCCCTTCTGAATTGCTTCTAGATCGGATATGAAGTCGTTGTACGGTATATTATAATTCCTTCTGCTTGATGCAGGGATGGTTGGTTCAGGCATACATCAAGAGCTTTCCAGATAGCTGTCAGTTCACAAGTGAAGTTTGACGAAATCTTTCTTGCTCCTTCTTTGATTTTGATGTATGTTCCATCTTGCAGTATTATGTTAATTCCAGCCCCTCCATTACTTATGGTAAGGTCTGATGATCCATCTGTATATGCTGTTAAATAATTTATCTGATCGCATAAACCAATTGTGTCAAGTCCTTTCTTTTAAGTATGTTTTTGTTCTCTTTTTTTTTATTGCAGGGTTCATTCAGGTTAAGATTGATGATTACATTTGATGGCAATGGGATAGGAAATATTGGTTATTCTCAAATTTGAAATTCATTATGTTTATTATTATGCTCTTTCTAATATTGTTGTTGTACTGAAGTGTTGAAGATCTTTTGAGCCTTTCTTTTTGTGTCCAGTTTAAATAGGTTCTATGGGATATGTGTTCAGTTTCTTTAGTTTTTAAGCTATTGGTGAATTTTATTGTTTTTAATTGTCTTCTGCTTTCAAGTAGGTCTAGACCACATTCTCTCTGAATTTTCTAATTGTTGGTATTTGAAAAAGAACCAGTGATTAATTTGGCCGCTTTTGCTTGAACACTGTCTAGTCTTCTTTTTAGTGATGAACTTGAGGGAGCCCAAACAGGTGTTGCATATTCCATTATTGGCCTTATTAAGGTGATATATGTTGTTCTGAGAATTTTGGGTTTTGCTCCCTAATTTGTTCCACATAGACTTCTCAGAATGTTTAGGTTTCTGGTAGCTCTATTTGAGGTGCTAATTATGTGTTCTGTAAATCGCAATTCCTCATCAAGTATCACACTTAGGTAATTTGCAGATCAAGTTTTATCAATTATATGATTGTTTATGCTTATTTTGGAGTTGAATTCATGCCTTTTTTCCTGTCAGTGAAGAAGACCTATAGGTTTGTGTTTATTGGGTTTATTGTCATTTTGAGTTTCATTGCCCACTTCTCCAGTCCTCTCATTGATGTGTTCAGTATTTTTCTGATATTTCTGTACTGCTACTTGTGTGCCATATGGCTATATAATCTGCATAACAGGCAACTTTTGTGTCTTCAGTGAGGATGGATGCTGTTAAGGTTGTGTCGTAATTAGATGTACAACAACTCAAACTTGACCATGACTCTTTTTTTATCTCTTATTCTTTTCGTTTGACCAACAACAAATGTCCAATTTATATACACATATATTTTTTACATAATGAGGCTTTAAATAATACAAATAATATTCTTCTATTTACATAAACAACAGTTAATATATAACGAGATGAGTAGAGGACTGAGCACAGATCCCTGAGGTACACCAGCCCATGTTCTTCGGTCCTTGGAAAATGTTCCATTGACCCGAAACTTTATCCTTCTTCCCCTTAAGAAGTCTGTAATCCAGATTATGAGTTTTCCTCTTACTCCGATGTTGTGCAGCCTTTCAAATAATTTCTACACTCGATAAAAAGATGAGGTCTTATCCAGGAATACGGCCGTTGTTTTCTTTGGCGGTTTTTCCTAGAAATCTATTATTGATTGACAGAAGTAGAACAGTTTATCAGTTGTACAGTGTCTGGATCTTTAGGTAGTTTGGTAGAAGTTTATTTTATTATTGTTAGTGAGCCAGACTATGAACCTAGAGTGGATAATTCATTCTGTTATTTTACAAAGTATGCTGGTGAGATCAATTGGCCGATAGTTCTTGTATTCCTTGGCATCTTTGTTTGGTGTCAGTATTGGCACTATAATTGATATTTTCCAATTCTTTGGTAGTTTACCAGTTTGCCATGAAATGTTCAGCATTTGTAGGAGTTGATTTTTAGCTTTGTCTCCAAAGTGTTTAATCATTTAACCAAAAATTAGATTATCTCCTGGTGACCTCTTGGATTTAACTTTTCTATTGATGAGTTTAGCTCATTCAGTGTGAAGTCTCTCGAGTAAATATCTTGTTGATGGTAATTTCTTGCTTGTTTAACTAACCTGTTTATATTATTTTTTAGAGTCCTGCCTTCATTTGTATAGCTGAGTCTGGAAGTGCTTGAAAAATATTCAGCAATTATTTCAGCCATCTGTTTGTTTGTTCTCGCTATTCATATCGGTTAGAGTATTGGAGGATAAGTGTTGGTTTTGATTGTTTTATAACACGAATTATATTACAGTGATGGCTTTCCTTTTTTGGATCCATTTTTTTTCGCAGAATTCTGCCCATTTTTCTCTCTCTCTCTAGTTTGAATATCCAAATTTCTTGTTCTATTTTGTGACTAATTTCAATGAGTTCCTTTATGATTTCTTCTGTTTTATTTGTTTTAAAAGGTTCATTGATATTGTCTCTCTGAAATCATTGCCTCGATATTGTGGTCCTTCCAGTAAAGTATTCACAGGTCTTTACGTCTACCTCTAGGTATCGATACTTTTGCAGCTTTGGATATGTTCGAAGAGAATTTTTCCAAATTTTTGTCAATCGTTCTGTGATTTAATTCTTCGTTGCACAGTTCTTCAAGCTTTTCTGTGAATTTTTTTCTAGTGTTCTTTTATTCTGTTGGAAATTCTCAATTTTGAATTTTAGGGTTGTTAAAATTGGTCTGTGGTCACTGATTGCACTTTTCAGAATTTTCCATTGTGTTGTGGGTGCGATGTTGTAATTTATCGCTGTGATGTCTATTGCGGATTCTGTGCCTGTGGACTTGGATAGATAGGTGTTCTTTTCGTTATTTAACGGTGTAAGGTCGAGGTCGGTTAGCATGTCCTCAATCTGCTGACCTTTGTTATCCTGGACAGGTGATCCCCAAGTTGGTCTTTCGGCGTTAAAATCACCAAGTATGATTGCGATATCCGAAGACGCTTCACTTAATGTCTCTATCAGGCCTGTATTGATGTTAGTATTATCGTGGTGATAAACATTTATGATTGGAATTGTTTTATCTGTAAGATAGATTTCTATTGACTGAGCTTCTGTCGTGATTTCTCTAGGCTTACTCTGATTATAGGCGATTTCCTTAAATTTGATTTCTAAGGTTTTAATCAAAACGGCAAGTCCTCCTCCGAATTTTCCCGGTCTGTCCTTTCGTAGTGTTGTATAATATTTGATATTGAATCTCAGATTCTGATTCAATTTTGTCTCCTGAGGACAAGAAATATGTACATTGTTGTCACAGAGAAGACAAGTTAGCTCTTTATTTTCCTCTGGGTACCATTTATATTGAGTTGTAGTAGATTGAATTGTGTCCTTGTAGTAGATTTCTCATCATGAGCTCGAGCTGCAGCTCCTGACGCGGCGGTTACCCCGGACGCGGTAGCATTACTGGAGATATCAGTTTTGCTCTTCATTTGAAAATGGGTGCCGTTGCAACGTTAGTTATCTTGGAAACGAACCAGAATTTGGTCAAATATTCCAAGGGTCCAGGGGGGACCGCAAGGAGGTGTGGTCGGACTTTTCCCTTCCCCCTGGAATGCCGTCACTACAGGATAAAGCACTCTTGGTGAATTTTTTAAATTGTGATTCAGAATCTGCCACTGAAGCTTTACGAGCGTTTCGTTCCTTTAAAGATATTCGAAGCGGTAAAGGACCCATGAGTTGCTATTCTCTAAAGCGATTGATAAAAAGTTTTAGGAAACTGGATCTCTGGAAGCAAAACCTCGGAGTGGAAGACCATCGACATGCAAGTCAGTGGCTGTTACGGTTTTTCAGAATGCTGAAGCTATTGAAACGTTATCCACGTATGGAGAAGTAAGTGCTAGACAAGTTTCTCGACAAACAGGGATTTCGTATGGAACAGTTTGGAGAGAACACACATTTAGGATTTTTCTATAAAAATACCCTAACAAAATTCAAAGTTTTCACGAGTTGAAAGTGTGCGATTTTGAGAAGCGTCAAGAATTCGCTGCATGGGTTTTCCGGCAATTTGATATTGATGAAAACTGGCTGTCAAATGTTCTAAGAACAGATGATGCTCACTTTTATCTAAAGGAGGAATTTAACATTCAAATCTGCCACATTTTGGCAACAGAAAACCCTAGGATTTTTACAGAAATACCACTTCATCAGCATAGAGTTACAGTTTTGTGTGGGTTCACTTCTTCTTTTATTATTGGGCCATTTTTCTTTGAAAAAAATCAATGGAAGAATTTTAAAAACCGTTTTTCTAACTTGGTGAACGTTATGTTCAACTTTGAGAGAAAAGGGTATTCCCATATTGCAGGACAGACAAGCACTAAGCGAAATAACATTCATGCAAGTTGGAGGACCTCCTCATATCTCCCGCGGTGCCAAACAATTGCTGAAGGATACGTTCGGTGAAATTCGTTGATAAGTCGCCACTTTATATACCAGTGGCCTCCAATATCACCAGACTTGACGCCTTACAATTTCGGTTATGGGGGTACATTAAGTCGCGTTTTTATCGATGCCGGCCTACCACATTGGCCATGTTAAAGGCTTCTATCAGATAGCACGTTTTTTAAATTTCAACTATTTAATTGTGACCATTCTGTCATCTATCGTCTGCAGGCGGTGTTTGAGAATGAAGGGCGCCACATTGAGCAAGGATTGTGACCTAATACAACAGAGAAGGCAGTTACCTCATGTGTTATATTTTGCAGCTCTTTGTTTTGGGTTATGGAATAATAAATTCTGTCCTCACATCTTGACTCATTTTTTTCTGTGAGCAGTAATTTTTTGTTTGTCATTTGTCCACATCTTGTATTATGTCGTGCAGGCCAAAGTGTTATAACTTATCGAATAACACTGGTATACACAATTTTATCCCTTATGTTTAGTTTATCGCTTTTCGCTCATTAGAAGAAATAGCATAAGGAATATTCTCTGTATCCCCCCCCCCCCCCCCAACTTTAGAAATTTTGCTCAAAAGATAATACAAAATGATTTTACTACTACGTTTTTCAACGCAAAAGGTCGATTTAAAAATGATTTTTTTTGAGGGGATACATTTTCAAAATTATGTACAGTATAATAAACAATGATAACATTTGACAAACCCATAGGATATTTGGAATAAAGTACGACAAATATATTTTGTCACTCCCCTCTATATTTCATTTTTGGATCATGACAAATATCCAGTTAAATAGTCAAGTGCCGCCAATTAGTCAAGAAACTACACATTCCTTATAGCACGAAATCCTATTAGTAGTGCCATCATAATTTTTGGTACTATATTAACATTTCAAAAATCGTGTATTGATATCAGTAGTTATTTTCAAACATTCAATCTATTTAAAAAAACTCCATCTAAAATATAAATATTTTTTGCTACATGTTTTAATTTGCATATACCTATTTTACATATCTCAGATTGTATTTAAAAATCGTCAACCAATTCTTCTAACTTTTGGCGGAATGGTGTTTTATTAATTTATCATTTGATATTATTAGGGTTCTTTCCTGGTATTCAAAAAAGGAAAAATACGTGTCGTTCAGTTATATTTTTCAATTTATCAAAAACTTGGCCGCTGAATCTCTAATTCTGGTAGAGCGCCATCTAGCGAATAAAGTTGTAACTAAAATCAATTTCGAATTTTTCATTATTTGCCATAAAAAATCCCATTGCATCCTGAACACAATGGTGTTTACCGCATTGCTCTAGCGCAAATATTCGCAGAGTTATTAATTTTTAAAGTTGTGCGGGACTTTTGGATCACCCTGTATATAGTTTTCTATTGTTTATTAAGAAGGATTTGATAAAAATTATTATTTATATTGGTGTATGATTTTACGAATGTAACATTATCATTGATACACAAAAAGATGATGGGTTATTATAATGTTAAATAATTAAAGTATAATTTTGATACATTAAAGAAATAATAAAATATTTATAAAACAAAGACAATATGACGGAGTTACAAAATTAAATATAATTTACTTAATAATGCAGAATACTAAAGTTTGCAGGTGACGACAATAAGCTATATAAAAAGTTATATAACACGCTGAAAAATAACTTGTTATGAATATAAAGAAGGCATAATGAACCTGTGTTGAAAAACTTATAATTTAAAACATTTTTCTAAATAAAAATAAATCGTTTTTTAGTTTTGGAACTAAATTTACATTGTTCACATGTTGTCTGCCTATCTCGACGTGAATATAGTTAGTTAAGAAAACTTCTATAACCTGAATTATAAATAATCGTCTGTATTATGAATTTTCCTTTGTTATATTGAAATATATATTTAATATATAAAATTGAAAAGTAGCTTTATAATGAATTATAAATGGTTTTACAAATTTAGTCATATATAGCACGGAAATAAATATAGAATATATTAGATTATTTTAGGAAAAAGACATCTCCTTATCGTGCAACTGAAAGTTGCTGATGGCTTGCGCCATCTATCGGAATAAATATAAATTATTCTCGTTGATTTTTAATTATTCCAGAATTGGCCAAATACCCATTCTTGATTAATCAAGAAAAGCTAACCACGGACGCGTTTCGGGCTGTTGGCCCTCATCAGCGTGGTGCAAGCTGTACCTCAACGACCAAAATATTGGTCATTAAGGCATCCTGAAAAATCATGAAACGGGTAGTTAAGGCCAGAATTGCGTGAGGACGCTACACAATGTGAAAAAATAGTACAAATGTAATATTGTACTGGGATAATTTGCATATGTTAAGAAAAAGGCATCTCCTTATCGTGCAACTGAAAGTTGCTTTTTTTTCATATTAGATTATGTTTTCGTCAAGATCACAAGATAAACTATAGTGAAGATTATTCCAAATATGTAAACCAAAACATACAAAGATTTATTTGTGGGGTATGAATCTGGATAGAAATATATTGTATATGATTTAATAGACATATCTTGGTGTTATATATACCATGAGGCAAATCTGTAGTCTGTATTGGATTATATTTCACTCAAGTATTAAGAAAAGTGTAGTATAAAAACGCTGGATATAAATAATTATAAACCAATACAGATAGATATAGGTTTATACTGTATGGAGAGCTGTGTAAAGCTAGAATATATTAGATTTATTTTTACTCTCACACCAAGATGGACGTAAGTTAAGATGGCTCCATTAGTAACCCAATACCCATATATATATATGCGCTCAAGATCTATTTTTTAAGATCTATATTAAGAAATAATAAAATTATTTTGGTGAATATAACATGTGAAATCTGAACTTAGAATATATTAGACTATATTTGATTTTCAAGAACAAATGCAAGATAAACTGAGGTAAGATGTGAGCCAATACTAAAACAAATACATATTTATTGGGCGTGAGCGCGTTGTTAGAAATCTATTGGAGTAATCCATTAATGGAGAAAAATGATCCTACAGATTCTCTACGAAATAAGAACCAAATGAATGTATTGATGAATGCGTATAAGCACATATTTGTTACAGACCTTTTATAAATAACCATACAATTTTGATGTTATCTATAGATTACATTCATGATTTCAATTAATAATTCTTAAAGTATCTTTTAGAGAGCTAAAAATCAAAGCCAAATAGATCTTCTCGAGTGAAGACATGTCGGGGCATTTTAAAATATTTTTTAATGTTTATAAATAGAGAGAAATATAGAGATAAAGAAAAAACGGCTGTAGAAGAGTATTTTAGATCGAAAGCTCTCTCTTGCGGACATTGAAGAAGTTTTTAAAGAAACCTATTGTGGAATACGAGTTATTCATTATTTTAAAAGGAATTTCTATAATTTCACTCTCGCGATGGTTACAAACGCTGTAAATGGTTGTATACAATCTCTTCAAAGTGTTCTTGTGAGAAGTGACCAACACTAAGGTGAAGGAAGGGGGAGTTTGTCGGCGGCCTTGGTCGGTAAATTGGCGCCGGGGTCGGAGCACTGAATGGCGCGGTGGCGGGAGAGGTCAGGACGCCCATTACCTCACTGAGGTTGAGCGCTCGAGCGCGACCATGGGAAGGCGATCCCTGAGGCCGAGAAAGTGTTTTAGATGACTTTCTATTGCTCTCCCCTCACTGACAGCCACTTTGCATTCTAAGATGCTTTTTGCTCGCTCACTTCGCTGCGTCATTTAATATAATTCTCTCATTTTTCACTGCTTAGCCTGTACAACACCCCGTGTGTTATTATTTTTATTCCTCCTATAAAGAGAATCTTTTAATGAAAAAAAGAAATTGATTGTTATTTCTCATTATTAAAAACCTACTAAATGGTCTATTGACTTAGATAGAATAAAGACTTATTACTAAACGTTTAACAAGCTCAATTTCAAGGTCTCCGGAAAACGAAATATTTGTTGAATTTATATATATAGGCATTATTTGATACGATAGTAAAAAAACTAAATGTTATCTTCTGATCTTCAACTAATCATTTCTGGTAGTTTGCACCATCTATCAGAATAAATACCAACTAATCGCTAGCCAATAGTTACATTTATCTGCACGATCAGGATATCCATTTTTCTTAATATTACCACCAGATCTAGTACCATATCAATATCGATACCATATGATCGTTAATTTGATATAAACTGAATCAAAATTCGTTTTTCATGATTATGTGATAATAATTTCCTTTTGAATAGATAATTCGCTTTGGAAGAGTGGAATTTGAATTTACACGTTGCATTATAAAAGGAAAATATATTTCTTGCACAATAACGTCTTCTATCTAAAATAAAGACAATCGGATTATGCTTCTAGTTTGTATTGAGAATTTATATTTTATCACAATCTTATTTTCAGAGACCAACTGAGATAGGTAAAAATTATTCAATATATAAATACCGAAATTATTTTTTAAAAAACATTGTTTTATGATTGGATCTGCATGCTAATATGAATATTTGAGCTTTGCAATAAGACAAATGTAACTTTACCTATAAAATTATCAATATGCCATCTAAAAAACCTTTTACTACAAACACCCTTTAAATATACTTCTTCAGATTTTAAAGATATCATAGAAAATTTAGATGAGAAGGATTAACTCATCAGTGGTGACTCTTTCATTGATTTGACCAAAGCAAAATACCGTTCTGGAGATTATTTTGGCGAAATTGCTGAAAGAGTTAAACACAGATCAACCAAACTCTTTCGTCGAATGTTCAATCAGTTCAATAAAGTCTTCACACATAAGTATTTTTATATTATTTATATGAAAAAAAAACATTAGTGTAAACTATTTATGACCTTTTTTTAATAAATGCCACATCAATAATTAATTTATTGTCGATAAAACTTCAACGAATCTGGAATCAGCCTACATTCTAACTACAGAAAGTACCAACTAGGATAAGATGCCAATTCTAGTACAGTTAGGGCGACAGTGAAAAATGACCGGAGGTATCTGAGTTGCTAAACATTGGCTGTAGCGGAGAGTAATTTAGAGAACAACTTGATGAGCGCTAAACAATGCGTGAAGAAAGGAAGAACTAAATGGAAGTTCGAGCTGGGCACCTCAAGACGAATGGCAACCCAAAATGGCCACGAAAAGGGAAATAGAAATAAAACTAGGCCTGAAGAAATTTACTCCTAATGGAAAGCTCCTGTGGGGAACCTGAAATAAAAATACAAATTCCTCGCCATCCCCAATAAACGTCCGGATAAATGATTTGTATCACGCTTTTGTAGAGACCCGATTTATTATTACATGTATACATACTAGGAGATAATAAATAATTGAATATTATATATGCATAATAAAATAATAAATCAACGAATAACAAAAGAAATCGTACCGGAAAAGCATATTGTATTATTGATAAATGGTTGTTTTATTTTTGCGATATTGTGTGTGTGTGTTAATCACTGATAGAATGACAAACGTCCAATACCCTAGGATAACTATTGTTTGAACGCCTATCAATAATAAATATACACATGTATTTACTACATATATATATATAAATGGTTAACCATATATGGTATTTTATTGTGTTATTGTAATGAAATACTAACTGGTTGTCTTGTATAATTATTTTTTCTTTTAATAATTATATTTAGCATTTAAAAATATTTTAATATATAATATGATATATGAATAAAAATAAGATGCATTTATCACTATAATATAATAGATATATACACCCTTACTGCAATGATAAATTAATATAAGGACCTGACTTATTAATGGTGACCCTTCTAGCAGTTTCGTCAGTTTAATCTTTAAACTAGCAACACCGCTGGGAGGGTTCACCACTGATGAGCCAGGCCCTTCCTATTAATTTATCATTGCAGTAAGGGCAGTAGAATATTGTGTAATTTTGAAAATAATCGTAAGCATCTAAATATTTTATGTTGGTGGGTTGCTTATGCTTAGTATACCTTATAAAGACTCTACTAAACTTTATAAATAGGGGGTATGTCTGGTATTAATGCAAAATAATCAAATTCTACACTTAGAAAAGCAGTTAAAAATTGATTAATTACCAAAGGCCAGGGTACATTTCGATTATTTTAACGGACCAGTGGAATTAGACATGTGTGCTAGTTTGGGGGAGAAATTCTAACAGTTTATTAAATAAAAGGTGCACGATTCCGGCTTTTATAGAAAATCCTAAATGCCGACATTTTATACCAACGCGCCCATATTTGTTTAGAATCGATACTAAACCACTTATACCGCAGGTATTATCGACCACACTATTATAAAAAGGGCTGTTATAAGAAAGGCTGACTCTTCCGTGAAAATAGACACCAGAAATATGTGTCTTCCAATGACAGTTGGCAACCAAGAAGACTTAGTAGTAGTTAAGTAGATGGAGCATAGGTTATAGGCCTAATTTGACGGAAGAGTTTTCGACTTTATTATATAGATATATCTTCCAGCAAAATTTCTATCTATAAATATAAATTGATCCTCCGTGTCTATTTTAGCAATATTACTTGGAGCAGTTGTCAGCAGTTGGAGCAGCGAGGACTCCACAGGTGAAGCCTTGGCTCGACTTCAAGTCTCTTTGGACATCTTCCAGAAGGCGCTTTCGCCTCTACTTCAAGCCCAGATATTAATGTGACGTTGAGGAAGTAATTAAATTTGCAATCACTCTCCTTAATGAATGTCTGTAAATATCTTTCGAATCTTTCACGATTTGATGAGATTTTGATATCTCTAAATGTTCTCAGTCATCTCAATTTATTATAAGAATTGTTTAATTATATATTGTATTGTAATTATATATTGTTTAATATAATGAAAATATTCAGGCTGTTAACTCAGAATATAATACTTATATATATAATTTATAAACTAATTGCAGTGCCTTATGTAAATAAGAGATCGGTTTGAATATAAAAATATAGTGATTTTTAATTGATGGTAAATTCGTAGATATATTCTTTAATGAACATTCGTGCATTATAAATATATCGAATAAACTTTTATATATAATCACAAATTATTTAATATATTTTCTTGATAAATATTATAGTAATTTTTAGAATCACAAGTAAATAATTGTAGTACGTTTAAAGAAGGAAGATTGGGGTGTGTATATCCCAACAAAGACCAATAAAGCCTGTATTTATCCGTCTTTAATTAAGCGCCTGTTGGAAGATATCCAGAAGGCTGCAAGAATCCCATTATTATTTACTTATTTTGTAGTGATGCTGTTGGATGATTTCTCCGGCTTAGGAATACGACTTCGAGAACTAAAATGCTTATCTTTGACAAAAATAATATAAACTTCATATATTCCGTATATGTTATATATTATTTCAATAATTGGTTATTTTTTTCTCTCTAAAATTCCTGTTAGGATCGTTCTGAAAAGAGAATACAATTTACACCTTCCGTTTCCCAGCACTTTGAAGATTGCTCTAAAGACATCCACCACGCCATAAGAAGATTTCTGGCGAAGGATATGAGAAGAATGGAAATTTTATGGAATTGAGTACTAGACAATCTTCGCCGGTTGCAATAGTTCTATTAAATCCACACACACATCTTCGTTTTCTTTAGAATTAGAATAATTCTATAGAGGATGGCAAAATTGGCACCAGGAATATTTCAAAAATATATATATTTCTTACGTGAGTTTAATGATGCAACTTCCATACATTTCTTGTTGAAAAAAATAGTTGGAAAAAGAAACCCCCATAAATGAGATAACATTGTAAATGATGCAATTAATCAGAAAGAACAATTCTAAAATATGATATAATATGTGAACTTGATGAAATTAAAAATGAAAACAGATAGTATCGTTCAAAAAGAGGACCAGACTCCAAATTTAGAATTCGAGCATACGATAATAATTGAGATGACGCGCACCTAGACTATTTGAGAAATGAAAATTCTAAAGCAATACTTATTATTTGAATTGAATGAAATTGTGCTGGAATAAAAATCCCAGTTCAGCATTCAAGCAGATAACATTATTTCTGAAGAGGATGACGTTCCGAGGCCATAAGAATCTTGCTGCGGCAACGGCGCCGAGTCGAAGGGTTTAATTTGTGCCCAGGTCTCTCGAGGGCTACCCAGTGCGGTCAAGCCAGGCTAATGGCGATCTCGAGGGAGACCCGCTCAGGCGGCAAGTTAAATAGTTCTCTAAATTAAACTTTAAAGATAACCATTCGCCCTCTCTATAGGATTAATTTCGAACCTTGTAAAATGATAAAGGTAAATGGATTATACGTGAGGGGAAGGAGATCGTTTCTTTCCTCTAACAAATCCCTAATTGCCTAAATTAGGCAATATCAGGGCGGAGATAGGTATTGATGAGGTCGATTACTTTGATGGCTTGGAATAAAGATGATAGGTTTTGCTCCTGTACAATAGGTATATTGTAGATACTCCTCTTTGGTTATAAAAATATATAATTATATATTACCTCGAATCTTTAGTTATTAAGAAAAATAAAAGTGGTTAAGATTATATATAATCTCTAAATAGTCAAATTTCATGCAAAGATATTAAACAATAGGACTTGACAATGTGTAGATAAAAACAATTTCCTGAAAAAATGCATTTGTAATGTCAGCTGGTTATAAAACGATTAGAACATAATTAGAAAGCTATTTGCGCTGTCATTTACATAGACCTCAAAGGTATTGGGCCAATAAATCTAGTCAAGATAATAACTTTATAATTTTTAAATGTCTAGTGCAATATATATTTTAATGTGGAAACAAAATTTACAATAAATATATATTTTTATATGTTGAAATTATTATCGCAATCGAATAAGGAATCTGAAATATTTTACATTTATTATAAAATTATTTTATACAAAATATATTTTAATATTGAAAATGGAGGTCTCGTGAATCGCTAGAATTCAGTAGTAAAAGAGAACATGGTCTGATGAAAGGTTTAATTTTTTACGACGTTTCTGTAAAAGTCATCAGATTTGGAAATACATTGAAGCTACAAAGGAAGGCATAAACTGATATTTAAGCCGCGTTATCAAATGATATCCATAATTTTCAAATCTCCCAAATAACGAGTGAAAAAAAAAAAAAAAAGACAAATACGCAAATAAATTGTAAGAATAAAAGAACGTTTGATTTAGCTATTTTTAAAAATGTGAAATGAGAAATTTGTGTGTGAAAATAAAGTTATTCTATATTTACATCAAACTTATTCTCAACTTCATCATGCATCACATGGTATTTTGGAACGTTCCACGTTTTCATTGAAAAATCAGTTTATAAAATATCTATAGCCATCCATCATATTAGTTATTATTTGAAATATCTTCACTTGATGAGATAATATGCGTAGTTTAAAATTTGAGCAATATATATCTGCAAATAATTATCTCACTTTTTTTAAATTTCATTAAAATATTTGAGAGGTGCTTCTTTTACATCCGAATTGGATAATCACATTATATATATAATACAATATAGTATAATTTAATTGAGATTAATCACATAAATGTTGGAGAAATCCATTGTGTAATGAACGCAGTGAATGAAATAGAGAGAAGAAGCATGATAGATTCCAACCACATCGTAAACAGGCGAGGATGGATTGTATTTTACGCCGCGGTAAGAAATATTGAGAGAACGTGACCTTCCTCGTATAACTTCGGTCTGACGGATTTACTCGTCACCTCGTATTTTAGATGAAACGTTTCCAAATGATTTTAATCCTGGTTACTTTGTAGCGTGGAGTTTCCATTTCAGGAGTGCCGAGTTCTCCTTGCCCAATTCCCTGAAGAGATTACTTGGATAACGTTGGATTAACGCTCGACCCACTTTCCTCCTCTCAATATTTTAGCTATTGTTGTAATTTCCTAATGACATCCTTGTCATATATTGTATATATAAATCTTATCGTTTTGAAATATATCTATTCAATTATACATATTAAATATATTATATCGTAATATAAATAATATTTAGTTGTTTGTATTTCTTTTATTATGCTAATTTATTTTTTATTTTGCCTAAATTTGTCGTTCAAATATAAAAGCGTTTTTTGTATTTAAATACATTTCAATGATTACAAATTATTCCTAATTGCCGTTTACCTATATATTCTCTCTCTCGGGCAGCCGTCGGACCTTCAGTCCTGGACCTTAGCGGTGGACCTCAAGGACCATACCATCACCATCTCCTCAGCGGCGAAGCATGCGATCTACGTTTTCTTCGTAGACTGCGAAATCCGTGGTGTGACAGGGGACCCGCTGAGGATATTCATGCGGACACTATAACGGTGGAAAAAATACCATGTTTATAATCAGGGTGTATAACATGTCTTAATTTTATTTATCTAATTGGCATACTTTCTCATCATTAATTAACTGGCGAATAGTGTATCTTGATGATTTCTGAATGTCACTAAAATTAAGTTAATTGTTAAATTGTCTATTTCTACTTTCTCTCTCTTTCTATTGATAACTATGTATATTGAGAGAAACTTACCCCTGGATGGTGTAAGTTTTGTTTAACTTAAATTAAATTGATTATAATACACAAATAATGTAATATATATTTTCTCCCCCATTCAATATCATTAATATTTCAATTAATTTGTATATAAAAATAATATAATCATCATATTTATTATCGTGATACTCCTGTTGTAGAAGGACTGACAAATCCGAAAGCTTGAAAATAAAAATTTGAACAAGAAACTTAACCCTGGAAGCTTTATTTATTTTATAAAATTATATATATCCATATATATATATATAATATACTAACAGAGAGAGAGTATTCTTATATTTATTATATTAAATTATTAATTTTTCCATTCGTAGATATTTTTATTTTAAATTTTACTTCATTTCACCATATTGCTTTGTTTTTAAAACATGTGCGTTTTATTTAATTTTATTAATTTCTAATGGCAGATATTTCGTGTTTATATTTCAATTGTTATTTATTACTTCTATTGTAATTATATGTCTAGGTTTGTTGCGCACATAATTTCATTTTTTTATTTTTACAAGAAAAAAAGCTGCATAGAGTCAATAAATATTTTATCTTTTATAAATCAGTATTCTGAGTCGAATATTATAACGCATACCATATAGATAATATAATAACAGAGTTTTTAGATGTACCTTTTTCATACGTCATAATTATTTTTATTCTCTAAATATTAATAGATATTACAATCGTAGATTTTTTGCGCGCGCTTCAAGGTTTACTTTATTAATTTAATATCACCATATTGCTTTTTTAATGGTATATATTTCGTATTTTTAATACATTTGTTAATCACCTTTTTGCTTATAATAAGAATTAAATCTCTGTAGAAATATTCCTTGGGGATCTACTCTGAATGGCCAGGATTTATCAGTGTGCGTATCTGTCCGAAAGTATAAACTTTGCTTAGAAAGTATTTTCATTTAACCTAACTTGAAATGTTGCTTCTAAGAAATCAGAATATACCTATTTCAATTTTTAAGCCTCCATCTATACTCTTAATGTGTATTCACAGGCCCTTAGAGAAAACCCGGGGCGTTGCCCCGATCACTCGGCTAGTATATATATATATTCAACGTAATGTAGCGGAAGGATTATATTCATGTCCCTAGAGAGACATATCTCCTTTTAATTATGCATCAGAACGATGCTTTATGTTCATCACCTTAGTAAAATATTGGTGATGAAGAATGAGCCACAACATCAGTTTTGGAAAATTCAGACAAAATCCTACCTGTATATAACATAGTTTCGGGCTATGTCCCTAATCAATACAGGGACGGCTTCGATTTCATAACATCCTACGAGAGGAGTTAAGAAATCAGTTGAATTTACCAAACAGGTGTTTAAATCAGGTAAAGTGGCAAGGACCACTAGGAAAATATTTACTAGGGTGATGAACATAATGCTTCCTTCAGATGCCTGATCAAATGAAGAGCACTAAAAGCACATGTGCTCGTGGTCAGGAAATGCCTTCTTTATTTTTAATATATATATTAGATAGTAAAAAGGTATATATTGGATTGAATAAAATATTTTATTGCCAATATTTCGGTTGGCTGAACGCCAACCTTTATCGAGGCATTACATTTTTGTATACCAAACTAAGCGCTGGTACACAAACTTAGCACTGAGTTTTGAATTGAATAAAATATTGGAAATAAAATATTTATTCAATCCAATATATGCCTTTTTACTATCTAATGATTTAAGTATGGATTGTTCTATTTTCAGAACAAATATATATATATATAAATATATATGAAAAAAGATTTAAATGGCAATTAGTAACAAATCATCAAATTACGATATATTCAATATATTATTCATATTGATCATGTGTACCTTTCTAATTACCAAGAAAATTCCAAATATGAAGCAATCCATAATATTCGCTGGAAGATGAAATATTTCCGAATATTTCTGTGAAGATCCATTCTCTTATAGGTATTATATTTTTGATTTTAATTTTTAAAAATCTATTTATATAGTAGAATTTTATTAATATATAGTAAAAGTGAAAAAATTGAGCAGGTCTATAGGTAATAAGCTTTGTTCATCTTTTATCCGTCTCTTCCAGGTTTATAATTTTTAAGGTCATTTTTTTTTTATGTATGAGCTTTTTTACAAATATTTTGAAGAATAAAAGCTCTCCACATATATGAAAAGGGTAGAGAGGAGAATTCTAACAATCCCACACACATAAAGAAGCTGGTAAAATATAATTATCACAAACATAGTTTGAATTATATTTTTATAAATAATTCATGAGGGAATAGAAGTTCAAAGTTCAACTCCTTTTTTCCATTACAATTTATTGCGGTGAAGAAAGTCGACAGAAATGTTCTCTCAACCCACACACGAATCTTACAAAATAAGAAAAACTAGCGTTACCCCATGGGCGCCTTTCCAAATAAATTCAGTTCAGATATTCAATAAAAATGCCAAATGAATATTTAGAGCACACATGTAATCCATACTTAACGTTAATGAGACTTTTTGGAATAACCCCTACATCAGACCAAAACACATTATCGTTTGTTTGGATTCTTTATTTCCTAACGAGGCGTATTTCACATGAAATGCGAATTATCAATTTTACTTTAAGTCACACAGCATTTCGTTCAGCCATACTTTGATATAAGTTCTCTTAATTTCGCACCTTTCGTTAAATTAACGCTCAAAAATATTTATAACTGTGAAAGAGAAATTAAAAGTAGAGAATAAAATGATCACACAAAAAATGAATAAATATAGAGAGGCATAAGGTGAGCGCTCAAATGAGAATCTAGATAACAATTTTGAATTTAAAATTGTAATTTGAGCAATGTGTGTATGTTTATTTAATCCAACTTATTTTTTTGGGGTCAAAGGCAAATTCTTTTCACGTTGACAGCCAAACCTAATCTTTTTCTCTCTCTACCTCTATTTACCTATTTAAAAGACGGATCATTTTGTAAATATCCGCTATGTCAATACTGATTTTATCTATGTCGTGATATATTCTTACCTCCCCGCCACTCACACTGAATTGGTGCAATAATTTGGACAATTCGATAAAAGCGAATTTTCATTTTAAACAAAGGAATGAGAGACCTTCGTTAATAAATATATAATTTCTTAGAAATATGAGACACTATGGCCAGTAAATATTTTTATTCTCTCGACGTTTCAACAAAAATATTTTGTCCTCGTCAGGAACAAACAAAAATTAAAGCATTCAGCAAGGCGTTAAAAATTTACTGGCCGAAGTGTCTCTTAATTCTAAGAAATATGAATGCCATTGGGCCAGGCAACTTCAATCTTCATGATAAATAATTTCTAAGGTTTCGATAGTTGGTCCCTCAGAATTATTTTCCCTAAATTCTATTTAATAACAAAGGTATATATATGTTATGAATATTTTGTTTTGTTGTTGAAAAAGATAGAAAATTGAAGGTGCAGTCGCAAAAATAGGAAAGATAACTATTTACCCATCAAGTAGTTTTTATTTTGAATTACTTGAAGCAAATTACACATAAAATTATTTTTCACAGTAATATATAATTTATAAAATGAAATCTAAATTCGTGAATTAAAAAATAGATAGGTCAACAATACATATTTACAACAATAATAAAAGTGTATCTTCTAAATCTATCGTCAAAAATAAAAGTATAGTCAATGATGAAAATAAAATACATGTTTTTGAAAAATGAAATATTTGCATTTTAGATTTTATAATATATAATATATAATAATAATTTTAAATAGTAATTTCTTAGTATACGATTATAAATTATGAATAAATTATTAATTATTAATAACTCCAATATTTAACGTACTAAAATACCAGCCATGATAATCATGATGGTACAATATTACAAATGCTTGTGATATATCTCACGGAACTACGTTTTTACATATGAATTATGACCGAAGAACTAATTGTATAAATACTTGAAAATTGTTAGAATTACATAATACATCACAAAAAACGTTTTCTTTATAAAAATGGCGTAGAGAAAATTTAGAGTTATTATATAAAATTATAGAATTCATAATATTTAAAAATATATATACATAAACAATGATTAGAAATAAATATACATCGAAGTCATTTACCTATAAATATAGTATAAAGAAAACAATTAGTGTGAATAAAGACATAGACTATGAAAAAAATATTTAAACTGCAGTTAAATAGTACTCATTAACGGTACGCATTAAGTACATATACCTTGAAAATTAAATACATTCAGAGAGTGAGTTTAAAAAGAAGACCTAGTATGCATCAACACATAAAATGCAAAAATTCAAATATTTAGTATGAATATAATATTTAAACTGTGAGTATAAATACCCAAAGCGGTAAAAAATAAAGTACAAATATGATGAGAAATACGAACAACAAAGCTTTTATATTCTAGTAAACGTTGTGCTAGTTAACGTATCAAGTTTAGTTAAGCCGGGGTTTCTCCTAATGACGGGCTAATGTTCTGGTTTAACTACAAATTGATTTCTATATGGTGATTATAGTGAAGCCTCCAGTATGCCCTATATTGTATTTTCATCCGTTAAATCCACCACTCGGCTCAATATATGGATTGAAAAGTCTATGTAACTTTTCGAATAATTAACTACATAGTTAATCATTAATAAAACAAATACCTTATGAAAAAGGCATCTCCTTATCGTGCAACTGAAAGTTGCTGATGGCTTGCGCCATCTATCGGAATAAATATCAACTTGATTTTTAATTATTCCAGAATTGGCCAAATACCCATTCTTAATTAATCAAGAAAAGCTAACCACGGACGCGTTTCGGGCTGTTGGCCCTCATCAGCGTGGTGCAAGCTGTAACTCAACGACCAAAAAATTGGTCATTCAAGCATCCTGAAAAAACATGAAATTGATAGTTAAGGCCAGAATTGCGTGAGACCGCGACACAATGTGAAAAAATAGTACAAATGTGAAATATAAGCGTTAAATTGAAAAATAGCGTTAAAATATATTGCTATAATGAAAATCCGGAACTATTATAGACGCGTATGATTATTTTAAAAATAAAACAATTTCTACAATTTATTTTAAAATAATCACACGCGTCTATAATAGTTTTGAATTTTCATAACAGGCGCGCTAATTCATTATATTGATATAATAGATAAAAGTAAAAATAGTTCCAAATCTGGGTATTTCTCTATCTAAGAATAACTATATCTTATATTAAAATCTAATAAAATGGAACGACACAGTGTTAACATTATAGAAAGCCAACAAAACCGTTAGCACACACACTATAATCGCATAACTATAAAACATTATAAAAGGTTTCGCACTAGATTAAGTGAACTCTCTTTATTACGACTATTAAGCCTTTAAAAATTGACCGAGGATTACAAAAAAAAAAAGATGTCCCCGGGTTCGAACCTCTCCACATTATATTGGCAGATAAAATTTTACAAGGCCTGGAGGCACATACAAATATGGTGGATAGAAGGAACTGCTTAATGTGCTCTAATGAGAAGACTAATAAAAAGCTAAAATTGGATAATAAAAATGCTCATGAAAAGTTCCCATAAAATCTTTGTCTTAAATCTAACAATGACTTTTATGTGTCTTTGAAAATTTTACCTTTTTTGGATTAAAGAATCTGTGTGTATGGAAAACTGGCTTAAATCTTAATTAGAAATATGTAAGTGTATATATTGTGTGGAGAGAGTAACGACTTGGGTAGTTTTGTTTTAATTAATTTTACTCCTCTACTTTATTTTCCAAAATTATAAAGAAGTACTCTCTAAATATAATATTTTTAATATTATAGTTGATCATAAAAATATATCTCTTTTTTAGCGTTAACTATGTTTTATTTTATGTATGTAGATTAACTACTTGTATATTTATTGCTTGAAAATATTTTATTTATATTCTTAAAATTTGGGATTTATTGCGAACTATGAATATATAAACTTATTTACATTTATATTCAAATATATATGTATGTATATGGAATATTATATCTATGTTTAAATATTTGGAATGGAATGCAGCTAGTTTGATGTCTTTTGCTTTAATTAATTTTATTGCTCATATTTATTTTTTATTTATAGATATAATATTTTCATTCCAAATTTACAGTTATATATATACAAAAACTCAGACAAAAAATTGATGAGGCCTAGATTACTTTTACTTAGAAAGGGATTTTCGTTATGAGTGAGAAGTATTTTATTTTTTAGAGGATTCATTGAAAAGACAGAAAAATATCTCTCGTTTAGTTTTTCTATATAATGTTGTGTTATGGTGAGTGTCTCAATATGCGCGCGCATATAATTTTAATCAGAAATTCCTAAATAAATATATGGGGATATTCAGGTCCCCATATAAATGTACAATTTCGGTCATTATTTAACAACCTTTACGTTATTATTATGGCCGTGGTCCATTTGGACGAGGAAAGCAAAGAACGCGGCTGATTCCGCACTAGCCTGTTCAGTGATTCGCTAACCATGACGTATGCACAAAGGAACGTGTGGCCATTGGACATGCGTCGGACCAGGAGGCTGTTGTTGGGTGCTGCCTGGAGTATAAGAGCTCCATCTATTATTTCTTCCATTGGTGAATCTGTATAAGACTGGTGGTCTTAATAAAGCTTTGTGTGTGTGTTATTATTATCTTTATTTTTGTTAATATTTATTTGTGATGATAAGCGTCGTCAAAATCAGATATAGCAATGAAGAAGGAGGTAAAATAACAGTTAAAGGAACCAAGGTAAGAGATTTTCACTTGATAGTTTGGGATGGGTAAAGGTGGGAAGGGTAAAATTTTAAACAAATAAAGAAGGCAAGAAATGAGGTTTACAAATGATATACTAGTGAAAAATTTGAATAGTTGAAGAAATCAGGCAACTCTCTTTTTTTACAGAATAAAGAAAAATAAATCAAAATTCGAGCGGTTACAGAAGGCAAGGGAAGGAGGTTTTCACGGGATATAGAAGTGAGGGCGAAGTTCAAATTTTGAAAAGCAGAAGGAGACAAGAGAAGATATTCGTACGTTATACTGCGTGGGGGGTTTAAATTTGAGTAGTTAAAGGAAGTAAGGGATGGGGTGCCAACGTAATATTGTTGGAAGTCTAGAGGTCAAAATTGGGTTGCGCAATTCAAATCGATTCCATTGCCACAGGTGCTCTAGCAAGGTGCAACTGGCTTCACAGGCCTTCTTCAGGCTCCTCTACCTTCAGGTCAAAATGTGGACAAACCATCGTTTCAGTTTTTGTATATAATGAATTGTATATAGGTTGCTAAAATAATTCATTTTAGATTTTCTCTTCTGTTTGAGAAAACCATCGTTTCAGTTTTAATTATGTTTTTAGTCCGGTTATTGAATTGTATATAGGTTGCTAAAATTTGATTAGGCGCAAGAATTCCGAGCTAGGATATCGCGTCCGATATGTCAATAAAAAAATGTTTTACAATATACATGGTGCAAAGGAATTTATAGAAAT
Source organism: Cordylochernes scorpioides (assembly GCA_030710605.1). NCBI lineage: Eukaryota > Metazoa > Arthropoda > Arachnida > Pseudoscorpiones > Chernetidae > Cordylochernes > Cordylochernes scorpioides. The sequence continues at coordinate 132,736,256 of CP092886.1, read as the reverse complement.
ATGAATTATAAAAAAATCAAAATATTTGAAACTAATTTAACTATTTTCAATTCTAGGTTTGTACTAAATGCTCAATTTACATCACATAATTGAAGGAGTAATTTAGAATATTTGATAAAAATAATTATATATGGATATATTTTGTCGAAATATATTTTCCTCAATAATCATCCAATTTACTATTTAAATGAGCCAACACAAATTGCTTTTTATTTCTTTTTTAAAATAGAAAATATATTAATGCTTAATCATTTTTGAAACCCTTTAATATTTATAATAAATGTGAACATATAAACTAAATATTTTTCAAATAACACCTATCGTTATTTTTCTAATATAACAATAGAATTATAAAATTATTTTTCTCTCTTATTGCATATATATATATATATATGTATATAAACGTATTAAATTATTTGCTTTTCTTTACATAGGTTACTTACATACATATATAAACATAATTCAATGTGCGGATAAAATATAATAATGCAGAGAAAAATATTCCAAATAAATATGCACACATTATAAATATAAATAAAATTTAGATTCAAATCTAAAGTTATAAAAATAAATGTATTTTCCATTTGAATGCTAGAGAGCGAAATAAATCCTAATATTACATTTTCATTTTTTATATATTGTCGAGGTTAGAAGTGGAGAAGTTAATGTTTCTATCTCCAAATAATTTAATTGTCTCCCAGAAAATAAAAACCCTTTTCCCTGGACGATAGTATTTGATACTTTTCCTCCACTAACCGATGTTTCTCTTAGATTTCGTGGAGAAGTACTTATACGGATTTTATATTGATTTTTGAATTATCGTTTTATATTTTAGAAGAAAACGTACTATTTATAAAATTGATGTCATTGCATACATTTTATTTCATATTTGTAGATAGAATATAGAATATTTATATTTTTTAGCAAAAATTCAATTAATAATGTATGCGCAAATAACCATATGAATATTGTAGAGTGTTTCTGTTTAACATTAAATTTTGTGGATAACTAAGGTGGTAAGTTGTAACCAATAAACATTTACCACCTACATTTTACAATTCTCGCTGGAGATTCATTGTCTTCCAAGAGCTAACGTGATTCATTCATTTCTATATAGTCAGTTATGCCATAACATTACTTAAAAACGGGGTAAAATTGATACGCTCAAAGTACGTCGTCTATCAGAAATAAATAAGACTGTCTGTCCTAATTCTATACCTCTTGTGATTATTAAATTATAAAAAGCTCATACGAGCGTAGTGGGGGTATGTATTTTTGTTTTGATATATATATACACCACACGTGATATATATATATATATATTTTGAAAATAGAGCAATCCATATTTAATTCATTAGATAATAAAAAGGCATATATTGGATTTAATAAAATATTCCATTGTTCTTGCTAGGCGAAGCGCGTCGGTACCAAAACTGGTTAAAATCGTTACATTAAAATCGTTATTAAATCCAATATATGCCTTTTTATTATCTAATATATATATATATATATATATATCAAAATATAATTTTTTCATATATATATTTATTTATTAAATTCTAATGTCACACTTCGATTATTACGGGGTTTAAATATTTTTCCTCGCATTGATATTTTTCTAAGTTTTTTCCTGATTTGAAAATATATGACCAATGCGCTCAAATAGTGTTATTTGAAGATATAATAAAAAGGTATACGCACATTCTTTGCTGCTCCTCTATTTCAAGGTGTGTTGTTCGTGTATTTGTTGTTTCTTGTTTTAGTGGAGATTCTACTTCTCAATCCTATATCTCCCCTTCAGAAATTTCCAATCTAAATTAGGTATCAAATTTAATGAAATGAATTCAAACGATCTCAGATTTTTACTTTATATATAATTTTTCATTCCTTTCCTAGAGGCTTAATGTAAAAATACCCCAATTTAAAATTTTGATTTGATTTTAATCTTGAAATGAAGGGAAAAATTAACAAAGGATTCTGACACTTTGCATACAAATCTGAGTTACATCAATATATTTGCAATATTCCTTTTGTATTGTTTGGATAATCAAATATCTCTCTCTCTCTCTCTCTCTCTCTCTAATGTATTAATTTTAAACCTATCTATTTTATATATAAAAGCGTTTCACATGTGTTTTATTCAAGGATATATAAGTTAGCACTATGTTCTTTATGAAATCATACAATTCCTTACAGACGAAACTTCTCACGCGAATATAATGAATAAGACATCAATGAGCTTGTAATTCTCAATATTTTCTAATTCTATCAATGACAGTCTGAAATGGTTTTATTATTAAAGAAAATTAGGGTAAAATAGTTTATATATAAAAAAATAAAAAAGGAATATCCTGACCAGGAGCACATGTGCTTTTCAGAAGGCAGAGCGCAATCTCTGTTGCAACAGAAACCAACTAGTTCCCTGATTTTGGCAAACTCAATTTTTCGATAAATCAAGAAAAGCCATCCAAGATTTTTGGTCCCAGTGGCTTCTTGAAAAACCAGAAATAGGTATTTAAGGCCAAACTTGTGTAAATTTTATATATAGTATATTATAGTTATATTTCTGAATGTGTATGAATATACGCTTATACCTTATACTTTATATGTTGTCTCGGTAATATTATCGCAGCTTCACTAATAAATGATTCCATCTTTAAAAGGAAAAAATGCAAGTGTTACTTATTGAGGTGACAGGCAACTGGCAAATATTCATTTATAGGTACTCAGCTTTGAAGAGACGGCGTAAGAGGATGGGATAATGAAGGTGTATTTATATTATAAAGAAAGGTCTATTTCATTTATATCACATTAAAACTAGCTCCAATTATAAGATATATGCATGTTGCCCTACCATTCAGTTTACTTATGATAAATTTACCTATACAAGTAGCTCGTATTGAAGAAATTTTGATGGGTGAGGTATGTGGATTAGAGTGTCTATTATAATATAATGTGAGGTGTGCACTTTTTCTTCAATCTCATATAGAAACCTTTTGAATTATAAGGAAATAAATAAAAGGTGTGCATTATTGTTCTGTATACTACTTCGTGGATGTTATTTTTATAATCTATGTGATTATTTCACATTATAAATATTATATGTAATGAACATTTTTATTGAAAATTAAAATCACACAGTGGTTTTACAATTAGGTTAATTAAAATAAATCATTCTGATACGGCATATAGATTATAGATCTATATAATTAATCAAAAGATTTTTTAAGAATATTTTATTATTCACAGTGCTATTCGCGTATAAATTTTTATGATTCACTCTATATTCGTGAAAGGTTTCTATATCATATTCTTTACAACGATATTATAATGTGGCGTTTTCCTTTCTAACATTTTTATAGAAGACACTGCTATGAAATATACATATAAATCATGGTTATTTATTCCTCAATGTCCAAAATGTACTAATGGAAAGTAAGAGGGAGGTCACGTGGCCCAAATTGCTCTATAATAGAGTTATAATAATAATTAATCAGTAAGGGGGTGGAATAAAGAAGTAAAGTAGTTTATCACCAAACTATCCCTTTAATCTCGATAAAACACTTATTGCGTGAGTGGCCCGACTTAATATCGCATAGAGAATTTACCAATGGTTTAATGCGTTTTTTCCTTACCTTGTGTTTTTACTCCTGTTCTTTATAAATATATCTTGCTTTCTTGCCATAACTTTGTTTCGCAATATTCGATATTAAAACCTGATATTGTTGAGTCTTCACACTTATAGATAATTTACGCTTTTAGACAAACTGAACATAGGATCGAATCCTTAATATTAAAAATGAATTAAATATCCAATATCCTCTTGGATATTTATTAAATTAATCTCATATTAAACTTATTGTTTATTTTCTATTATATTTTTCAAAAGATATTTTACACTTATTCTGACTTAAATTGTGAGGTTTAAATTTAAAAGGACTCTGACACCTTCTAAGTGCCGTTACACTATTTTCTAATTATATAGATATGTAAATTTGTCTTACAACAACTGTCACCTCCGATAATATTTCCCTATGCCATGTGAACCTGCCAATACATTCACATTATACATTTTTAAATTTATAACTTATACTTATTGTGTAATAGAATTGTCAATTTCTATAATATTGCAGAGAGATTGCTTTTAAACGAAATAATTTCAGCCTGTATTATAAGTTTGTAAACTATAAAAGGAAATCTAATAAAGAATTATATTTCAGATAAGATAAAGAATAAAAAGAAAGTTTGAGTGATTTTTATAGATATAGTGAAAAAGAAGCTTATAAGGGCCAGCTTAAAATAGTCATAAGAGGAACAGATTTGGAGCGTTATATTTTCATTCAGGTAGGATTATATGGTCCTTAGTCCTATTATCACCATACTATTCCGAATATAGATATTTATAGAAACGGCGCAAAACAATGAAAAATATACCTCATTAGATTAGATTAATAACCCTGAACCTTTGGATAGGAATATTTGGTTATATTTGCAAACTCAATATAGTTGGGATATATATTAATATCCAAGTATTTTGTCAAATAATAGAAATTCCATCGTCGGTTTAAGTTTAGAAGCTGAATGTACAAAATAATTTCCAGCTTAGCTGCTAGACACTGAAGTCAAGAAAGGAGAATATACATTCTTTAAATAAAAATCCCTCAATTAAATTAATCAATCAATTGATTAGCGATCAATATAGCAATCAACACATCGTGCTATCAAATCGATTTCCAAGAAGAAAATGGCGCTATAAAAACGCCCAATTATTGTAAAATAAAAATGATATGGGATGTTAAATCTCTATTCCTCGCGCCCTTCCCGGGGCTTTCTAGCACCAATCAATCATCGTTTTCCAAATTTTTATGGCATCTTTTAAACTAATTAACACTTTTTGGAAATACTCTTGTAATTTATCCTATGGGATTAGTGCAATTTTGAAATATTGAAGTTTAAATAGCTCTATTTTATGTAGAGTTTTTTTATTTATAGAGAATCTAAATTCAATATTTATATATATATATTCGCTTTTGAAATAAATCTAGGTTATTTACCTGTAAATATCGGATACCCAACACTATAATTTCTGCAAAATTAATTAAAATATACGATAATATATATGCGTTTTATAGAATTTAAAAAATAATTCAATAATCTATCTTATACATTTTCGATATAATCCTATTTTTAATTAGAAATTTTCTCAAATACTTAGAATAAAGATCTCTATATACATATGCTACAACTTAGCACCCAGTCTATATAGAGAGAGCTAATCTAAAAACTTAGTTTTCACCCAACTCTGGTCTAACTTTTGAAGCCTCGGGGATCATGAAAGTAGAGTTTTAGAGTTTTCTTTTGTTTTTCTCTAACAAATTGTTAGCAGTTTTGTGGTTAAGGTTTCACGGCCACAGGTAGTTTGTGGCACATATATTGTTAGGAGAGAGGCGCGCGGCTGGAGGCAACAATATTGATAAATTGAAGACTAGATCGACCAGCTGTAAAAATGGGATTTGTTGATATGTGGTGATTTGAGATTGAGAGATAGACAGGTTCTCACTATCTTTTCAATAATATCATTTTTATATCGTATTTTACTATCCAGGGATTTTATCTAGCCCCTGCCCTTTCTAGCTATGCATATGGCTAAAATTTGACAGTTCAGAGCTTCATCGATATGAGTTAGAGCATCTCTGGGTTTCTTGAAGATAACTGATGCTTATATGTCAAGATTCATATGTTTTGTAATGAAACTCAAAGTGTTCTAGACGAAATTGGCTATTATATGAATTTGAATTAAAATATCTTTAAAACATTTGTCCGTATCGGAAATAACATTGTGTGTGCTTCATGGATAGAACTGACTTTTCTATGCATGAATCAAATTTTATTTCTACAACACCTTTTACATCTTGGGATTACTATTTTTGACGTGACAACGTCTTAAATTAGGTTGCGGCTGGGAGTCACTTATGAAAAAGTGTAACGCCCGGTAACGTTACGATGAGTCACCGAACGAGAGTGCTGCGCGCGCAGCTGCGCGCGCAGCGCTAGAGAATTAGGCGCATTGAATCGGCGCATGCTTGTCTCTGTCTTTGTCTTTCTCGAACGTTCTTGGCGTTGGAAAAACAAGAAAGCGTCATAATACAAGTTCACACGTGTGGTTAAAGTATCGTCAGCTGTGTCTGTAGTGAGAATGTGGAGTGCTTAGATTCGTCATTTACAACAACTACAACAATAAAGGTAAATAATTGTACACTGATATTTCATTATCGTAAACTATGATTGATTGATTAATTGTTAGATTGACACAAAAGTTGAGAAACTGAGTTTATAGGTTATGTCATACTATTGATAAATGTTGATAGTGTTAAGTAAATTTTTTCATTCAATTCCTTGTTCCTATTGTGCAATTTAATTATATTCATATCAATAAATATTCTACCGTTGTCACGTAAAATCTTCGCCCGTAAAACCGACTTTACAGGCAACCATTGTTTTTTTTCTTAAAGGTGAATGCTCGTTATTGGACTAAAAGGGACATTTGAGACTAATATTTAACGAATAAAATTGGTTATTATAAAATATATTTTACAATATTCGATAGCAAAATCCCTTCGATATTGTAAAAATATGTATAATGAGTTTCGTTGAAAAAAAAAGAAAGAAACTTATTGTGAAAATATTTATGATATATCAATCATTTTTCATGTTTCCCTTAAATAAAAATACCAAAAGATGAACCTATATATATTATTCAATATATTTTATAGTAAATAAATATATATTTCGCGCGTGTAATATTGCGGAAAGACGGTATCCATTTTCCAAATGGGGGCACATCTTTCTTTTGGAATATTTTCTATGTATTTATTTTTTATTTCACCAATATATATATATACCTCTATATAATTTTATATATACACAATGATACATAATTTATATTTTATTTACATTGAGTATATAAGCCTCTTTTCTAATAATCTTTTTTATATTATTTCAGATATAAAATTGAATTATAAATTTAATAGAGTTTTTCCAGATAATTTTACCCATTTTTCCAAAACAAACCAACAAGAAATAAGTAATATTGAAATTTTAATAACAATCAATTAAGGATTAAATCTCAACATCATAATTCAATATTGAAAACACACAATTAAAAAATAAATTATTTTATTTTTATTGAAAAATAATTGGCAATAAAAGGCGTTGGAAAAGAATTTAATCTTAAGTATCTAGAACTACTATGGGGAGGGGGATTGTTTTTCTTGGTGTTTTTATAATTTGTTTATTTTTCAGGCGATCCTATTCCCTCTTTAATTACATCGGTCGTTATCTGGAGCTTTCTAATGGGCCCTTCTAACGAAGCTTGTAGATCCATCGACCCCATCAATCGATTCACTGCAAACCGACGGATAAACTCGGAGGAAGGATGCCTGCGAAAATTCCGATAATGCGTTTGTTTGTAAATTCGATTTTAATTCCTTTTTACCGATAATGCAACGCGAGCACAGATTGGCAGTGCAAAGGTACGCCAGCGAGTAGATACCGTACACCTCACAGAGAGGGCGCTTACTTAGAGTTTCCCTGATAGAGAAGTGTATTGAGCTTTTATTTCAATTATTACATGAATACTCATTGTGGCAAATACATTTTTAAAACGGCAGTTTTATATTTTCAAATATGAATAAATATATGCGATAATTTATCAAAATTGTTTATTACTATATTATTTCGATATTTCCAAAGTAAATTAACCTTTCAACTTGAAAAATGCGTTGAGATTTCACACGCAAAATTTAACATTTTATTATACCAATATATTAGAAAATCGCATATTAATTCTCTTGAAATTTTTATAAGATTAGCCACCCATAGTTACGGTCATCTTTTATTATTTACTTTTCCTCAACAAAAATTTGACCATAGGCTTCGATATGGTATTTTACTAGCTATCTTCCTTTATTTACACGTTTTACTTTGAATCTGCTCAATACGTTGTGATATTCCCACTATCCTTACAAATTCTCTGTTAAAATTAGAAACATACCTCCATAAGTGGTGTGTAAATTCTACTTAATGAAATTATGCATTAATTTTTCACCATTGATTTAAGTAGAAACACAATGAATGACGTCTAATTTTATAAGGACATATACTATAAATGGTACCTAAAATGCTTCTCTCATTAAAAATTTAAAATAATTATTTTTTATCGCTCTAGTACAGAATGTGATGGTGATGAAGAATGAGCCTCCACACACCGACCTTTGTAACGTCGGACAAAACCAACATGTATACTAAGGTTCTGGGCTTTGACTTTCATCACTACAGGGGCAGCTTTGATTTAATAACATCTTACAAAAGGAATTATGGAATCTGTCGAATTTTACCTGAAATTTCTAAATCTTGTGTTCCGCCGTTTTTATCTTATCACCAACGCCACGTACCGTACTGTGTTGATAAACAAAGTGCGTTGTTTTAATTCATTTTTAAAGGGAGGGATGCCTTTCAATACATGGATACCATCCTCTTGCAATCTTGTAATGTTTCATAAATTATGTTTTTAAAAATATAAATTTTGGATTATTAGAGAGAGAGAGAGAGAGACTTTGCATTAAAGTGGGCGGGGTATGACGCGGTTCTTCTGATCTAATTTTATTCAGAGCGATCTTTCGAAATCACATAGTAAACTATCTAGAGTTTCCCTCATTTCAGACGTACAATTTAAAATGCATGGAAACTTCCTGAAATCCTCTTAAACTAACTGCTTCCCTTTAAAGAAATTTGAAATTCCTTTTAAATAAATAAATAAGGAAATATAAGAGCAGCCTGAAACGGTATGAGTGAAACAGATATATTAGGTAAATAATATTGATGTGAAACATTGTCTTAATAAGCAGCGCTATAGAGCGCTCTAATATTTCAACTCTAGCGATATATTATTTGCCTCTTTATTCCAACACTAACCGCCTCTTTCATTAGGAAATCGACAGGGACGGAGAAATATTAGAGATCCATTTATAAAAATGAAGAGAAATACTCGCAAATATTTCACTAAAATATTCTCGGCACACATATTTAGTTCCAACTTCCCAAACTTTCCTGAGATGTTTGGAAAAGTTTAACGCTCACATTTTAGAAGCAGCGATGATTTTCTTTTTATTTCGGCTTGGTGAAATCGCCTCATTAGCTAGGCAAACACGTCCAGAGTCACATAGTTAATTATTTGCCAGACGAAACATTCTCTAGATGCTTTCGAGCCTATTATAGTTAGAAATGTCTTCATCTTTAATAGGAATATGTAAATTACACATTCGCACCAGGCGGTAATCAGGACGATGACACAGTGGCCATACTGAATATTTTGGGTATTTTACTTGTGGCCGTTATCGATAAATTCCTGGAAATATTCACCGATATGTATTCCGCCATATCAAATAAATTCTTGGAATTTCCTGCACTATATCAACTTATAAATTTATATTTATCTTTTTATAAATCTTTATTTTCGAGCTAGGAACTCGATGGCTACTTACTTATAAATAGTATATTGAATTTTATAGCTAACTCTTAATAAGAAAAGGAATCATTTAATGCAAATTTGTCTTTTCTAACAAAAACAACTTTATATTAGATAGAAAGGGCAAAGTATTTTATAAAACCTCTTACTCTTTCTCTCCTTACTATGATATAAAATATTGGAAAAACTTCGCTCTATTTATCATCAGTAGTGAATCCTCCAAGCGGCTTCGCCTGTTTAATCTGACCGTTCTAATATGGCTACGATCACGCCACCTTCGCTGTAACTATTGTGTTGGAGCGGGTCGCTCCTTAAATAAATGCATATATTAGTTAATAACCAAATGAATCCTCTCTTTCTTTTTCCCAGTAAGAGACGCCTACGGAAGCCAACAGTACATAGACAGATAAAGCACATAGGCTATAGTTATTAACTAAAATATGCATTTATTTAAGGCCCCAATTTATAATTGTAACAAATAGTATTTGAATCAAAACATTCAATCGGGTAAAACACGGGCGTTGCCCGGGTCATTCGGCTAGTGCTAATATAACTGGAACTTTTAAAATTGTTTTAACGGAAATTTTGCTTTTTTTCGGGAGCATGATTTATTAGGCTGAATAATTTGAAACATACCCAATCAGTGATCAAACACTGCTAAACGAACAAAAAAACCTATTCTACTTATAAACCCAAATATAAACAATTTGTTATGCCCTAAGACACAACGATCTCTTCACATGTGTTTTATTTATTTATATTATTTACATTTGAATGAACACTTATAAATATAGTGACACAACCAAATCATACAATTTAAATCCAATTTTACAATTAAAAATGTAAAAATTGATGCATATTTAAATTTTTATTTTTCATTTTATAAATATTATATTCATAAATATAAATATATATATAGAAGAGAGAGAGAGAGAGAAATATCAAATATATAATATCAAATACAAATATATACATGATAACAACGTTAACTATTTATTCTCTCTCAAAAACATGTGTGAAATGATCCAAAATTGAATCTCTTTTCTGAATAAAAAAAAAAATAGAAAAAATATAATAAAAATCAATGCGGGAAAAAAAACATATTTGGAGTGTATAGAGCATTTCTATTGGACAACGAGCATATTGGCAGGGCGCCTCCCGGCAGTCGAATGGGCTGAGGGCGAGGTCGGGCGAGGAGGTATTGATGATGGACGCCTAACGACCGCTGCATATTCCGCGAGATGGCGCCTCAGCACAACTGAATGAGACAAATCGCATTCAGAAAGATCATTAATTCATCGTCCGCCACAACGAGCAATATTGGAAATCAATTCCACTGTTGGACACTGGATCCTAAAGCCTGACTAATCTTTCTTCAATTGTTACACCAGTAAAAAATAAAGATATTAAAATAGATTTTTTATCTTCTTTTGCTCCCCTTATTTTTATTTCAGCTTTAGTTTTTTAACGCTGTATTCTTAAAAAATGATATTGTTTATACTTATATATATATATCTATTTATATATATGCGTAGAGGGTTGTCATTTATTGATTTATCAATAAAGGATTTTGGTCAATATTTTGGAATAATTAATATCAACGATGAGATGATATTTATTTCGTTAGATGGCGCAAGCTATCAAGAACTTAGAGTTCTATACGATCGGGAAATCCCTATATCTTAATAAACATGTATATTTAATTAAAAAGGCATATATTGGATCAAAATATCATTTATTTTACCAATATTTCAGTTGGCTGAACGCCAACCTTTATCAAGGTGTTATAACATTTTAAAAACATGTATATTATTCTTTATTATTTAATATTCTAGCCCAAATGGGTGCTATTTCTTGTTATTTAAAGCAAGAATACCTGTGGTATTAGGCCTTGAGTCTAACCTCTGAGCCAAGAGAGAAGGACGGGCATTACAAGCAGCAATTTATCTAGCACAGGTCTGTAGAGAGATGGTAACCATGGAATGGTGCGAAGTAGATATTGTGAGATATCTTATTGATCTGAGGGCGAAGTGGGGAGTGGCAGGTGTCTCAACGACCACTCTCCTCGGAGCCACTGGGACTGGCAGGAGACTGGAATGCCAACTTGGAATACTCGTTGAGCCCCTTTTTCCTATTGATCCTTTATAATGAAAAAGTTGTCAATCGTACTACCGGCTATAATGTCTAAGACTCTACTACAATATGAATTATTGTAGATAGTCTCACGCGCAATTATCCAGATTGGATATGGCGTGTCTTATTTGCAACTGATAATGTCTAAGAAATACACTCATGGACAAAACTTAAGGAAGTGGAAAGTCTTTGATGTTTCCCGTCGTCCGTAGAAGCATTTTTATTCACACTTTGTTACCTCGTGTGTCTTCAATAAAAGTCACTGCGTAGAAATATTTATTCAGAGTTATTCTATGAATCCCAATATACATGCAAAAAGGTACAACATGCTTTAGTTTTGTCCATTAGTGTATTTGATTCCGGATATATCTCCTCCAAAGATTTTATAAGTAAATTAATGTTTGATATTAGTTTATTTTTGAAAAGGGGGGGGGGGGGCTTGAGCAGAATATCGCAAAATAAAATATTTTTATAGATTTTAATTGAATTATATTCACCATTTTTTTTTTCAAAATTAAAAAAACATGTAGAGCCGTTATATAGGAGTATGTCTGACGTCGCCACAAATATTCCAAGTAGATCTACCATCTTTTATTTGTTTCCGCCGCCCTGCGTTCTTACATACTTGAAAAAACGCTCAACCGAAAACCAACAAATAAAATTGAACGCATAATTTCTAGAAGCTAGATCTTCCAATCCATCAAAGACCTGATGGCTTATGGAATGTGACAAAGCAAAAGATTATACGTTGAAAAGGTATTTCCAAAAGACTTCAATGTATATATTTTACATAAAATTGACTCTGATTATATTATAGGATTGGGTTTTTGAAAGATATTCTGGATGTGGAATGTACGGGCTCTACCTTGAACGTTTCCAAGAATCACGGCAAGGTTGCCATACTCCATGGATGTGATAAATATACATGGTTGCGTATGGACAGACACTCTTTCACATATTAATGATGTGGAAGTCTTTGATGTTGCGATGTTGGTTATCTCGTGTGTCGTCAATACATGTGTATCAAATATCTCTTTCAGAGTTATTTCTGAATCCCGATATATACGATAAAAGGTACAACTTCCCTAAGTTTTGTGTCCATGAGTGTACTCGGTTATTACAACGGAGAGTTCTTACCGTACTCCATATACGCCGGTATCCCTGAGGTTTCCGATAAATACACCTAGTGATAACACCATACGCCAACAAAAATACAGGAATTAGAGCGCAACGCCACATTCCATCATGATCGATTTCTCTCTTGGGCTTGGGTCTTCTCGCCGCCCTGTTTCTAGGTCCACCCTACCGGCCGTACCCATGCCTGACTCTCTACGGCAATGGCTTTATTTATTGTTGCTTAATCTATTTGTGCTCGTGTAAAATTGTTCTCTTCAGAGATCTAAATATACAAATAACTATGCAGCACGTAAAAATAACCTCATATTCGTATTTTGTGAATATTTCTAAGTATATTTTCCTAAATAATGTAATATCATAGTGAGTGCATGGGCTCATACATTTCTAAATATTATATTTTATATTATATATCGTTAGGAGAGAGGTGCGCTGGGGGAGCTTTTGGTTCACGTGCCATTTTTAAAAACTTGCTTGTTTTGGCTACCTCTTTTTTCGTGGAATTAATTGTAACTAAAAAGACAATAATCTTTATTTAGAAGGTGCTCCTTCTAATTAGTTTTTAAATAAACGTCAAAACTCTTCTCGGATGTTTGCTCCCAGTACATCAGGTCACCAGCGCAACAATATAAATATCTTAATTGGCATGAGATTCATACCATTTCTCCAGAATTTCAATATTTCTCTTAACGAATTTAAGAGTGATCTATATGCATATATACATTACTATTACAATATCCATTAGGAGAAGGGAGCTATATATAATGTAAAAAAACTATATATACAGAGATAAAAAAAGAGTGAAATACTATAATAAAAAAAATTGAAAAATACTAAACTATGTATAAAATATCAACTAGAAAGATATATGAAATTTAGCCGTTAAAACCTATATTACACACAATGAGACCATTTTGAAACAATAGTTCTATTTATAGGAGTTCCTAAGCCCCTCAAAGAAAATGTCTTAAGAAAAAAAAAAAAACAGAATATATCCCCACGGCTTGAGCTATCCTCTATCTATCCTAAGTATTTGCAAGTAATAATTTACTTTACCAAAATTAATGACTACTATGAAATAATGCAGTGGAGCAGTTACATTCCGGGGAGAATACCAAATCTGGAATGGTACATCCACTCACCATAGCGCCGAGACCATGGATAAAAACAGAGAAATTGGATATCTTAAACTTTGATTAGGAGTCCATAAATGTGAATGTGAATCCTTGCCAAAATGTCATTTATATATTACGAATCTTTAGACTTTAATTGTCCCATTAAATATTATAATTTCACGAAGGCGTCATATATAGTATATGCAATATATAAAACAAAGGAAGGAACATAACAAAAAATGTAGTGAAATTAAGAATAAATTTTTCCTGATCGGTCAAATTGATGGTTATACTTTCAGGATCAGAAGATGCCATTTTCCATTAACAGATATTTTGAATAGTGCGTTACTTTACATCCTTTCACTTAGAACTCAGAGTTGAAAACAAATTGTGATATTAATTTTGATTTGATAAATATATTTTTTCTGCCAAAAAAGAAATATTTATATATATTGAATATTTAAATATTACCTCTCGTACTAATATAAATAATTTTATTTTAATAACACACACAAAATATGCATTCTCAATTATAATTTAATATAATATTTAATTTTGTAATAGTTATATCCCTATCTCTCAACTCTATTCGAATTTTCTCTAAAGTTATTAGATTAATTGGTTCATTTGAAACGTATTAAATGAATCTCTTGAGGGCAGTAAATTGAGGTCGAAATAAATGCATTGTTCATATTCTTGAAAAAGTTTTAAGTGCTTGAGAAAATGGGCAATTTCCTGCTTTAATTTGCAAATGGCTTTAAACCAATATAAGTAAATTATAAACAATTGCGCCCAAACGAGAAAAGTAAAATAAAAACGTAGAGAAATTAAAATTATCACTAATTAGAAAATTATCAGCTTAAAAGACATAATTAAAGCTCGAGTATTTTGTAATAAGGTTACAGGATATTAAAGAAATTGTGCAAATTTACAGGAAAGAGAGAGATAAAGAAGTAATTCCATTATAAAGGGATAGACAATAACTACAAATTATTGACAATTTCTATCAGGAGAGTAAATTAAATAAATTTATATAGCGGCTGGGTTAATTAAAACCTAATAAACGACTATTCTAACCTATTCAACTAAACGTATAATTAAACTATTTTTTTCTCTTTCAAGTAAGAATACTAAGCCTCGTTTATTAGCAGCACTATGCGCCTGAGTAATTATATATTAGCGGCATTATAGAGTAGGCTGTCTATTATGTCTTATCTGACGCCCAGGGAAAAGATAAATACAAAAATATTCACAGATTGGGCCGAACAATGTCTGGCCAGGTCAACGGCCGTTCGTTGAAATTTTTCCACTTAATTTAACTCACACTCTTCTTTCTTTCTGCTACACAATGACGACGTTGCATGGAGATCCCCTGAATTAAATGGATAAATATTCGTGCATAGCGGAGAATAAAAGTTGGAAACATTTTTATATTTTATAGAAACGCGCGCGAACTCTATAGTTCTCTCTTATATTTATATATATGATTTAGAGTATATTATACGAAATATGATATTTTAATAAGATGATTGTTAAAGTTATAAAGAACCGTCTGAACGGTTTCTCCAGGCCCACCTATTATCTGTATCATTGAGGTATGGGCAGTAGAAAAGAGTGTTATTTAAAAGATATTTTCGCGTCGAAAATAGTTTATAATTCCTTTAACAGATATTTCATCTGTTTATATACAAGTTAGGTGAAATAATTAGCAATTTCAAAATACCTTATTTTTCAATGTTTATGGGCATTATATCGGCGCAAATATAAATGGGATAATTAATTCTTTAGCCTTTTTATATTGTTTATATTATAAAATAAACCGATATCATTCTCAATTAATTCATATCAATTTCATAATATAAATTCCAATATTAAAAAAAAAAATTAAATATTCTTAATTTGGTTTTATTTATTTAGAGAAGCTCTCTCAATTGCAAAAATTTCATCTTTTTTTATATACGATTATAATTTCTTCAATTAATTATTTATATATTTGCATAAAACTAAAAAAATAGAAAAATCTGATTGAGATTGCAAAGCGAAAACCCTTTTTTCTGAATCTATAAAGCGAGAATATTAACACAAGTATAGAAATTCAAATTAAAAAAAGCACTATTACTGCCAAATAGGTTTAACTTGAATGGGTAAAAATTCGACAGGGAAATTATTTGAAGAAACTGTTCTTTAGTATAAAGACTGAACAACAACGCATACACAAAGGATTGCCGCTTTGTAATAAATGAGGGATATTTAAGGAGGTCATTATGCGCGTTAACTAGGCTAATATAATTAAGAAGATTAAAAATAAAAATGACACGTCGATTATCGTGTGGCAATCTTTACTAAATCTGCGAACACTATCCTTCAATGTGACTGACACCCGTGATTTCGCCTTGATTATGCTAAAATGTATTGTATAACACAAATCCTTTCCTATTATGAGGTGTAAAATTGCCATTTTTCTTTACGATATAGAGTAGAGCCAATAGCCTCAATAAGAAAACCACTTGTTTAAAATGCCATTTTGATTGTTTTTTTATGTAAGATATAGGCAATGTATATGTGAACCTATCTGTTTACTATATTAAAATGAAGAATAAATAATTATATATATCCCGATATGATGTAAACATGATGCATAACGGAATCATCTGTTTTGGAAATTTTAACTATTTTTGAAGCATATGTTTCTTTTTTAAAAATATTTTTTCATCATTGAATTAATAACATTAATAATTGTCAATATACCTGCCAATTTACCTATTTATTTATGTTTTATTAACCAAATGGAGAAGTACTCTTCACATATATATTATAAATATAAACATTCTTTATAATTAGCAAAAGAACCCCCACAACCATTATTGATATAGTTAAAGGCATATATTCTTTGTGTCGAATTATCTTATGGCTTCAAAATAGAAGATGAGTATTTGGAGATTATCCTTAATATGTGTATATTATGGGATTAAGGCCAGATATTGAATCGTCCAGTTTATTACCATATTCAATACTATATGTAGATTAAGTAATTCTCTTCCAATGTTAATATTTCTCGTTTCAAAACCATCAAAGAAGATTCCCAAATAGAGAAACTATATGTATATAATTATATAAGCTAAACGTCGTACACACATATGTTTATCTATCATTATTAGAGAAAACCTCAGTTTAATTTTATATTACGCACTTCGAATTTTAATCATATCCGCAATTATACAAATTAAAATATGTTTGCCCATATTAATTAAGATATAAATTATAAATAAATCACACGACAAAATTATGTATTTAGATTTTCTAACTTATAAATTTAATAAATATAAATGTGTAATTTGGGGTAGAGAAATGTGTTATAAGCATGTTCACATATATCTCCAGGTTATATGTCCCTTAAATTGAATTCTTGCGAAGATTGATTAGGTTTTAAATGAAGGACCTGAAATTCCTAATTCTTCAAGTTTAATAAGTATCTACACTTCCCCTATTTTATAAATTGCGCCAACACACATGTGAGATCAATTTAAATTTAAAATAACGTAAAGCTTAAAATTCTCTCGAGATTATATATTTAAATTATTATAAGTTTGGCAAACTAGTTAAAATTCGAATAGAAAATGTACATTCTCTCTCCAAGTTAGTTAATATTATTCAAAAATTATTTTGTGAATATATTCCGCCGTATATATATATTCAAGGAAAAATATTTTCACAAAAAAAATCATTACTGAAAATAAGGAAATAGATATATTTACATATCTCTTCACATGCTTCATCCCATGTTTATATCAAAAATGTAAATCTGGCTCGTTTTACTATAAAGGGCCTAAAAGAGATGTAAAGAAAAGAAAAAAATGAAAAAATCACTAGAATTTCTCATTTCGATTAAATTATATTATTCATCAAAATTGGGCACACGTATATAATAAGAATGGTATTGACATCTTGAAGAACTTAATTGGAAAATAAATTTATATAAATGTCATTTGGGAAAAATAAGAAAAATAATTTGAATCATGCGCGCTCCGAAGTGATAAAGTTTTGAAATAATTCCAAAGAGCAGTTTTGGAGGAAGGAAACACCGGCCAAGTTGAGATAAGAGTGGCGAGAATACAATAGACGAGATTAAAGTAATTTTGCGACCTAAATATTTCCTTTTTGTAAAGAGCGCCATTATTTATTGGCAAGAGTATCGAAGAAGAAATTGTATCACTGAAGCAAAGTAATTTATCTGTCTATATTTGTCTAGATTTAATAAAGAAGATTACTTTTAACGATCTATTTTCATAATCAATGTCAGGCCAACGTTCTCACACCACCTTTGATAAAAGTTTAAACAAAAAGCGGCGGTCGATATGCGCCCTCGAAATTTTTCCGATTTAAATAAATCAATATCGATCTTCATTTTGTTCTCGCGAATTTGTCGTCATTTCTGCGGCTTTACGCCAAAATGGCGGAGATTCTCTAAGTGGTGGACATTTTCATTTTTGCTCAATATTACCTATATTCCTTTCAAAGAAACCTTCAGGAATTTCTGATATATATAAATATAAACAATATATAAACACAAATATATAAATATTATACAATATACATATTTATATTTATATATATTGTATGAAATTCTATATGTAATCGATATCCAAAATTATCTATTTCAAGATTGTTGCCTATCACATTTGACTGGTTATATTGAAACAACATTAATATTCAAAATTAATAGCCATATATTTTGGCACATTCAATTCCGGCTGTAAAAATATATATATTGTCTAAAGAAAACTATTAGTTTTGGTAAACTCGAATTTTCGACAAAGATATATCAATTGGCCACTATTTTCAATATTTCATAATGTAATTAAAATAAACACTGATATCTCCAACAGTGAATTGAAGTATCTATCGAGGTACCAATGGTTATGTGTATGTTTGTTCCGCATACATTTTCACATAGTATTTTACCAGATC